>VBSM01000361.1:2868130-2897806 GCA_008086735.1 Cheirogaleus medius | reverse complement strand
ACAGGGTCTCGCCTCCCTTGGGGCTGCTGGGAGCCTGCCCTGTGGAGGTGGCAGAGTCGCGGTGTGGGTCTGCGCGCCTGTGTGTGCGGAGGGGCTGCGCTGGGTGTCTGGACAGCCCCACAATATGGGAGTTCCGGCATTTGCTTCTCTTCCACCTCTCCTCCCATAGGTAATTCCCGCCCTCTCCTTCCTGGAGTGTCCCCAGATCCGCTAACTTTGGCCCCTGCATGGACGGGGAGGGCTGGGGGGTGGGCTGGGACTGCAGAGGAAGCCAGGGGTCGGGGGCAGGTGCCAGGGACTGGAGGCAACAATTCCCACCCCAGGCTGGGCCAACCCTTAACAGAGGCAAGTGTCCAAGGAAGGCGGGCAGCAACCCGGGGCCCCAGGAACAGCATGTCCTGTCCAGCCGCCCCGCCTTTCCCCCCGGGGATGACGTCAGCACCCACTCAGCAGCCTGGGGCTTGGGGCCTGGGGCCGGTGCAGGGTGATGGGGGCGGTCAACCCGATGGGGGCCATGGGTGTCAGAGGCATGTCACCACCAGGCGGTGGCCCCTGCTGCCCTGGGCAGTGGCAGAGTCTTGGTGGCCCCACCTCCCCATGGCTCTTCTAGTTCCCCCAGTGGACCCGAGACCTGAGCCTGCCCTGTGGCCCTCAGCATTCCTGTGGGCCTTAAAACCACCCATGCCAGCCCTTTCCCCAGAGATTCAGATCCCACAGGGTGGGACTCAGGCCTTCACGGTTTTTAAAAACTACCGATTTATTTTTTAAACCTTTTTATTATGAAACACTTCAAGGCTATAGGGAGAAATAGAGGAATGAGGTCACGAACACTTGCATATCCTGCGCCTGGGTTTCCGTAGTTGTTTGAGTTCTGCCACATTTGCTTCATCAAATATGCTAAGGCCCAAGTATTTTGAAGTAATTTATGGACGTCACAGCACCCCCCTTCCCCGCCACACTGAGCCTCGTAGGCTCTCACCAGCCCCAAACCACTGTCCCACTCACAAATGGACACGTCCCAGGAGCACCTGCACCCAGTCCTGTTCTCAGTCCCACAACCGCCCCGGTCGCTCCCAGTGCTCCGTTAGCCCAGGGTCCAGCCAGGGTGCCCCCGGCCAGTATGCCTCTGAGATCCCGTTCAATCTGGAAGCGTCTCTGCCAACCCCCTGCCCCACCACGTTGCCTTGCTGAATTGAAAGGCCAGTTGTCCCCTAGGTGGGGTCAGACAGCACTCAGTGCAGACAGGGAAGTGAGGCCAGAGAGGAAGGGACCGGGAGTCTGGGGCGGAGCCAGGTCTCCTGCCCCTCCGTGCTCCTTCCCAGGGGCCTGGACAACCCCTCCTCTGCAAAGGGCCTGTGGCCTCTGGGGCCCTCCTGGTCCTCCGCCCTGTGCACCCTGCGACCCCAGGGTTCCGTAGGCCAGCTGGGCCCCCCGCCCCAGTGGCCAGCAAAATCCCCTCTTCCCCTCCTCTGAGCAGGGCACGGCATAAATCCTTCCCAGTGGAAAGCTGTATGGTTGCTATCTTGCTCGCCAGCAGCCATGGGGAACAGCAGTGAACTTCATGAGCACTGGGTCACTGGGGAAGGAGACCAGCGGCGGCTGGTGGGGGGGGAGGGGCTGGAAAGGGCTCTGGGGCCAGGGCTGCACCCAGTGCCGCATCCGCGGTGCTTTTCCTCGTACTGGTTACTGTTCCTCACCTGGGTGCCAGGACACCCAGCTGGCAGCTGAAGAGGGCGTGGGGCCTGGGTGGGAGGGTGAGACCACGCTGGCTCTGCTCAGATGTGTCTCAAGCACCGCCCCCACCTCCTCCTCGGCCCCTGACCCCCGTTACAGGGCAGGGGCAGTGGCAAAAGAAGAGGGAACCTTGGTGGGGAGACTCCAACCTTGGTGACTTTGAGCTTTTCAAAACCACCTGCCTGGTACAGGCAGGAAAACTTCAGCTGCCATCCCGGCTCTCTGGGTACAGGTCTGGGCAAATCCTGGGCAGACCCAGGACATTTCCCAGAACGTGTCCCCTGGTCACTGGGCGGGGCCTGGGGGCTGGCTTTAGTTTTCCAGCAGAGTTAATCTCTCTATGGGCATCGCCGGCCCGAGGTGTGTGCTGCTGCCCTCTGCTGGGCAAGGCCTTGCTTGCGTTCTGGCCGAAGAGGTTCATGCCTTGGAGTTGACCAACGCAGCTCTAGGACGTGAAGGGCCGTGGCGCACACCACAAACAGGCACAGGCATTCACACACACTAACACATGCACGCAGACACACACACACACACAAACACTCCACCCCATTATTGTGCTTTAACCTTAAAAAACTGTTCCTTCTTGCAACCATAAAATTTCCAGGCTACCCACTGGCTCCTAGGCCTCCTGCACAAGACGGGGGGTGGGTCACTCTGCTTAGAGAAAGGCAGCAGGTGTGGGGCAGGGTGTCGGGGGTGGGGAATGTGTGGGTAGGTCTGAGTGTTTAGCAATATCCGAGATCCAGCGTGCAGCTTCAAGAGGTGAGGTCCGAGGAGTGAAGCGCGCCTGGGAGGGGCTGCTGGAGCAGCCGCTGACCATGCCCGTGGACCCGCCGTGCTGGCCGGAAGTCAGGATCTACTGGGGTGGGAAGGACACGCAGCCTCTGCCTCCCTCGGCAGCCCTTCTAGCGGCGCAGCTTCTTGAGTCATCTTTCCCGTGTTTCTCCCGCCTTGACAGCAAGATCAGAACATAGCTGGTGCTGCTAAGTGCATTTGTCAGTGGCTGAAGGGCTTCTAAACTAATAATCGCTGTATTAAAATTGTATTTGGTCCTCGAGCTGGAGAAACGTTGGGAGACTTTAAATGTTAAGAAAAAAAGGGGGGGAAATCCCCTCTCAAAGGATAAAATTGGCCATGAAATAAGTTTCTGTGACTGAGGAATATGAAGTATTGCTCTCTGATTCTGGAAATCCAGCCTTCCCCGGCAGGCAGATGCTCTCCAAAGCCATGTATCTGGGCCACGGCTGGGAAGGTGATGTGTGAAGTCCCCCGGCGTTCAGTATTGATCCCACCGAGCCAGGGAGCCGTGCACGGAGTGTGCACCGCCCTACGGCCCTTGAGTCATTTTTAGAATAGATTTTAAGCTCCATTTTTCCCCCTGGAAAATAAGTTTGTGCCTTCCCGGCCCGGATGGCCCAGATGATGCACGGCCCTCAGCCACGTGAGAAACGCCACATTTCTCCTGCCCATTACAGCCTAAGCGGTTTTAAATGGTTTTCAGGTCCTCTCATCTCTAATAGATTAAAAAATGCTCCCTTGGGCACCGCAAAGACATAGAATGGCACTTGTACCAAACCTCTGGCTCCAAGAGGCCTGTGAAATGTACGCTAGAGCCCCAGAGGCGCGAGGGCAGGCCACAAACCACGCCGTTCTTGAATCTTGCAGCCTGCCGCATTTTGTATCGCAGCTTCTTTGCTACAAGCTGTTTCTTAATTATCTTCTCCCCAGAACGCCCTCTCCCCACCACCTAAGATTTCTCAGGATGTGGTCCTGAAGGCTCCAGCACCAAGGGGACTCAAGCTCAGGGACCAAGCATCTCCTCTGGCTGGCAAGGCTGGGCCCCCCTCTGCCCCCTCTGCTGCTGCAGCACCGCGCGACTCGTGACACTGGGCAGGGCCACACGGCACCCTGTGTCTTCCTCCTCCACGCAACCCTCCTCTCCAGTCACCACCTCCCGCCCTGTCCCGTATTGTCCTGTACACACACGCCTCGGAGCAGGCCCTCCCCAAGCTCCCCAAAGCTGAGCTGACATCTCTCCTCCTCCCGGACCTCTTTCTGGGCCTCTCAAACCACCCCCATCTCAGCTGGGGGCAGTACCGGGCCTAACCTTTTCCACTAGGACTCATTTTTCAACATCCTGTTTCTCCTGCCTTTCCCCATGCAATGCTCATCATACTTCTTGGATCTGTTGATTGAGAAAATAGATGATGACAAAAACTACTAGGAATTCAACAATGCCTTTACGTGAATTTGCATTTTGGTCATTACCAACGCACGTACACACATGTGATCAATGACCATGCTCCATGGGTGTTACTGCAGGAAATGCTTGTGGTGGTGTGGATCTGGGAAAGGTCTTGACTGGCCCACAGGTGGGAGCCCTCGCCCAGGACACTGCGAATCCACACTGTCGCGCCTCATCGCACCGGCACCGGCACCGGCAGCATGCTGGGGCTCTTGCTGCCCAGCCGGGCGCAGCTCCTGGAAGGCTCCCACTCCTGACGCAGGTCACCGAGGCACAGGCATGGAGAGGGCCTGACACAGGACCCCAGCCCTGAGAGCCTGACCCAGGTCTCAGAACTCCCAGAGAGAGCCAGAGAGGCTTGGCAGCCACCAAGGGGGGGCTGCACGGGGACAGGACGTGCATGGACTTCAGAAGGAGACAGACGTGCCCCGGCTGAATCCCAGCGCTGTCCTCACCAGCTCTGGACCCTGGGAAAGCTCCGCAACTTTTCACTCCCTCAGTTTCTCCATCTGAAAATTATTATCTTCAGAAACAGAGGTGTGACTGTGAAGCCAGTGATCCATAGTCGATGCTTACGGAGTGGCTATCATATGGGATATATTTGTGCAGTGAAATATTTGAGTGCCTGGTGCAAGTGAAGTTGCTTTCAACTTAAGAGCTCCGCCCAGGCTGTGAGCCGGTGAGCCAGGTGGGACGGACTCGGCTGTGCTGCGTAACAAGCCGCCCCCAGAGCTCAGTGGCCAAAGACAGCAAAGATGGCTTTCTCTGCCGTGCGGCACACGCAGCAGGTGCAGTCACGCAGGGACCCAGGCCGGCAGAGCCCCACCTCTTCCAAGATCGCCGTGGCCAGGGAAAGAGCATGTGGGGAACGGCTCCTAATGCTGCCCCAGAAGGCGCGCATGCCGCTGCGTCCACTCTGTGCTGGCCGAGAGATCGTGTGGCCACACTACCTGAAGGGCAGCTGCAGCCCCGCCACACCCCACGGGAAACCCGGAATAGCCGTGCACGGCCCTAACGATGGCCACAGCCCGCCCATTGTTCCCAGATAGAAGAAGCTGACAGGCTTCACTGAGACATAGCCATGACTAATTTATTCCAGGTTTGAAGCCCTACAAGCTTGATTTGTGGTTTCGTCTGCCATCTTCCCTGAAATGGGAGTGGCAAGTTCTAAAAGAGATGCATCTTCGGTAATGTTTAACGAAGTCAGATTTAGCACGTACTTAGAGGTTACACACACAAAGGCTCTCTGGAATAAAATGTGCCGACTGGTGGTGACAAGTTATGATGCCCTCATCCATCTCAGCTTGATGGGTGGCATCTGTCATTATGTCTGGCATCTGTGAGGTCTTAGGGTCTTAGAATCACTGGTATTGTCATCTGTCCCCACTCTGGAAACCAAATATACCCGAGGCCCTGCTGTCGGTGACCCTCCTTTCAGACCAGGGAGTGTCTGGCAGCCCGGCACAGGCTGGCTGTCACTCAGCCCCGCAGGGCTGCAGAGCAGGGTTTGTACGGACACGGCAGCCCAGGGCCTCATTTAACAACCAGCTCGATGGCCGTGCCCCATCAGCAGAAATTAGCCCTGGAGTCTCCTGGAGTGAGGCCCAGAGTCATTTCATTCAGGACATGACTCAAAGACAGGAGGACACAGGGACCTCGGGCCATCTGTCCAGTTCCTGGCAGTGGGGCGTGGGCAGCCTTTAAGCTGAGCTCTTCTGGCTAGGGACACCTCGCCTCTGCCCTCCCCTTCTTCCCTCCTCCCCCTCTGTCTCTCTTCCCCTCCCCAAGGAGCCCTGGGGACGGTGCTGGGCAAGGGTGTGGGCTGTGCAGCCGTGGGGAGAGGTGTGGCCTGGAGAGAGAGACATTTGTCTCCCTTCAAAGCACTGAAGGAGCCTGGGGCATTCAGCAGAGTGTCAGGGAGGCCTATTTCAGGCAGGAGCCTGAAATCACCTGGCTGGCTCCTGGGAGTTGGCCTGAGAGTAACCCACAGTGACAAGCCCCAGGTGGTGGAGCTGCTGGGAAACAGGACTCCAAGGAGTCTTGTGCATTTGTCACCTGAGCATCATGACAAGGCTGTGGCAGTAGGCGGTAAACCAAACTCGGAGCAGTTGCCCAGCTCACCCCAGGGCCTGAGCAAGCTGGTGGGAATGCCTGGAACTGACCCTGGCCTCTGACTCCTTGCCTAGTGCTCTCAGGAAACAGAACAGGGCCGGGGGCATTGGTTAAAGGCCCAGGCCCATGCCAGTGACAGGAATGCCTGCTGGTGGCAAAAGGACATGACTCAAAGACAGGAGGACACAGGGACCTGGGGCCATCTGTCCAGTTCTAGGTTGAAAAGGGCCCTATCAACTTGGATTATTTATTTGGGACTTGCACAGGAGGGATGGGAAGAATGGGGCCTTCCCCAGCTCAGAGCTGGAGGCCACCGGCCAAGGCAGACACAGACAGACCTCAGTCTCCCTTGGGAATCCAAGGTCAGCATCAGTGCCAAGGGGAGCCACAGATCACTTCCCCAAGGGGCGGCAAAGCCCACCCCACCCAGTTCAGCCTGCTCCAGGGGCTGAGGCCACTCCTCCTCCTCCGCCCCCGCCCCTTCGCAACAGCCTGTGTCAGAACTGCAGGCCACACAGCGCAGAAGTAGGAGGCCCTCTGACATCACCTAATCTACACCCTAAGGTGACCTTGAGAAGGGGCCTCAGTTTCCCCAGCTGTCAAGTCCAGCTTTTTTAAAAGCACAGGCTGGTTACCCAGCAGACACCCAGTTGCTGCTGAGCCGACCCAGGGCTAGGCAGGAGCATCTGCGTCGCTGTGCTGGGGGCTGTGCTGGGGGCTGTGCTGGGCGCCCAGGGGTCTTCCCGGCCCACTTGGTGCTCTGTGAGAAGGAACAGCCAGGGATCCTGAGAACACCTGACGCCAGAGGTGGGGAGGACATCACAAGGCTGCAGCAGGAACCAATTTATGGCTGGGAATGACAATGCCTCTTAGGTCTGACTGGCATCCCCGGCCAGAAAGCCCTGGAGAAGGTCAGTGCCACCCCTGCCCTGGGTGGGCCTCCTGCCCACCCCTCATGACGGTGTCTGCGGAGGTGGGGACCCATGCTGTCCTCTCCAGCCCACGCTCCACTAGGACATGCACCGAACGTCATCAGGTGGGGTGGGGGACAGGCCAGGGGACAAGAAAACCTGACCCAGCACCACCAGTGACTTGCAGGTGACTTTGGCCAAGTCCTAGCCTCCTTGTGGCTCAATTTCCTGATGTTGAAACTAGATAAACAATAACCCTGAGCCTCCCCGCAACATGGCAGGGGAGCGCACTCTGGGCTGATGCACCTGGGTTCTCATCCCTGTTCCCCTCCCGCGCTGGGTGCACGTGGGGAAGTTACTTAACCTGCCTGCGCCTCAATTTCCTCATCTGTAAAGTGAGGCTGGTAACACTGATTACCTCCTAGGATAGCGGCAAGGCTTAAATGGGTTACTCCGTACAAAGCACTAGAACACGGCGAGGCATCCAGCAAGCACTGTGTGTGGCCACCTGTCGCTATTGCCCTCACCACGCCCCCACCGTCCACGTCCTTAGAGAGCGTGCACAGACGGGTGGCGGAGAGAGGAGGGCGGCGGACTGCCCGGCGCAGCAGCGGGGGCTGCGTGGGACGCGGCTGGGACGCGGTGGCCCAGCTAAGCCGGCGCCGGCAAGGCCAGGCCTGGTTGGTGCTGGCCCAGGCCCCGGGGAGACGAGTGTGAGGGACGGCAGCTGAAGCTCCTTCCAGGAGTGACTATAAATGAATTTTGCAGACTGGTTGTCCCTCGGGTTACCGGAAGTGCCTCTGCTTGGGGCAGGTCCGCGGTGAAGGCCCACATGCAAGCAGAGCAGTGAGGGGAGAGGCGCCCAGCGCCTCGGTTTTCTCTGCCCTCTTCCTTCTTGCCTTTTCCAAAGCTGCAAGTAGAATTGGGTTTGCCAAGCAATGGGGATATCTTGCCCCATAACCAGAGGGTTGTCAAACTGAAGGCATCAGCTCGTCTGTGGGCCAATTTCCCTCCAGGTTTAGACGCCTCTCTCCAGCTCTTTCCTCAGCTCCTGGACAGGCTCCCAGGTGGGGCTCACTTCTGCACTGCCTTACAGCAGAGCTGTGAAAAGGCCTGGCTGGAGTGTCAGGCCAGGCCGCTCACCATCAGGCCTGCCCCCCAACGCCTCGCCCCCACAACCCCAGTCTGCCAGTCACACTCCAGCCACACAGCCGCTCCAGAAGCCTCACCCTGCACCCTGCGAAGCAGACACGCATGCACCAGCCAGAACCCCCACCCTTCCCCTTCCTAAAGGAGCGTTTTCTGGCCTATCCTGTAGGCCAAAACGCTGACGCAGGAGGGGCCCTGTGTTGGGGAATGAACAGGCCAGGCTGAGGCTGTCAAAGCCACCATGAGCTGGAGGTCTGGGCCTCTGGCAGGAGCCCCTCTGAGCCAAGGGCCTGAACAAATTGACAGCGCCACTGTGTGTGGATCCAGCCAGCCGTGCCCTGGCCTGGACTGAAGGTCACTTAGAGGATTAATCATGCCCAGCACTGCCGGCCTGGTCGCATCCGTGACCAGGAGTCCAGCAGGGGGAGAGAGTATTAATAACTCATTGATGACGGGCACCGCTGTGGGAATGTCCTCTCGGACAGGACGAATACAGCAAGAAGAGCTTCCCCTCGAAGTGTCTCCTTGGCACTCTCCTGACACAAAGTCAGGACGTCTTAGGGGCTGTGTTTCCAGCCCAGGTCCCAGCATCTGCCTGAGACGCACAAGCCCGCCCTAGACAGAGGGGCAGGTGCAGGAGGGCACTAGGCCCAGAGAAGAGGAGACCCTGGCTTGACTTCCTGCTCCGCTCCTGACCAGGAGAAACCCTGGGCAAGGTATCGCAGGCCTCACCTTGCTCGTTTGCAAAGTGGCCTGCCTTTCCTACAATGCAGAGTTGTTAGGGAAATAGGACCACTGTGGTAATAATGCTAGAAATAATAATGATAGACCACAGTCATTGAGCACTTTGCTCTGAGCACTGGGCTAACCTTCCCACCATGGGCCTCACCTCACTTCTGTCCCTAATTCCATGAGGTGGGTATCATTATTATCCTGTTCTACAGATGGGGAAACTGAGGCTCAGAGAGGCCTCAGGAACTCATCCAGGGTCGCACAGCAATTATGTGGGGGAGCCATGGTGCACACTGATGGTGTGCAGCTATACCACACAATCCTCAAGCACCCCTGCACCCCAACCCTGCAAGACCGTGAGTGCCCAGCAACAGGGGCTCAGCCTGCTTCTCGCGGAGCCGAGATCAGTGTTCCCAAAGGACAAGAGGCAACATGACGAGAGCAGCTGAGACACGGTCTCCACAGGCTGGAAGCTCACAGTCATGCTGCTTGATTTCTAAAGATGTTTTAATATTTAAATTCAAAAGGTACAGAATGGTATTTAAAGTCTCCTTTCACCCCTGCTCCATGGAGGCAGCCGCTGTTACCAGTTTCTTGTAACAGACTATTCCAGAAGGAACCAATGCACATGCATGGGCTTGTTTAAGCTCCCGAGGAGGAACCTGTCCTGGTCCGGCGGGCTGGGGACTGAGTGGGCCCTTCTGGGCATGCCACCTCCCGCACATCATCCACCTCCTCCTCTGCTTTCCAGAGGCCCCGCCGAGAGTCCACACGGGAAGACAACTGTGCCGAGACAGCAGTGAAGGCCAAGAAGGAGCAAGCTGAGGACCACTGACTGCCCGAGCTGCCGCGGGGTGAGCGGCTGCCTGTGCGGAATCATGGTGGTACAGGGCAGCGCGGACGCCAGGGACGCCAGGGTGGGCGTGCAGCTGGAGCCCTTCCTGCACCAGGTCGGGGGGCACATGAGCGTGATGAAGTATGACGAGCACACCGTGTGCAAGCCCCTCGTCTCCCGGGAGCAGAGGTTCTACGAATCCCTGCCGCTGGCCATGAAGCGCTTCACACCTCAGTACAAAGGTGAGTGCCCGGCAGCCAGGCCACGTCTGGGTGCTGCCACACCAGGCCCAGGCCCACCTGCACACCCCTACCTCAGGGTGCGCTGTGGGTGTGTGCAAGGGTTGCCATGGAGACGTGCCCCTCTCCTGGCTGGCCCTGGTTTCTCTGAACCCTTCATGCCTCCAGGTCTGGAGTGTAATGCCATTTGGCTTCCAGACAAATTGACTCAAGCCACCAGGCTTCCGGGAATTGAGAATGGAATAACACAATACCCCTGGTCCCCTGGGCCCTGAGGTGGCAGTCTGGTCTGTGCCTTGAGGGCGTCCAGCTGGTTAACATAGGTTGAGGCCTCCTTAACCTCCCTCTGGAGGCCCAGGCAGGCAGCAGGAGCCTGGGATCTGGGACAGAGCATGGAGAGGCTGGGACATAGCTCTTTCGGGAAACCAGAAGTCCCACCTTCACCCAGGAAGGGGCACAGCCCGGGGAATAGGCTGCCACCTGGGAGTAGCTGGGGAGCGCTCTGCACAGGGCAGTGCGTGTTCTGGATCTGGGCCCAAGGTGACTCTGGGGAGAGACAGCTGGAGGGGAGGGTGCCTCCTGCTGGCACCCTGGCAGGCCAAGCGCCCGAGGCAGGCCGCTGTGTCCACACCCGGCCTTGGGTAAAAAGCCTGCCTGGCTCTGCCCTGCAGCTAGACCCTCAGAGGGGCGAGTGCTCAGAGAAAAGACCTCCCTGGAGGAGTTTAGAGTTCACCACTGCAGGCTCCGCTCTCTTGTCTGTGTGGAAGGTGATAACATCCAATAACTCTCTTAAAATCCCACTTGGACTTCAGTGACCCAGATAACTGGGGAGGATGGGCCTATCTGCATTGGTGTTTCTCAAAAGTGTGATCCAAGGTTGGCCACCTTCGCAGGTTCCCAGGCCCCACTCCACACCTGTGAGTCAGGATCCCTGGGGTCCTGGGGTGAGAGCAGGGATCTGCACTCAGCGTGGTCTGGACGGAACCGCCGGCGGGGCGCCAGGCCTTGCGCTCTGGGCGTAGCCTCGGAGCGCTGTTTCACAAGTGCCTGGCTTCGGCCAGCCTGCCAGGACCTCCTGAGAGCCTGAGACAAGCCGATCATCGTCACACACTGAGAGACAGGGGACGACAGGCCAGGGGCCGCCTGTGCAGCCCTCTCCTCTCCGCTGGGGTCTCCCGGGCCCTCGGGCTGGTGTTGCCTGGCTGGCTGTGGGTCACTGCCCATCTTGTCAGGGCACCCACCGGAATTAATGACTGTCCCTTCGCGACTGAACTCAGCCCAGCAGAGGGATGGCAGGACGGTGCGTGGGGTGGCCTCCTGCCAGCAGCATTTCACGCCTGCTCCACAGGGCGCTGGAGCTGAGACAAGCTGCTGTGCAGCCGCGGGCAAAGCAGGAGCAGGGAGAGGCTGGCCTGGCCTTCAGGAGACCACCCTGGCCCCTCCCTGCTGCCGTCCGTGCTGGGCCAGGCTCTGGTGGGGGCAGGAGGGCGCTGCTCTCGGGCGCCCGGGCACGGGCCTGCTGTCCAGACCCCTGCTCTGCCACACTGCCCCTCAGGTTGGGCCCGGGACTGCCATCGCCCTTGGGGCTCTGCTAGCTCAGCAGGTGAATCGGAGCCAAGGTGTCACAGCAAAGTGTCGCAGCGGCTCCGGGCTTCACACAGGAGATGGTGTTTCTAAACAAGCTGGGGAGGCATCTGCGTCGGGGAGCCCTGTGACACCCTCAGATGAGACCATGTTACTGACCACCCACCCGCCTGTGGCTGAGTTGAGATAGAGCCGTGGCTGGCGCGACACCCACAGGAGGCCTTGAGGAAGCAGAAATGCGGCGCCCCACGCCAGCACCCACCAGCCAAGCGGGCAGCTAAGGAGACCCTAGCAGAAGGCCCAGAGCCAGGACTCCCAGGCCCTCGGGCGCCGGGGCGGAGGGAGGAAGACAGGTGGGCGAGGCCGGCTGCAGACAGGAAGGAACCCTGAGAGGGCTGCCAGGCTGCGCGGCTGCTGGCTCTGTCCAGTTAGGACAGTGGCATCAGCTGCCCTTGGCTCTGTGCCTCCCACAGCTGTGAGTGGTTTCCATGCACCAGCTCACGTACCCCACACCTGCTGAGGTAGACACCTTTATTACTTCTGGGTCATGGCGAGGAAACGGGCACAGAGAGGTTGCCCAGCTTGCTCAGGCCACACAGCAAAGCGAGAGGTGGAGCCAGGACTGGAAGCTCCCAAGCGTGGGCTCTGGCCGCACAGGCCTGCTCCACTGAGCTACCTGTCCCTAAAGGGTAGACTCAGGTGTCAGTGCTCCGGGGGTCATCTAGCCCAAGGAGGGGGGACATGACTTGCCCAGGGTCAGTCAGCTAGTGACCTCAGGTAAGGGGACTCAAATCCCCCAAAGCTGCCATGGAGGCCTCCCTTTTCCTCCCTGATAGGAACAGCCCCCTAGAGAGAGGGGCCATTTCCGAAGTGGACCCCACCAGCCACTGAGCACACCTTGCCCTTCTTGCTGGCCCGCACCAGGATGGCCTCAGGGAGAGTGCTGGGCAGGGATGTCATTCCAAAGGGCAGCCACCTCGTGCCAGGCTCGCCCTGGACTCTCAAGGAGCCCAGCGGCTCCTGGGCTGTGTCCCTCTGCCTCCCAGCCTGCCTGTCCGCTCTGGGCAAATGAGGACATACTCTTAGGTCCAGTTGGTTAACGGTTGAGCCGATTCATATTACAGACGGTGGCAAGTTAATGCTCTCATAAGCTTAAAAATAAATACATGATAGAATATTCACTGAGGCTCAGGAAGCTGCTCGGCCAAACCAAAATTGCTGAGATGCTCTGGGCATACCAGTCGTGTAGTAAGCACTCTTGCCCGCCCAGCTGGCATGGTCTCAGGTCGAGGTACGTGGAGAGGGCTGGAGAACAGGCGTGGGGGACTCTGGCTGGGCCCCGCACTCTCCTAGCCAGGGCGGGCCCTCGGACACCTATTCCCCATAGACACACGGGGCAAGCCAGAGGCCAGGCTGCAGCCCACGTGGCTCTTGAATAAATGAACAACCCAAGCACCAAGGAGTCTGGGTTCTACCGAAATGCTGCTCTGCCGGGGGCAACAATCTGAGATCGTTTGCAAGGGGCTATCTGCTCTGGGTCCCAGCCAGCAGGCCCCAGGCTCTGCAGGGAAGGGCTGAGCTGAGCTGCGTCGGGGCGAAGGAGGGGTGAGAGAGGGAGGGAGGGAAAGAGAGACAAGAGCTGGAGACAGACACAGCCGGGCAGAGGCACGCAGAAAGATAGAGAGAGAGACAGGGACACAGCCTGGCCGTGCAGCTCTGACAATATGAGAAATGGAAATGACTTTTGGATTTTATTGGTTTTGGGTTATTTGCACCTCTGCTCTCCTTCACTTACTCAGACACTCAGAACTGATGAGATCAGACAAGAGCTGGAGCCTAGAGCGGGGGTGAAGGTCATGTTTCCTGTCCTCCAGGGAGGCCTCCTGGGCCTGGGGCTTCCCAAGCCTGTGGTTTCTGGCAGGCCTGTCACTGTAGCCTCACAAGTGGAGAAGCAGGGGCGGCGGGAGCGCGCGGCTGGGTGGGGGGGGAGTGGAGCCATGGGCCATGGGGCCTGGTGCTGGTTTCGGAAAGGTCAGTTCTTCCTAGAACAAGCACAGTGCGACACTCCCTCCCCGAGGACACAGGGCTGGACACAAAAACCCCAGGCCCTTGTGGCCTGGCGCCCCAGCCCTCGGTGCCGACTGTCTTCTCCTGGGTGAAGGGATCGCGGCCTCTCTGCTCTCCGCCACGGGATGCAATGAGCAGAGCAAATGTGACTGGGGACACAGCAGGAGCGTCCCTCATGCACAGCAACGTGAACACAGCGTGATGGCACCGGACTCCCCAGAGACAGTCCCTGGCCCTGTGTAACTGCTTGACCCTTCTTCCACACCCACGACTGGGGTGGCAGCTCAGAGCTCCACCGTGTGTCAACCCTGTGACCTTGGGCAGGTCATTCAATCCCCCTGAGCCCCAGCGACCGACCGTCAGCAGCCTTGCAGGGGCATCGGGACTCGGAGGCAGCAAAGGAAAGCAGCCCGGTGCGGCCTATGCCACGCGCGGCGGGTGGGAAGACGGGCGGGGCGCTCCAGGATCCCTCCCCGCCGCAGCCCTTGCTCGCACGAGTGGGACGGCTACGGTGGGCTTGGCCTAGGGACAAATGCTGGTGGCAGGAAAACGGCTAAATGCCAGGTTTGGGTACGGAGTTATCATTACCTTCGTGACTGCATCACAGGACACAGGGGGCTGGGACAGGGCAAGGAAAAGTGGAGTTTTTAGGAGTTGGAAAGGACTGGATGTCACTCTCAGGCTGCAAAATTAGGGCACTGGGAATCTGAGATGACAGGCCTGGCCCAGGGAGACCGCTGGACCAGGCACAGATGGCTCTGGAGAGCAACTTGCCGAATTACAGAGCAGCCCTGAAAACGAGCGTCTGCACTGATGGGCGAGGACCGGGCGGGGAGGTCGGCTGCCTTTATGGCTTGCTCAGCAGAAATCGATACTTACTCTGAGAAGGTGACCAAGTGGCTGGGGAGGAAATAAATACCTTGGAGGACGTACAAACACGAAGCCCACCCTCCCTCAGTCGGGGTCACAGCAGGAGGCGAATGGTCTGCTCTAAGGGTTTCGATGAAGAGAATCTTGAGAGGAACACTCTGCAGACGTGCAGGCAGGAATCGGAGAACAACCAGGGCTGAGGGCACCGAGGACTAGCCACACTGGAGAGCTGTGACCACCCAGGCCACGAGGGCCAATGTGAGTGGCAGTGTCACCAACCCTGCGTGGAGGCCACAGAGGAACGAGGCAGTTGTGGACGCAGGCCAGCCCACGGTGACGCAGGGGGGACCCAGCCTTTCTCCTCCCATCCTCCGCCTCCTGCCAGTGCACCCCGCTGGCCAAAGCCCCTGGGAAGCCACAGGGCAAGGAGGCCATCGGCGTACTCCACGGGTCAGCCCTCGGGCACAGAGCAGGGCGCAGTGGGGTGAGAGTGTATGGTGCGTGGGGTGGGGGCACAGAGACTCACGCATCAGCTGCAGGAAGGACAGAATGACGAGGACTCTCACATCTGGTTCTTGAAAAACCACCTGTATGGTCGTCTTCTGGGCCACGACAGGGCACTGCCAAGGCTGGGCACCCCCGGATGCTAAGCCCCACGGAGGGAGGCTTCAGCTCTGCACGAGAACAGGAATATAAGGGTGACCACAGAGCCGTAACGCGCCTGCCGCAGCTGATGGCCCAGCAGGCCAGGGCCCTGGAGGAGAGCACCGTGAGCACGTCTGTTCGAGGGTGTCGGGCAGTCTTCACTTTCACAGCCAGGGGCTTTTGTGCCTTGATCACAAACACTGATGATAGGCGGCACCGTAGGGAAATCCCGCACGTGCCCTACTTCACCAAAGAACCATGTTCCAACCAACGGCCTCCGGGCGCCCATGCGTCTGACCAGAGGACGCGGCCGAGCGCCAGTGTGAAAGGCAGAGACGGGGAGGGCGAAGGAGGGGTGACACCGGGTCCTGAGCCCCGTGCTGTCTGAGGAAGGCTCCCGGCAGAGGCCGGTCAGATGACGCGGGAGGGATAGGAAGGCTGAAGGCGGCGGGGCAAGGGGAGGGCAGCCCCAGCTTCCCTCGTTGCACTCAGAGCGGAGAGGACCAGCTCTGACAGCCCCCGGCAGGGCACAGCGGGAAGGCGGAAGGCGGGCGTGCTGAGAGGACTGGAATGCAAGAACAAAAGGCACCGGGAGGGCTCAGCCTAAGCAGGGTAGGAGCAAAGAGGGGAGGCAGCAGGGGCTGCGCAGACCAGCCCAAGGCTCTTTCCTACAAGCCAGGGCTCTGGGATCCTTCTGGAACCGCACCAGGTTCAGGCGAAACCAGGCCAGTCCCAGGGCTCTTCACTGAGCGAGGCTTGGGGAAGGGGAGGCTGACCTGTGCCATCGGACTGAATTCCCACCACTGTCACCCACTGCCTCGCGTCCTCTGCGAGGCCCGTCTCACCTGGTCCCCCACCCCCGTGTGTTCTGCAGGCACCATCACCGTGCACCTCTGGAAAGACAGCCAGGGCCATCTCAGCCTGGTTGCCAACCCACTGAAAGAGAATCAGGAGCCCTTCAAGGTCTCCGCAGAGTCGGCGGCGGCGGCCATCTGGCAGACGCTCCAGCAGACCACCAGCGGCAGTGTCAGCGCCCGCATCCTCACACGGCTGGCACGCCCCCCCAAGGAGAGGTGAGGGCTACCTGGCAGGATGGCAGGGCCCACAGCGCTCCCGCCTGCAACCAGGGCCGACCCTCCCCGTTAGGGCTGGCGCCGAGAAAAGGAGAGATTCAGAGGAAGGCTCTGTCTAGAATAACCAGTGTGACCAAAGAAAGGAATGGATTTTCTTCTGTGCCACTTCTAGAGGGAGGATTATGATGCATTTTATCCCAGAGTTGATGCGCAGGCAGAGTTCTATACGGAGTACGTATTCGGTACATATTTGTTTAATTAAATACGTGTTTCACTGAGACCATCAAGTGTCTCTGAGGGAAAAGTGTGCAGAACAGAAGCCCTAGAATAGTTTACATAAAGGAACACTGTGACTAATTGTTCTCAGAAATCATCTTTCCTTAGCAGTCGGGACGTGGTGAGGAGGGAGGTCCACACGGCTCGCAGCGGGTCCGGAGGTCCTTGGAGAGGGCTCCGAAACCTCTGACAATGGCAGCTGGCTTTTCTCAGATGAAAAGGGTCCCTTGGGATTTTTAAAACATGTGTGGAAAAGAAAAGGGAGCTAATACAATGATGATACCGCCTTCCCTAAGCAGCGGTGGATCTAATTACATTCCTGGCTCAGCGTCAGGAAGCCGCCATGCTATTTCCATGTCACAGAGGGGGAAGCCGAGATGCAGGAAGGCAGGAGAAAGGGGGGCACCGGGTCCTGGGGCGCCCCTAGCCCCCCTCACCCACTCCCTATGGCACTGTGAGGTCTCCGGCACACACGGGCCTGCCAGAGAATCAGAGTCTAAGCCGCCTTGCACTTCCGGATGTGCCCCCACATGGGACGATGAGTAATAGTCCAGATCACCCACGGCCAGCTTAAACCACCTCGGCCCTCTGATGGGCGACACATCCCCCGAGAGCTGCAGTGTGGCGTGATCGGGTCCCCGGGACCCGAGCTGGACAGGGAGGGCACTTGCAGCAGCCTGGTGAAGCCGCCAGGGGAGCCGCTGGGGACAGCCCTGTCACAGCCCGTCCCAGAGAGCCCAGGCACAGGCATGGCACCCTCCCGCCCCACCCTGACCCCCGTGTGCTCCCGCCAGCCGCAGCCCAGCCAAGGCAGCCCTGAGGCCCGAGTCCCACCTCAATGCTCAAGTGTCCTCGCTGCTGGAGGACACCAGCAGGAACCAGGCTGAGAAGAAGAGCTTCAACCCGTGGGGCCTGCACTGCCACCAGGCCCACCTGACCCGCCTGCGCGCCGAGTTCCCCAAGAACAGGCGGCACCGTATCCTTGCCCACCTGCTACCACACGCATCCCACGGCAGCGACGGGACAGAGAGACACAGGGAGCAGGCGTGGGGGGGAAGCAGATGGGCACGTGGGGCCGAGGGAGGGGTGGGCAGGGACAGCCAGCCGGATGTGAGGGACCAAGAAGAAATCAGATCCCTCCAAAAGAAAAGTCAGAGCGTGCGGGGAACTCAGTGCCCTGCCACCTGAGCAGGGAGGGGGTGGGACGAGGTCGCTGTGCCACGCTGGGTGGAGGCAGCACGGGGCTCCCAGAGCTAGACGGGTCCCCAGCCCAAGCTCCCATCTATATCTGCAAATTCCCCTGCAGGCCTCTTCCCTGGGGAGGTATCCGTGGGAGGGACGCTGAGAGAAGGTCCCCCCACAATGGGCTGCAGGTTCTCAGGAAGCAAATTTAGGTTTGAAATGTCCCTTCGTCACCACTGCGCTCCTTCCCGCAAACGGGTGGCTGGTTTCACAGTATTTACTAAGACACATCTGCAGCCCTAATCCCTAAGAAGCTTTTGCAGGATAATTACTCCGCTGAAATTAATATTCCTGCAACACATCTCCAAAGCTAACATCAACCCACTTCTCCCAAAAGGTGCTGGTCCATTCAGTGACTGGAGGTTTTGGCCTTACGATTTTCTGCCATCAGACATAAATTGGGCCTGGCCTGCCAGGGATTTTTCGCCTGCATTTAAATTTCAACCTCAGAGCAAATGGAAGAGGGAAAAGCTCACACACTCATAAACTCCCCCCAAATAAATGGACTTATTAAAGCAACCTGCAAAGCCAATACCTTGCATTCTTAATAGCAAGGCTGAGCTTGTCTGAGAGGGGAGGGAGGCGGGGAAGGGCGGCTGAGCGGGGAGTTTCTGGGCAGCTTCCACGGCATGCTAATGGCCTCTGGTGGGGCAGCAGCCTGGAAGTCCTCGGAGTCTTTCTTAACTCATTGTGACGAGGGTTCCTGTTGCTGGAGAACGTGGTGTCGCCATACACGCACCCCTGCATCCTGGACCTGAAGATGGGGACCCGGCAGCACGGGGACGACGCGTCCGAGGAGAAGAAGGCCCGTCACATGGAGAAGTGTGCGCAGAGCACCTCGGCCCGCCTGGGCGTGCGCATCTGCGGTATGCAGGTAGGTCACGGAGGGCCCGCCACATCCCTGCGTGTCCACTGTGGCACGAAGATGTCTCCCATCCAGACCTCACACTCCTGGGCTCAAGCAGTTCTGCCTCAGCCTCCAGAGTAGCTGGGAGTATAGGTGCTGCCACCACACCCGGCTAATCTTTCTATATTTTGTAGAGACGGGTCTCGCTCTTGCTCAGGCTGGTCTCCAACTCCTGAGCTCCGGTGATCCTCCCACCTCAGCCTCCCAGAGTGCTAGGATTACAGGCGTGAGCCGCCAAACCTGGCCCATTTCCTCTTCTTAATCCACCTTTTCTGCTTCTTTTTGTTACCTGTTCTGGTTGACAAAATGGGAAGGTCATAACCTGCTAACCCCCACAAGGAATGGTTATTTTCTTATCACGCAGACTCCACATCTCATTTTTGCTGCTCTGATGTAGCTTATGACAGGGGCTGCAGGAGAACAGGAGGAAATAAACTTTCCCCACTCATTCCCTCTTACAGTCTGTCTACTCAAAGCAAAACCAGACACCAATTTGATGGTAAACGTTATAGCTTTCCTTAATTGAAACTGCCACCCCTTGAAGCTGGAAGTTAAGTCTATAAATTTGTTGCACAGATGTCCCTTGGAAGGCTTGGAATGCAGTCCTCAAGAGAATGCAGTGTGATGATTTGTGGCATAAATGGAATCTCTCTCTGGACCTCAAATCTTCTGAAATTGATCTGATTTATTCAGAAAGTGATGCCTGTCACATATTTATGATGGCTAATTTAGCAGCCAGTCTCCAGCCCTCCAAAGGCAACCCGAAGTCTATCCTGTCTTTCTGATTTTTTTCAACACTGGTTTTCTATAAACACATCATATACCGTGAAGGCAGGAAAGACCTGAGAAACTGTCTTGGCCAGGTATGGGCAGCCCTCCCAGGTGTGCCAGGCAGAGGGGCGCCAAGTCCCCCTCTGGCCATGCCAGCTCTGGCCTTGGTTCAGCTTCTGCTGCTGCCTGTGCCATCTGAATGAAATGGGGGTGGCTGCCATTGTCCCCCCCCATCAGCATCACTCTTCATCTGCTCCCTTCTGGTGGCCAAGATATGACGGGGGAGGGGAGGGCAGACAGTGCCAAGGAGAGCGGCCACCAGCCCCACAGGGCCGCCCTCCTCCACCCAGACCCCTCAGCAGCACTGGCTGCCCAACACCTCTGTCCACACCTGACACAGTCTGCCTTTTTAACTTCACACAATTCACCTCACTCCACCTCAAGAGCCATTACTGTTGCCTTGGAATCTGCAGAGAAAGGACTTTATAAATTTTTTGGGGAAAAATTTAATCTAGTTGGCTTTCCAAAGCCATTGGCTGTGATTTCAGATTCCTACTAAAGCTTTCTAGCTTGGGTTTGCTAATATTTGAATTGAAGAGGGCCAGAAGCCAGGGCTTAAATCATGATTTGGAGGTTGACATTGGAAATTCACAAGAAAGGAGATCCAATCGTTCTCCTTGTGGGGGAGGCTCAACTCTGTAGGGTGAAGGGTCTTGAGTCCTAGGATCACTATTAAGATCTGCACAGAAAGCGTTTTAAAATGTAAACACTACACTGGTGCTTAACGGAGGGTCACCTTCCACTCACGCCAGTCACCCCTGCCCTGCGTCTCCTGGACGTCCGTTCATGTGTCATCTTAGCTTATGATGCTGCAACTGTACCAGAGGCAACTTTTTTTTTTAAGTTTGCAATTCTTCACATTGTCTCTTTCTTCTTTTTAATGTAAGGTTTATCAAACGGATAAGAAGCACTTTCTCTGCAAAGACAAGTACTATGGAAGAAAACTCTCAGTGGAGGGGTTCAGGCAAGCCCTCTATCAGTTCCTGCACAACGGAACTCACCTCCGCGCCGAGCTGCTGGAGCCCATCCTGCGCCAGCTCCAGGCCCTCCTCTCGGTCATCAGGAGCCAGAGTTCCTACCGGTTCTACTCCAGCTCTCTCCTCATCATCTACGACGGGCAGGAGCCGTCGGAAAGAACCTCAGGCAGCCTGCATCCTCAGGAGGCTGCGCAGGTAGCCCACGGCGGCTCTCCCGGGGGTCTCGCCAAGGTTGACATCCGCATGATCGACTTTGCTCACACGACATACAAGGGCTCCTGGAATGAGCACACCACCTACGATGGACCAGACCCTGGCTATATTTTTGGCCTGGAAAATCTCATTGGGATCCTGCAGGATATCCAAGAGGGACAATGAAACTTCTTGGGCTTATCTGAATTTTTCTGGGCTACAGATCTCAAAAAGGGACCTATTGGTAGCTAGGATAGTCTAGACACCCCTTAGATGTCTTTGTAATGGTCATATCTACCCTGGAAGCCGTCTCCATACATGGCAGACTACACGAACACTGTCGTCAGCTCTGGAGGTGATTCCACCTGCCCTGGCATCCTGCTATAAGTCTGGTCATCGTAGAAGGGACCGTCGGGATACAGTGGCACGTGTGGAGCACGCGGGAGGGAGCAGCGTGGTGAGTTAGAGGCCAGCGCTGCAGTCGATTCTGGAGTATTTGCGTCTGAGAGTGCTCGCTTCTTGTCACGCTGCAGCCCTCGCAAGCTGTGAGGCAAAAACCCACTTGAAGTAGCCGTGAAGAGTGAGTTCATGAGTTCATGGTTTTTCTCCTGGTGTGGGCTGCCCGCTCCAAGGGCAGACAGAGCTCGTGCCTGCCTCTTCCCTTCCTACGAGGAGTTGTAAATGGCGCAGGATGAAGCGGAACAGATCTGCCCACCGCGCCTTCTTGCACCCAGGTTCTATGTGGACACGGACAAGCACAGGTAAAGCAGGACCCCAGTTCCTCCGTGTGCCTGTGGAGATGAGGGTCTCTTTAGAGACTTGGTTTTCCTTTTTTGCTATTCCTTTTTTTAACCCAAAATCTATTTTAATGAGGAATCTCTTTACAGACTTCTGAGTGCCTGTTGGAAGTGATGATTCTGCCACATTCTGACCATGAAATGCAGCTTCCAGGAGGGGTGGGATGCACATGAGGAGGAGCCACTGATATTAAACTACACTCTCCGCTTTCTATTTATTTATTTGGGGGGTGGGTTGGGGGTGTCAGAGGAAGCTGGAGGACCGAGGAAACCAGGGGCAATGTTTACAAGACTGGTGGACAAGCATAAATATGGAACAAGAACAAACAGCTCTAATTAATTCCTTCTTCTGCAGTATGGAAACCTATTACAATGCCCTTGAGTCAAGCACTGAGATACGTTACCCAATTAGGGAAATAAATTTGTTAATAAAATTGCTGAGGTCACCAGTGATTGTTGGCGTGCCTTATTACCCTTTCCATTTGTCTATTCTGATCACACTGTATGGCAGTTCCAATTTATGAGTGACTAGAGTATACAGCAAGAACAGTTCACCAATTTCCTACAGTCCTTCAGGGAACTCAGGCGGAAATGGTAGCCAATAAAATATTTGCATGTATCTGCAAGGCAGGCACCGGACCTGAAAAGTAAGTTGTCCTTTCATTTGAAACCTATACAATGTAAAATTAAGTAATTTTGGGATTCTCATGGATAATTACCATCAACTTTCCAAGATCCACACTAATAGAAGGAAAGAACGTCCTGGATAATAAAAAAGCTTGTGTTCAATTTCAAAATACGCTATACAGACTTCAAAGCAGGTTAACTTCCCAAATCATGTTTGGATGTGGCAATGATGTGATTAATTTGCATGCTTTGTGCCCATGGTGGGACAGTTGAGTCAAAGTATGTTGGGTGGCAAAAGGGAGTCAGCCAAAAACTACATATTTGCTAATGACAAAACAGAGCCCTAAATACTGCTATTTCCAGGCTACTTCCTTGCTTGAGAATCTGGTACCACAACAACCAAGTCCCTGGCTTAGCTTCTCATTCCTCTACCCCTTCTCAGCCCTGGGAAGTGTGGGACTTTCCAGATGGTCGGCTGGCCTACCCATGACACTAACTGTGCTACAGCTGCTCCCTAGGGCCTGGGTCCTAACTCCTGCTGATATGATGCCCCCTCTCTTGGCTATTCCTTCACCCCACGGCGCCTTCTCATATGAGGCCTTTTTCCTCCTGTCTAAATCCTCAGCCCACATTCCCATCTCTTCCTGAAGATGTCCCTGACAAAAGTGCAATTTGTTATTTTTTTTAAAAAGGGACAAAGTTGGCTACTGGTTTTAGAATATTCTCACTGGACTACAGACTCAGAGGGTCACTGCAGTCTGCATGGTTCTGCAGATGCAGAAACTCAGTGAACTCAGAAACCGAATGAGCCCACCCAGTTGATCCAAATCCAGGAAGAGGGAGAACAGAAAAGCGTGGAAAGAAAAGAAGATGATGGGTGTATATATTTTTGGTCTCCAAGCTGAGTTTACTTGAACATGGCAAAAGGAGTGAGGGAGGCCTAAGTAACCTGGCAATCGGCAGGTGTCCCCCAAGCAGCTAGTCCGTGCTGCTCTCTTTGCTCACGCTGTGGAAGATGCAGCTCTTGGGGAGCTTAGGTTCTAAGTGAGGAGGCGAGAATAACACACATGGACTGACAACAAACCTCACAAGACAATACCCGATGGTACTGAGGATTGATCTGTGTGGTGCAGACGATTAACCCAAGGATTTAAAGTTGGAAGAGGTTCACTGAGAGCAGAGTCGTCACAGAAATTGTTGGAGGAGGGGCGACGTTATCTGGGCCCTGGAAGGTGACTGGAGTGGAGAGGAGCTGGGGGGATCAGTGAGGGCAGGTTGGGGTGAGATGGGGAAGGAAAAGCCCAGTGTGCTTGGGAGTCTGTGGACAGAGCAACCTACTCAGAATGGGGGTTTGTGGTTGGGAGTAGTAGAAACAAAGAGAAATGGAGTGGACCCAGATGGCGGAGACACTTAAAACTCTGGCCAAGTAGTTCACTCATTGTTTGTGATTTCATTAGCCTGCCTGCCTGCCTGCCTTCCATCCGCCCAACATTTACCAAGTGCCTGGTGCGTGCAGCACAGTGCTAGGGCCTGTGTAGGGCACAAGGCAGCGTGAGGATCATGCCATTACTGTTAAGAACCTCATAGTTTAATGCGAGTTAAGACCCCCTTCTGAAAATATCGTGGGTGCTTCAACTGGATGCTCAGCTGTGTAGAGTACTGGCCAGGAGAGGGGAGGCAGGGAGGGCTCCCCGCCGCACGCGTGGTCGCAGAGGCGGTGTTCACACTGTGCCTTGAGAGGGAGCCGAGTCTGAAAGGTGATGAAGAAGGGCAGGTTTTTCAGGGAAAGGGTCTGCAAGCATGGGAAAGGGAATCAGGCACTCTACTCAGGGAACAGCAAGTGGTCTGGGTTGGCCAAGGGAGCTGATGTGTTTGGACACCAAGAGAGATTAAGATGGAAATGGAGAAATCCCAGAACATGAGAACTGAAAAGAACCTCTGAACCTTCTACCTCTACTGCTCCCTCCTGCCCGGAAGACTGTGAGAGCCTCTCGGCTGATGCCCCTTACCCAGATGTGGAGCTCTCTTCTTTCGTGAATTAGGAAACACACAGGTATTAGAGTTAGGCTAACTGCTGTAACAATCTCCAGATATCAGTAGTGTAACATCACAATCCAAGGTGCTCGGCCAAGAGCCTCTGCTCCACGCAGTCATCCAGGGACCTGGTCTCTGTCCATCGTGGGACACCACCATCTTCAGACACCATCCGCAAGGCTGCTATTGACAGGTGAAAGTTAGACGGCACGGAGAAGGCACATCCACAGCCCATGGGCGAGGACTAGTCATGTGGCCCTAGCCAGATGCCAGGGGTCTGACATGCTGTTTGTGGGGGTCTGTGTGCCAAGAAAGAGGAAATGGGTTTGATGAGAGCCTCTTTCTCCATAAGCCTCATATCAAGTTGATACTTAAGGAGGGAGAAATAGAGACAATACAGAGCAAATGGGGAGCGTGCGGGGATTGCAGGGGCCTGGCAATGCCAGGGCTACAGGTTCTGATCCACATCCTTCCTCTGGCCGTGTCCTCATACAATTAGTGTGCTCCGCATACTGGTAGATTTGTTAAGCATCTCCCCTACCTCAGTTTCCCCATCTGTCCCATAGGAACTCTAACTTGGTCATCAAGACAGGTGACGTTGAAGAACAAACATAGATCATTACCGTATTTGTGTAGCAACCTGCTCCTGACCTGACCTCTCCATTGCTGCCCACTACCAGGAGAACAGGGCAGCCTGGGAGACATTCATCCGCCACCCCCACTCCTGTCCCCCAGTGTCCCCTGTGTGATTAAAGAGGAGACTAAGGAGCGGAATGTTATTACAGCTTTTCCATAATGCAATGTCATCAGGAAGCCCTGGGCCTCTGGGCAGCGCCCTGGCAGCCCCATCACTCTTCCCAGCTGCACGGAGCTTTAGCCCATGCAGGAAAGGGCAGGCAGCAGTCTAACAAAACAAATGGCAAGGCAACGCCACTCATCAGCAGCTCTTCAGAATGATCTAAACTTCTGACTTTTGATTTAAATCTGCATCCTCTGTTGCCAAAAACATAAAACAGAAGATGAAGGAAAGAGCTAAAATGAAAGTGTGGGCGCCGAGCACTGGCGGGGAGGGAGGAGCAGCCCCGGGACAGCACTGGGTGGAGCCCGGCCGGCAGGCGCCTTGCCGCCAGGCCTGGGCCCTTCTCACTAGGCGTTTCTCGGAGCTTCTCCTTCTGCCACCAAGCTGCCTTGAAATGCGACAGGAAGGCTGAGAGCTAGTCCAAGAACAAAATCCGGAAATCTACCTGTTCCTGGTTTGCCCTTAACCTTTCTCCCTCGGCCCTTTAAGAGGAGTGAGGGGTGGGGTAGGTGGGCCAGGAGGCCTGGGTTTATATTCCAATGTCCTTCTCCTCAGATTCTTTTACTCAACAAATACTATTTAGTGAGAGATGAAGGCACGCCTAGACCTGCTGTCAAACAGGGAGCAGTGCTTTGAAGCAAAAGGGGACGAGAGCGGCAGGGCTGCTACTGTAGATGGGGCTTGGGGAGGCCTCGCTAAGGTGTCGCCTACCGCACATCAGACGCGCAGACCCTCCCCGGGGCAGACAAGAGTCTCAGCAGAGCTGCGGTTCAGGTCCCCACTGAGCCTGTCCCCGCACGTCTCAAACACATGTCTTCACAGAAAGCTCCAGAATGAGGCTGCGATCTATTGCCAGGGTGACCCTTTTGGCTACTTTTACCCAAGGGTGTTTAAATGATGCACTATTCTGATGCCAGTCCAGACCCACGTTTGGGTAACATATCTGGGTATTGCAGCCAATCATTTCCTCTAGTTGAACAAGTTGAAAGAAAAATCGGGCAATTGTGCCGCACAGTGAAGCTAAGTATTTAATTCCTTTTTAATGTTTACATTATTAACACCAACGTTACAAAACGGTATTTTTACTTTTGAGCAATTTAAATGTGCAATTCGGTATCTCGATTACTGGGATCATTATAACTTGAAAAACTGAAGCGGTGCTCTCTCCCTCCACTCCCCTCCCCCGATGGTGCCTCCTTTCTATAAAGAGTGATCAGGGCTCCACGAAGTTCCAAATGGCTGGGGAGGCGTGGCCCTGGTGGGGGTTTTCAATGAGCCAGGGGAGGCTGTATTCAGTGTGAATGAGTGACAGTGGCAGGTGGGTGTTAAAATGGTCATCAACACCCCAAGGGGCTGGCACACCAAGCCGCATTCCAGACAGTGCCTATTAATGTGCCCAGAATGGTGCTGGGTGATTGACAAGCCAGTGCGCCCCGGCTGGCTCAAACTGCCCACGGGCACAGGGGAAGGAGAAGGGACCCAGCAGACAATCAATAAGAGCCACTGCAATCCGATGGCCTGTCTGTGCCGGCACTGGCCACACGCCCCAACACACACAGAAACACACCATGCGCCTGGTTTGCGGCGGCAACGCTGCCAGGAGGCCCGGAGAGGCACCTGACCGGGTGGGCAAGAGCACGGGCTCTGCAGCCACTCAGCGTGGGTTCAAGTCTCGGCTCTTCCACTTACTAGCTGGTGACCTTATCCTTTCTGTGTCTCAGTTTCCACCTCTGTAACAATGAGGATAATAGTAGTACTGTCTGAGAGCCATTTCGAGGACTAAGAGTCAAACGTGAAAGGCATTTAGAATTGTGCCTGGCACATGGTAAACACTCTGTGTTAATTCATCATCATCATTCCCACTTGGAGATGAAGAAACTGGAGCTTAAAGCAATTAAATAACCCACCCGAAGGCCTCTGCCTTTGCTGCCCCTCTGCTTTAGAAGCTCTCTCTTGCCCACCTTCCTGTGGCTGCCCCTCCGGGTGACTCGGACCTCTGTCACACACAAGGTCCTCAGGGATGGCCTCCAGACCACCCACCCCACCCTCCCCCACTGCGGCAGGCCCAGCACCCTGCCTTGGTCTCCCCCAGCACTCGGCCTGCTCTATCGGGAAAGGGTTAATTAACACACATACAGCGCTGTGTGCTGGCGGGAGCAGCGCCCTCACCTGTCTTGTCCACACATGAGAGGAGCTCGGCCGCCTCCCGGCGTGACCTGCACGGCTGCCCGGGCCAGCACTCAGAAGGGCCCACACTTGGTTTAATGTTCTGTTACTGTCTTGAAATTCTTAATTTTTTTTAACAAGGGGCCTCACATTTTCACTTTGCACTGGACCCCCAGAAAATTATATGTCCTAGATGAATGAATGAGCAAGGCCACATTCCAGCCCAGGTCTGTCAGACCCCAAAGCCTCACTACTTAACCACCACGCCAAATAAGCCTCCAGATGCGGGAGGAGAGGTGGGCAGGGCAGTCTGAACCCAGCCAGCCACAGCAGACCCAGGAGGAGACCGGGTGTGGGAAGGGGGTGCCTCAGAGGAGGCACCTGTTCGCGCTCCCCCATGCCCAGGCGTTCCTCTCACTCCTCTCACCTCTCACTGTACTGTGTCTGAGCGTCATGAAAGCCATCAGCTGCCCCTAATGTTCCTCTTCTCTGCGTCCCAGCACAGCTGCAGGCCAGCGGGTGCTCTTCAAAGCCCCAGCCGTGGTGGGGCCTCAGGCAGAAGCAAAGGCTCAGGGCACAGCACAGCCCTAGGAGGCCAGTGAGTAAACAGACACAGTCCTTGCCCGAGGGCTCAGGGCCGTCATCAGAACTCCTGGCCACACACACAGCGGAGGTGAGGCTGCAGCAGGCCGCGTCGCTGGGCTGGGAACCCGGTGCGGCTCATCAGGGACACTTTCTGGAGGTGATGCCCTTGAGCACCTCACTGTCCACTCTCGCTGAACTCTGCTTACTCGGATGGGCACGGCACAGCCTGGGTCCCCAGAGGGTCTCCATCACAGGTCTTCACCCCTATAACCCCCAGCTGTGCCCGGCTAAAAGCACCCACTGATCTTTCCTCAGAGTAAACTCTCTTCCCAGCCCTGCCCAGGCCCGCCTCTCGCTGCTCCAGCGCTTTCTTCCACTCTCCCCTGAGCAGCCGGAAGTCATCTTTCTTTCTCCAAACCCTCTAGCATTGTCCAATACTTCCATTAAGCGCCTGTCACCTTTAACTTTGTGTCCTGGTGATGTACACACTCCCAGGCCCAGCAGTCGACTCCTCGAAGGCAGGATTCTCCTGGGTTCGCCTTTACAAAGTACAGGGGGCAAGAAGGAGGGGATTTGGGGAAGCAAAGGCTGTAGCGTGGGATGGTCTTGGCTAAATACAGGACGATGAAGACACAGAGGGGGGCTGAGGCTTTCTGAAGGAAAACCCGGATGGTAGGGCAATCTTTTGGAAGGAAAAAGCAGTTCACATGTGATGTGAGATGTATAAGACTTAGTAAAATGAACAAGTTTTAATGAGAGAAAATATATTGAAATTATATATATGATAAGGGATTAATATCCAGAATATATAGAGAGCTCTTGAAACTCAATAACAAAAACCAAACAATTCAAAAACGGGCAAAGGGCTGGATGAGGTGGCTCACACCTGTAATCCTAGCACTCTGGGAGGCCAAGGCAGGAGAATCACTTGAGGTCAGGAGTTCAAGACCAGCCCAAGCAAGAGCAAGATCCCATCTCTACTAAAAATAGGAAAAAATTGGCCAGGCAACTAAAAATAGGAAAAATTAGCTGGCATGGTGGAGTGCGCCTGTAGTCTTGGCTACTCGGGAGGCTGAGGCAGGAGGATCCCTTGAGCCCAGGAGTTTGAGGTTGCTGTGAGCTATGATGACACCACGGTACTTTAGCCCGGGCAGCAGAGTGAGACCCTGACTCAAAACAAAAACAAAAACAAAAACGGGCAAAGGACTTGAATAGACTTCTCCAAGGAGGACATACAAATGGCCACTAAGCACATGAAAAGACGTCCTTATTGCACATCTTTGATAATCATTAGAGAAATGCAAATCAAAGCCTCAGTGAGAT
The DNA here is from genome assembly GCA_008086735.1 of Cheirogaleus medius. NCBI lineage: Eukaryota > Metazoa > Chordata > Mammalia > Primates > Cheirogaleidae > Cheirogaleus > Cheirogaleus medius. Next base: position 2,868,854 of record VBSM01000361.1, on the reverse strand, counting down.
ACCACCTCATACCTGATTAGGTTGGCTACTAACAAAAACACAGCATTGGACTAGGCTGGTTCAAGTGCAGTCATGTTTACAACTAACCGATCACAACCAGTTACAGGTCCCTTGTTCCTTCACTCCCACTGCTCCACTTGACCAGCCATATATGTGAATAATTTTTTTTAAAGAACAGAAAATAACAAATGTTGGTGAGGATGTGGAGAAACTGGAACCTTTGCCCACCCGTGGTGGGAGTGTGAAATGGTGCAGCTGCTGTGGAAAACAGTATGGCAGTTCCTCAAAAAATTAAAAATAGAAATACCATATGATCCAGCAATTCCACTTCTGGGTCTATACCAAAAGAATTTAAAGCAGAGTCTTGAAGAGATATTTGTACACCCATGTTCATAGCAGCATGACTCACATGGCTAAAACGTGGAAGCAACCCAACTGTCCACTGATAGATGAACGGCTACACAAATGTGGTGTATACATACAATGAAATATTATTCAGCCTTAAAAAGGAAGGAAATGCTGACATACGCTACAACATGGATGAACCTTGAGGTGAGGACATTATACTAAGTGAAATAAGTCAGTCACAAAGGTCGGATACTCTACGGTTCGGTTCTACTTACATGAGGCACCTGGAGTAGTGAAAAACCAGAGCAGGAGGAGGAACTTTTCATGGGGGAAGGCCATATTAGTTTAGCTGTAATCCAATACGGCTGCATTCAAG
>VBSM01000361.1:2846465-2865108 GCA_008086735.1 Cheirogaleus medius | reverse complement strand
CTGTGAGCTAGGCTGTCGCCACGGCACTCTAGCCCGGGCAACAGAGTGAGACTCAAAAAAGAAAATTAAAATAAAAAATAAATAAAAAGAAGGAACTGTGGCAGAGTACCAAGTGGCAGTGACAGGTACAGGGGCTGCGAAGAGGAACCCGGAGCGCGAACAACGCGTGCGTGCTACGTGATTAAGTTCAAACACATCTTCATCCAATAACAACCTGTATTTACATGCAAATGTACTGGCTTATGCAAAATAGCAGAGGTCTCGGAGGAGGGTTTTTAGTCTGGAGCTTGTGCAGTCATTGAAAAAGAGAAGCAAAGCTGTCCCTGGGGTACTACACGTCTGCCTTTCCCCTGGGAGCTGGGCCGGTTCCAGGAGGACGCAGGCTGAACTGGCTCGGTTCGCGGAGACAGGAGAGCAGCGCCCCCACCCGGAGAGGAGCAGCGGGGCGCTCGCGAGGACGCGCATGCCCACTCCTGCCTCCCGCCCCGCCTCATCAGGAAGGCTAGAGCCTTAGTGCGCAAGCTCCAGGCGCCCGCGCAGACTCCTCCCCCAGGGGCGGGAACTAGCGGGGCCCAAAATGGCGGCCGGCCGCTACCGGCGCTTTCTTAAGCTGTGTGAGGAATGGCCAGTGGACGAGACCAAACGGGGCCGGGACTTGGGCACTTACCTGCGGCAGCGGGTAGCACAGGCCTTTCGGGAGGGAGAAAACACCCAGGTGACCGGCGGGGTGGCTGTTGGGGCGAGGGGTGGAAAGGACGAGGCAGGGGCGGGGCCAATGAGCGGGCCAGTGGCGGGGCCCGCGCATGCGCGCGCCTTTCTTCCCAGGCCGCAAGGGCGCGTGGACCCCCTTATCCTCCAGGAGCTACAGAGCACGACGTCCTTTCTTGCTGCTCACTGCTCTCACCTGCTTTCACCTTGGAATTACCAAAGAAGCTTTTTAAAAATTAAGATGCTTATTCAATCAAAATCTCTCGGGATGAGGTCTTGGCCTCAGCGTTTTTAAAAGCTTTCCAAGTGATTCAGGTGCAAGCCGAGTTGAGACCCACAACACCATTCGCAGGTGGTGACAGTCTCAGGCTTTTTGCTCCTATGACACGGTATCCTTATGTCGCAGTGTTGTATGTTGACCGAGCTGATTTTTAAGGACCTCCGCAGGGCCCCCACCAAGCTTTTGCGCTTTTCCTGGGCCCCTGTACGTCTATGCAGCAGGTTTGGAGCTCTGGGGTTTATTCATTCATAGAGCACATATTATTGAGCACCTACCATGTGCCAGGAACTGTGCTGGGTGCCAGAGAGACCACAGTGAATTAGACAGATGAGGTCCTGCCCGTATGAAGTTTTATGTTCTAATTCAGGACGCAATAAACAAGTAGACATACCTAAGACAGATAAGTACCCTCATGGATATAAAATAGGGTAGCATGATAGAAGAGTAATATTATTATAGTAGATCTTTCTGAGGAGATGGCACATAGGTGAGACCCCAGGGAAGAGGATGACCCAACAATGTACAGTGGTGGGAAGGGCGCTCCAAGCACGGAAAGGCCCTGAGGCAGGAAGCAGATTGACGTGTTAGAGAACAGAAGGAAAGCCAGAATGGCTAGAGGGTGGTGGAGAGTAAGGTGGAGTCTGCTGAGAATTGAGGTCAGAGGAAGTCAGGAGCCAGGTACTCTAGAGTCTTAAAGGCTCTAATTAGGAGTTAGATCTTATAAGGCCAGTGAGAAGTCACTGGGGATGTTTATCAAGGACTGATGTGCCCTAATTTACTTTTTAAAAAAGATCGCTCTGCTTGTATGTATGAATGGGTTAAAGGGGACCAGAATAGGAATGAGGAGGCTGGAGAGAAGCCTGCTATGGTACCCAAGGCAAGAGACGGTGGTGGGTTGGATGAGGATGGCAGCATAGGAGATGGATGTGGCTGGATTCAGGTCATGTGCAGGTCAAGTCAGCAGGACTTGCTGATACATTAGATGTGGGATAAAGAGAAAGAGAGGAACCAGGATAGCACCTGGATTTTTTTTTTTTTTTTTTTTTTTTTTTTTTTTGGCTTGAGCAACTGTGTATAAGATGATGCCATTTACTGAGATGGGAAATAGTAGATGAGGAACAGGTTGGGTGTGGGAAGAACATCTTGAGTTTGGTGTTAGACAGGTTAAGCTTGAGATGCCAAGTGGACTGACTTCCAAGTGGAAATGTCAAGTAGGCAGTAGTATATTTGAGCTGGGGCTCAGGCAAGAGGTCAGAGAGATGAAATGAGACACATACCCACACAATCTGAAGAAATTACTTTTGTGAAACTTGGCCAAGACCTGTCAAAGCAGGAACATGTTTTTTGTTTTTTGTTTGCAGCTTAGCCCAATACAGCCATGCCAGCCCACCTAATGGAGGAAGGGCATGCCCAGTGGCATCATTGTGACTGGACTGCTGATTGGGTGGTGGCATGAAGTATCTGGCCCAGGACTTCTGGGGGGAAAGTGCAGGTCATGCTACAGTCAGGGACCTCACGTTGTTTATGGTTCTTCACTGGCCCAAAACGTGAAGATCTTGAAAGCAAGAATTGTATCTAGTCCCAACTCTGTAAACCCCATAGACTTTCTAGGGCTCCGCTCCCTGCATATTTTTAGTGTGAGCTTCCTGAGAATAGAGATGATGCCATTTTTATCTCCCTCCGACCTAGTGTTTAGCGTAGTTCTTGGCACATAAAAAACAGTAAATGTCTGACTGAATAGATAAATAAGTGGTTGGTTATGGCTCATGAGACGAAGTTCATTTGAATATAGTTGCAGATGTGGCAGAACTACATGAAGAGAAGTAGTGAAGAGCGAGAAGGAAATAGCTCCTGAGTGAGAAGAATTGACTTGAGAGCTTACTGTGTTTGGAGAACTGCAGGAACTACAGAAGAGGGCCATAACCTGGTCCTCACCACCAGGGAGCTCACAGGTGGGCAGTCAGAGGCTAGATCCTTGGGGAGGCAAGAGAGTGACATTCACCTACTGGATTGTTAGTGTAAGAGGAGCTAGAAAAGGAGGTTTCTCTTTTGTCATCCTTTGTCATCACCTAGGGAAATAGCTTCTGCTCAAAGGCCCACACAGGTTTGAGTCATAGCTGTAAATGCAAGTCATGGCTCGGTCGATGGTTCCACGGCAGTTGATGAATGCATTCCTGGTAGAGTGAACCAGTGCATCATGACAGCAGCTGGCATATTACCCAGGACCACTGTTGTGGTACCTCATCCTAATGTCACCAGAGAATGCACCTGAGCTTAATAAATCTTAGTGATAATTTCTGGAGGGAGCAACCACTTGCTGGAATTGAGAACAGTACTGTGACTCACTCCCACTGACATCCCCAGATCATTTATGAAGACGACCTTGAGAAAGAGAGGTGGTTCTGGTAGGCTCTTCGTTAAACTGGCAGCAGGAGGTGGGATTAGACCCAGTTGGCTGATTGGCGTGGAGCTCCCACTTGGTTATGCCAGTTGCCAGAAAGATAGGGCTGGAGGAGAAGATAGCTCTGCTCAGGCATTCTTTTTATTCTTTAGAGGAGAGAGGCAGGCAGTCCTCTGGCTTCTTGGGTTCCTGTGTCCTAATGATAACCCTGAAAGGTGCACAGCACATCTCCTCATTTTTGATCTCATTTAATTTAATCCTTAGTGTAGCTTAGTGGTGGCCATTACTATTTCCATTTTACAGACCAAGAAACAGCTTACTGGGGGGTTCCTGTGGTGGTTAGAGACAAGGCAAGTAAACAGACGCAGCCTTCCTGATCCCAGTGTGACATTGTCTCCTCAGTGTCTGGCCTGTCCTCAGCTGCCATTCCTCCCAAGTTATGTCTTGTTAGAACAATCTCTTGTTCTGTGAACATCAAGCCACTCCCTTCACCTTGTTCCCTGCTCAAACCTTTTTGGGCCATAGAGAGTTTGGGCAATGAATTAAACACCTCCCTGTATTTGCCCACCTGCTTTTCTTTGCCTTTTCTTGCCCAGTGCATATGGGAAGAAAGACGTTCCTCAGCGGGGCCCCAATGCAGAACAGCCAGGCTCACTAGAAGGCAAATTAATAATTCATACTCAAAACCAGAGTATAAGCACCACTGCCTCTGTTTATTCCACTTCAAATTGCCCTTTGGGGAGTCTCGTGGTCCTCCCTAAACCCACCCAGAGGGGAGGTGATAGTGGGAAGCAGGAACACATGTAACACCTCTTACACCCTACATCCTGTTGTGCAGTCTTTTAAAGTTAATGTTGATGGGTTTTGCCCCCTTTGAATACAGTTTCCTTAAGACCACATGTTTCCTGGAGCTCTGAGAGCTTAATAAAAGAATCACAACATGAGGGAAGGTGGCAAAACAACTCTAATTGTTGACTTAACTACAGAGAAAGGAGCAAACCTTTCTAAGGAGTCCATTAGGTGCACAAGCAGCTTCCTAAAAGATCCCCGACTGCACACCAGCACCCGCTTACCTAGCACAGGGTAGCACAGGGTGCAGCCCTGAGGGACCACCTGGAAAAGCTGCTGCCCAGGAAGGGGCTCACCCACCAGCTAGCTCTTATAATTGTCTTGTAGCCAGGTTTAAATAATACTGGCCCAGTTTGAAAGAAGTTATATGTTGTCTTGGGTTTCTGGTAATATAAATGATTTTTCCACGTTCTCAAAGGAGAATTCAAAGGTTTTATATAATTCTGTTTTGTCAGTCACCCAGTTGAGGTGTGGTCTTTGGCATTCCTCAGTGTGGCAGGGAGCCAGCTTCCCAACTGCCTGGAACATGCTAGCCACAGTGAAGCCATCTCAGCGTCACTCACCCCTATACGTGGGCCCCTTGAAGTCACATTTTTAAGCAGTAGGTTAAGAACAGATTTTGCTGTTCTTAGTTATAATATTGAGCCCACTGCAAAATAGGAGTTGTGAGGAGAACCAGATCTAAGGGGGAGTCCGAACATCTCCATATTTTTTTCTCTCCCAATTCTGAATGGAGCTAGCGTGAGTTAAGGTAATGTCCAGACCAAGGGGTGGGCATGTGTAAAGGTCCAGGGGCTCCTCCTAAAAGGATAGCCACTTCCTAGCCACTTCCAGTGGGACACAACTTTATTCAAAGATCTTTGAGGTCTGCCCATTGCCTCTTGGATAAGTTGCAGGCAACTTTGTGAGACTTTCAGTACCCTCTGGTCCTTGGTCCCAGCTTATGGTTCCAACCTTGCCTCTTACGACCCCTAGCACGAGCCCCAGCCTCAGCAAGGGTGTCTTCTCACTGCCTCCCAAATTGGCCATAAAGAAGTGGTTTGGAACCTCTGAGACTGTAGTGCACTGGGGACCACTGCCCCCTGCCCACCCAAACCCAAGAACAGAGTTTGCCAAGAATTTGGTGGCTTCCCAGGCCCTTAAAGCCCTCCATGCCTGAAACATCCTTGTCCTGTGCCTTTTTTCATGCCTGTCTTCCCTGCCCCTCCTGATCCCCATTACACTCGTGCCCAGGTTGACGCTCCTCAGAGTTGGGGACTCTGGCTTCGCTCACCCTGTGTACCGTCACTGCAGTGAAACTCAACCCTTCCCCGCCACACCTGCCTGTCAGCCCAGCCTAGGCCCAGCTCCCACCCCGGATCTGCAGCGGGGTGCTCCACAACTCTGGCCCTTGGCTACACACTGCCCTGGGGCACGGGTGATTTTTAATGCAAGTGGATCTCGTCTCCTCGGCCCGACTGCCAGCTTCTCCAGTGCCAGGCAGGGTCTTCTTTATGTCCCCCCACAGGCCCCCAGCAGAGCACTCTCTACGTAGTAGGTGCTCAAGATCTAGATTTTCAAGTGAATTGAAGGGAATAGGCTCCCATAATGGAATGAACTCATTTCGGAAGTTCATTACCAAGTCATGAAAACCTTTTTTTCATAGATCCTCCTGGACCGAATCCAGCTCTACCTTAATTAGCAAAGCAATTTTCGACACCCTTTCCCAAAAGTGCTTATGCGTCCCTTTGTGTGACTAGAATAGGGACCGCTGTACCAATTGCTGTCACCATCCAAAATTCAATTTTGAAAATCGAAATCAGTGCCTGCGGCACTGATGTAGATTTGTATGTATAAAAGTTTAATATGGTAAAGAGAAATTTACTGACGACTGAGCAGGGGAAATGCAAAAGGAGCAAAAATAGAGCTATAAAGGACACTTTGTCAGTTGAACATCTATTTTATTCACATTTAGGGAGCAGTGCTGAATTTTTCATAATGTCCCTACTGCTGCCTTTTCAAACCCAGCACTGCTATTAGTCCTAAAATGTCCGTAATCTCATTAGGTGTGAATGCAAAATCAGGTAATTTAAAGCTTGTATTAAGAATATTTCTAAAAATCACAATCCATTTCATGAGAAAAACTATATATTTCAAAATTAAGGAATGTGTGTGCTAAAGTCTGAATAAAGTATGAGATGTAGGTGTGTGGCGAGCGAGGCTTCTGGAATTAGACAGGTATCTCCATTGATACCCTTTTAAATAGTAAGCAAGACTATTTTTTAATGGCTGAGCTTGGATTGGGTGTAACTAGGAGCCCAAATTGGCCCAGGCTCACCTCTCCTTAGGCGGTGAGAACTTGGCTAGAGATTGGCACATCTCAGACTCGGGCACCTCCACTGAGCTGCTTTCACGGCGTGATTTTGACACTTTCCAGCCTCAAACAGGAAATTGGATGGCGAGTCCGTTTTTAGATCTCGAGCTCCCAGGATTATGTAAATTACCTAGAGACTATCTCTTTAACACTGAGGGAAGTTTAAGAGGTGAGGGAGCTCTGAGGGTCACTTTGTTTTTTGCACTCAGACCTGTACAGTTTGCCATCACAGAAGCAAGGCTCTGCAAGAGTGGCCCCTGTCCTCCTGTGTCCTTCCTGGCTGCCCTGCTGCCTGACGGAGATGGGAAAAGATGGAGGGGGGATGACACCTCTTTACTCCCTTGAGGGTGTATATGAGGTCACCAAGCAGCTCTCTGGTGACTTCTCTTATGGGAGAAGTGGTGGAGCAGGAGGGGAATTTTGGTTGGCTAGGTTTCTTTGGGCGAGGGTCTCGTTGAAATGTGGGTTTGGTCAGGAAGCAATGGTGGGAGCCCAGGAGAGGGGCTCTCGGGGGAAGGCAAGTCTGTGCGTGAACTTTCTGAGGAGCTTTGGTTGAGAAGGTGGTTGGGATGGTAGTAGGAGGGGAAGGTCCAGATGAGCTCACTTATTGACCTGGCCGTGGACCATGGCGTGCTCAGTGACCGCTGAGAGCCTTTAGGATCTGGTCTGGAGTGAAGCCTTGATATCTCCCGTGCATCTGCACTTCTGTCTCTAGCGCCACACTCTGGCAGTACATGCCAGCCACACTGGCTGACCCACTGCCGTGCCCTGGGCGTTGGCCTCAGCTGGTCCTGTGCTTGGAACACCCCCACTTCCTTCTTGGTATGTGCGCTCGTCCTCCGTGGGTCATTCTCCAAGACTTCCTGCCTGGATCCCAGGAGTCCCGGGCAGTGTTGGTGCCTCCTCCATGGGCCCATGGACTCCATGCACACTGCTTCATTCCGGGGTTGTCTTGAACTGCTTTGTCCTTTCCCCTTTAGGGGCCTGTGTTTACTACAACTATTTAGTACTAATAACCGTAACAAAACTAATCGTTCGTATTTATCAGTGTTCCAGGCCCAGAATTCAGAGCAGCCCAGGCATTACCTCATTTATCCTCACAGCACCCTCGGAAGTGGGGGCTATTATTATCTTTTCTTTTAAAAGAAAGGTTAAGTTGGCCAGTATACTTCAAAAATTGTCAATGCATGAAAGACAAAGGCCGAGGAAGTGTCCCAGATTAAAGGAAACTAAAGATACATGACAGTTGAATGCAGTAGTAGATCCTTCCTTCCTGTAGATTATTACTGAGACAATTGACAGAATTGGAGTGCAGACACTGGATTGGATAATAGTGTTGTATCAATATTAAGGTGGCCTGAATTTGATCACTGAACCGTGGTTATATAAAAGAATGTCCTCCTTCTTAGGAAATATTATAGAGTGAAGGGGTGTCATGCTCCTACTTACTCAAATGGATCAGAAGGAAAATGTGTATGTACAGATACAGAGAATGATAAAGAAAATGTGGCAATTTTTTAAAAGTGTTCTTGGTTGAAGATTGAGTGGTTTGCCCGACATACCACAGCTGGTAAGTGATGGTGCCAGGATTCAACCCAGGCAGTTTGACTCCACTGCACCCTACAGCCTTGGAGACACTTGACCCACCTGAGTGTCCCCTGCTCACGTATGAGCCAAGCACTGCAGGCTCTCAATGAATGCCTGTTATAAGTTATAAGTTATAAGTGAGCAAGGCTGCACAGGTATGATGAGAGCAAGCAAAAGATGAAATACACAATTATTTTTTGATAATCTAAGTAATCTTGTGCACAAAAAACTTTGTTCCAGTGTTATTCTCTTTTTCCTTCTGTGTCTTGTACTGTCTGTTCTTCCGTCTTCTGTATTAGTTCTTGGTTGTATGTGTCCTGCTGAAGAAATAATGTTCCAAATGCATTAGTCCAAAGCATGTGTGCAGAATTCTGTTCACTGGACCTTCCCTAGAAGAGCTGCCTGGCAGAGAGACACCAGCCTCACACTTGTCTGTTTATTCTGTCCGCTCAGATAATGCCTTTCTGTTCAGCAATAATAGCTGGCCACCTTCTCAGCCTATAGTCCTCTTCTGATGTGGCTACCTAGGCATTCTCCTGATGAGTAGCCTGAACGTGGGAATGGATCAGGTAGAACTGAGGAAGGATCCTCTTTATTTTTTGCTGTAAAATGGGGACCTCATTTGACACACATGGAGGCAGAAGTGGAGCTGCTTATTAAAATGCTTTACAACTGATTTATTTATGCTCTGCCTTCAAGAAAGGATTTAAGTTAGAAAAAAAGCCAACATCTGAATTCTGGGAAAAAACATAAAAGAGAAAGTTTTATTCTACGGAGCTTTTCAGAATTCTTGGCAGAAAAGTGTAAAGAATTATAGATAAATAATAGCATGGGCAGAGGGAAGGGAATTAAAAAGAGGTGTGAAAGGGGGAAGAAAACACTTCTCATCTGTACGTTGCCTGTCTTCCCAGGAATCTCCGGCAGGGGCTCCTCCGTCCAGGGCACCCAGAGGATTGATTTATTTTCTCTTCTCTCGCAGGGCCTCAGTGCTCTGGGCCTTCTCCTTTCTAACAGGACCTAACTGGAGTCCCCATCTAAGTCCTCTGGTTCTCTTCAGTTAACCTCTCTCATCTTAAACACTGCCTTCTTTGTGTTTCTTTCCTTAGATAATAGAATTTGAGCAGCTCTCCACTTAACACAGACGAAAACTCAGATAAATTTTTTTTTGCCTTTCATAGAATCTTTATTTAGTACATATCATATTGAAGGTTTAAGTCAAAAAGCTTGTTCTTTTTCTCCCACCCAGGCCCTTTTACCTTTATGTTCCAGCCCTCAGCCACACTGGTCTGGCAGAAAGTATCCCTTGGCATTCCTGCCTTCTCTGCTTTGCTCAGCCATCCCCTCCACCAGAAGGCCCCACCCTTCTCCCTTCTGCTCCCCAACTCCTGTGCACCCTTCAGAACCCAGCACAGTCTCACTTTTGTCATGCACTGACCACTTGAGCATGTGGGGACGCCACCTCTGCATCCTCACAGCCCACACTGCCCAGTGCTCCCTGTGTTAGGCACGCCCTGCCAATCCTGCATTTCTATTGTGGCATCTCTCACGACGGCATCGCAGGTCACAAGTCATAGATGCTCAGCAAATGTTTGTTTGCTGGATGGTTGATTGGGTTTTTCTGCAGGTTGGGGAAGTTGATGAGGTGGAGCCATTCTTCCAAAAGGTGGTTTCTAATAGTGATGATGTAGGCCAGGTATGCTTCCCACAGAAGGGAGAAGCCAGTGCTAGCTGCAGGCCTGCTTCATGTGAATGCCTTATTAAGTGTGTCCTTCCTCAAGGTACAGACACAGTATGGGAGGCAGTATGCTCACTTCTTGGGGGTTCTTTGTTTTTCAGGTTGCAGAGCCTGAAGCCTGTGATCAGATGTATGAGAGCTTAGCGAGACTCCATTCAAACTACTACAAACACAAGGTGAGTGGGCCACAGTCTTTTATATTCCCAGCCCTCTGACAGGACGACCAATAAGAATGGGTGAAAATCTGAATATATTAATACATTGTTTGTAAAGAGTAGTGGGTATGCTACTTTCAAATGGAACCAGTAATTTCAACCAAGTCAACAAAAGTGCCTGGTAAAGGCTTTTGGGTCTAAATAAAAGCTATTTAGAATTATGAATAAAAGCCATATATTTGATATGCCAGTGTATGCTGCTGGGAGTATCTTGACAACCTTTGGCTCTTCTACGTATTTTCTCATCCACTTTGTTGGAACCGATACGTCCCCACGCTCTGGTGGTAAAGATGGGATGATTGGGAAAGTCCTGTCCTTTTCCAAACCTGGGCCCTGACATTACTGTCAAATTCCACATAGTGTGGTTTTTCCCAGACTTGAAAAATACGTTCAGTAACTCCACAAATTCAAATGGCCAGGTGGAAAAGCCCACAGAAGGGATTTCTTCTAAATCCTCCCTACTGAAAGTGTGGTCCAAGAGCAGCAGTACGGCCATCAGCTGGGAGCCGGTTAGAAATGCAGGCTCATGGGCCTCACCCAGACCTTCTGAAATCAGAGCCTGCGTTTTCCAGAGAGGATTCCCTGTGTGCGGTAAAGTTGGCCCCGGCTCCTCCGGTTCTTGCAATGCCAAGTCTTGACCTCAAGGTGGCGCTGCTCTTCTCCTGGCCAGGCCTCCTGGCCTCTCCATGCCCAGGGCCCTGGTGAGCTGTGTGGTTAGAGAGCAAGGCAGCAGAACTAATCTTCTCTCCCCTCCCTCCCTCTTCCTCTCTGCCACTGTGACCAGTACCCTCGCCCCAGAGACACCACCTTCAGTGGCCTGTCCGTGGAAGAGTACAAGCTGATCCTGTCCACAGGTATTGAAAGCACAGCTGCCTTTTCTGGTTGGCTTGCAAATGATTCTTTGAGTTTGAGCAGCCAAGGGAAATTGTCTAGTAAGACAGCTTTGCTTGATGGAAAGTCTTATGGAATAGCCCAGAGGAAATTCTGAAGCTATAGGGCTCGTGCCTTTTGGCCATAGAATGTGGAGACGGTCAAAGGCATTATTTTAAAAATAAAATCTATCTCTAGTGCTTTTAAATTCAAGGCTGGGCAACAGGGAACAGGGGAATATATATTTGCCAAATGGAAGTAGTTGAAATCAGGATGGAAGGAAAATAATTTTATTTTTATGGTCCTAAGGGGGCTTTATAACCAATGAGGGTTTTAATTAAAACAAAAAGCCATTCAATAAATGTGTATGGGGATATCCGCCTAAGAGTTATCTGACCCAGGGGACGTGGTCTGTGAGTTAGATATGAGCTTAACAAGGTGTGTTTTAGAGTCATTGATAGACCCTGGTTAACAAGAAAGTAAACGCCCTGCCAGCCCATCCCCTCCACACTTCCCTGTCTCCATTGTTACCGGAGGGGGTGGGGAGCCAGGGTTGAGGTAGGCAGGTACTGGAAAACTGCTATTTTTATTGCCGAGGATATTGTATACAAAAATAGGCTAACCTTTTCTGACAGGGCACAGCCCTGAAACATTTGCCTTCTGGTACTCTAGAAATTTCTCCTTCCTTTTCTTCTGGCAGCCTTTATAACTAAGTTTTAAGGATTTGGCCCTCTAGGAAACTCTTACCTTCTGAGCAGATTAAAACCTGGTAGCATTACTTGCTGTTGTGTGTTGGCTCTGACTCTATTTTTATTATAGTACTCTCTGGAAAACTGGCGTGAAGATGTTTGGCCAGATTCACTTTAACCAGGCAATCTTTTCTTTTCTTTTTTGTTTTTTAATTATTTGCTCCCTCCCTCCGGCCAAATCTTTTTTTAATGTATGAATTCACTCCCATGTCCCTGGTCCATGTAATTACCAGCATGGATGCACAGTGTCATTGTGAAGGCCCTGGTGAGTGAGAGCAAAGTTTGAATATGAATTAGAATAGGAGTCAGTTCCAGCGGCCCTGCCTCTGCCCTCTCCCTGTTACCCCTCAGGGGAGCCTCTGTGAGCGGGGAGACCGGCAGTGGCGAAGGATGGAGGTGTAGGAGTCTCCACCGTTGGCCTGTGCCGCAGCTTGTTCTGGCTGCGAGTTCAGTTCCAAGAAATCTGCTGATAATTTGTTTTCAAAGCAAGCCTCATATTTTTGTTACAATGCTGTAGAGTAAGCTTACCAAATATTTGCTCTGACAGGGCAAGAAAAGGCCTGCCGCACCTTGCAGTGAGAGGCTGCGAGGGCCTGACAGGCCTGAATTGCGGCCATGGTTTGGGTCCGTGTGTGTCCGCCTGGGGTTGGAGTCATGGGAGGCGCTAAAGGAGGCCTCATGGCTTGTGGGTGGACAGGGATACCTCAGTGTCACACTTTGTGCTCCATGTGGCAACCTGGACTTCAGGGAACATCCTGGGTCAGGATGCTGGGCTTGGGGCTGAAATACAGTGTGTCCTAATTTCGGCAAGAGCCCACTAACAATTGTTAATAATAATGTAAGTTATCTTTTTTGTTCAGAAAAGCTATTCTTTTTCTCCAGAAGTTCTGTTAACATGAAAATTCAGTCTATGAAAGCTAAATAATATTATGAGAATATCTAAATTTAAAATACAGGTAAGATTAGCTATCATGGGACTTTAGCCCTAGAAAGACTTTAGACCAATTTGGCCCCCCAGGGGACACGTGTCAATGTTTGGAGACATTTTCAGTTGTCACAGCTAGTGGGAGGGACCAGAGATGCTGCTGGCATCTAAGTGTGTAGAGGCCAGGATGCTGCTAAACACCCTGCAGTGATGCACCAGTCAGCCCACAACAAAAAATGATCCGGCTCAATGTGTCAGTAGTGCCAGGGCCGAGGAACTCTGCGTGTAGGGGGCATGTTCTTAAACAAGGGTCCTACCGACTAGTACTCACCCCTCTTGCATTCAGAGTGGTGAAGGTGGCTACCTTTTCGTGGCCCATACTGCCACAGTTCAAATCCCAGCTCTACCGCTTCATAGCTGTGCAACCTGAGCAAGTTACTTAACCTCCCTCTGCTTCAGTTTCCACATCTGAAAAATGGAGTTAGGGAGGTCTGTGTGGAGCAGGCCAGGTTTTTCAGTGAAGCATCTGGGCCTGTGGGTTGCATCGCGACGCTGCAGGCCATTTCTGAGCCCTCACGTGGAGCCGGGCAGCAGGCAGCACAGCCCCATTAGATGCCGAGGGCCAGCGAGGGCAGGAGGCTGCTGCGAGGGTGCAGTGTGCTGGGCACCGGGCCTGGCACACAGTGCTCAGTCACCATGAGTGGTCCCTGCTGTCCCCCTGTGAGATCTGCCTTTCAGAAGCTGGGTCTGCACTTCCCTTTTTCAGGAACACTGAAAAGCAAGGCATGCTTGTCAGGAAAGCCCTGTGGGGCCAGTCACGCTATCAAGTTTTATTTTATTTTATTTTAGTTTAGTTTTTTAAGGCTGGTCAAGTGAAGCTTTGGGAGTGGAGAAGGCACAAGGAATCTGTGACAGGTTGTGATCCATTAGTTGTAAACACCACTGCACTCCGACCAACCATCAAGTTTTGCACCTTAGTTTCTCTCTCTCTCTTTGGTTTCCCTTTTACAGACACCTTGGATGAGTTTAAGGAGATGAATAAAGGCATGTGGAAGAAACTGCAGGAGAAGTTTGCCCCCAAAGATCCTGAGGAGAAGCATAAGGCCTGGGCTCGGTCCTTATCTCGCCCACGTACCTAAGCGTGGAGTCTCGTCTCGCATGTTGCCATCATAAATAAAACTGCCCCGATTGCCCCTTGACCTCGTGGTTTGGGAATCTCATTGAGTCTTCACAAAAAGGAAGCCCTTGTTGCTCTAAAGAAAGTTTCAGCCCGAGAAGAGATGCTGTTTGAGATGTCTGCCGTGCCCGTTGCTCAGGGTCGGGAAGTCTGGCGAGAGGAAACGTGGGTTTCCCTCTGGGCCCAACAAGGGAGAGCAATAGGACCTCTGCACAAGGTGCTTCCTGCGGCCACGGGAGCCCCCACCTCTGCAGGGGTCTGGCTGGCTCCTGGCGAGATTCTCAGGCTCCCTTTTGTTGTAGGAGCTCTTGGGAGGACGCCAGAAATAGCAGTAAATATCTAAAAGGGCATCCTGTCGCAAACAGAAAGCAGCAGGGAGGTGACCAGCTGAGAGCTGCAAAAAACCTGCTTGGCACTCGTCCTCACTGACTCAGAGGACGGAGCTCAGGCCTCTGCCGGTGACCTTGCAAATAACCTATGTGCTAAGTTGGCTTAAGGGACAGCGAAGCTCTAGACAGGCCTCAGTCAGGGAGGGCCTCAGGTTGCACTGTGGGCAGGTTCTGTGGGAGGCCACAGGACAGAGGCCTTGCTGGCTGGGGACACACACAGGGTCACCTTGTTATTCCATTGAACCTTGGCCTTACTGGTAGATGTTCACTTTCCTTCCTTGAGCATCCTTCTGTTAACACTGCTGGGAGAAGGGATAAGTCTGGGCCCACAGCACCCACTTGTACAAAGTGGAAATGGGTTCCTAACCTTGTTTGTACCTAGATCCCTCAGCATGTTCTGAAATTCATAAAGTAAATACAATAGGATTACAGTGGAAACCCACCATACTGAAATACAGCTCTGCCCAGAGCCCCTGGTAAGCATGGCTGTGAGACAGGATGGCACTCGGAACATCTCTGGAGAGGCCGGGCCGGCGGGGATGGGCCGTGTTGCTGTCCTCTGCCAGTGTGCCCCGCTCACTAATCCCCACAGCCCCTGGAGAAGCACAGGAACCACATCCCTTCTTAATGGACTAGATTTTTATTAAGTTATTTAAGGCAATTAACATATTAGTTCTCAGGCCAAAGAATCTATAAAACATTTCACCAAAAGGAGAAAAAACAAGCAGTCAAGAAACAGCCACTCTAATACAGCTCAGCCCTTGTCACATGTGCAGCTCTCCCCAGGAAGCCTGGGGAGAGGCAGGTCCCAGGAGCAAGGCTGTCCCTCCTTGAGTCATCAGGCCACCTGAAGCGGTGCCAGGGGGTGGCCTGGACATGGACAGTGAGGTCTGCATGCTGTCTACAGCAGATCTGAGGCACAGGGAGCTGTGCGGCTGTGGGCAGGGCTGAGCACAGCGCCCGTGGAATAAGTTAAGTAACAAAGCCCTAAAATCACTAGTAACGGCATCACTGCCGCCTCCCCTAGCGGCAGGCAGCAGCCAAATGTAGTGCTTGGAGATACAGAGATGAGCCCACTCCTAACTACCCACAAGGAGGGCTACACAGGGATGTCAGTTACTGCTTTAAGGGACAGAGGTCTCCAGAACTTTTCTTCCTCTAAGGCATTAAGGTAAAGTGAGTCCCAGTGAACTTTCTTGAGTCTTTCTGCAAGGTCTCTAGGCAGGACTGTCAGCCCTGAGGCTCCCCCTCCATGCTGGCCAGAGGCTGGGTTGGTATGGGGGTGTCCGGCAGACTGGCCAGGCCACCCAACCCGAGAGAAGGCGCAGTATTGTTCCCAGTCACAGTCTCCAGTGAGGGGCACCCCGTCGGGGTCAGCGGCCGTCCTCAGCGGCTCATGCAGTTCTGGACATCCACGAAGCCTAGGCGCTGCCTGCGTTTTCGCTGCTCCGTCATCTAGGGTTGAACAGATGCCAAGAGGTCCGGTCTGGTGGCCAGCACCCTTCTTTCTATGGGTGCTGTGGAAGGGTGCCTACCCTCCCCTGGTGGACCCAGCTGCTGTCGGCACTGGCAGCGGGCTGGGGCCCTCGGTGCTACCAGGCTGTCAGCTCCAAACCCTCGTTCTCAGTCAGCATGTCACACAGCCCTGATTTGGTGCAGCTGGGAAGCCACCCCACCTAATAGGTGCTGCCTCATCCTCGAGCAATCGCTGCCAGATGCAGAGGAGGATGCTCTGGACGAGAAGGGAGCTTAAGAAGCGGAGGGTGACTTAAACTCTCCCTCTCCAGTGAACCCCTCACAGGGACTCCCTGCAGCTGCAGGAGGACGGGGACAGGAGACGGGGAGGGCCCCATGCCCTCACCGAGGTTCCACTTGGCCTGTTCTTTCAGGGGCACATAGCAGGGATCACTAACCCCAGTCTGGCTCGCCACAGAGGGGAGAGTGTGTTGGAACCTGCCTTCACACCCCAGGCCAGAGCAGAGGCCCACTGGGAAGACGGGGTGGGGGGCACCCCGCACCTCCTCGCCCACACGGCAAGCTGAGGCTGCCTCTCGGGGAGCCCCAGGTGGGAAGGATAGGGAGGGGTGCACACCTGCTCCTTGAGCTCGTTGAGCTGGGCAGTGAGGTGGGACACCAGCTTCATGGTGGAGTTGAGCTTGTCCTGGAGAATCCGGATCTCATTCTGCTCTCCCTCGCCCTCGTTGCTCACGAGGGACATGGCCCGCATCCGGGGGAACCAGTCCAGGTTCTTGTTCTGAAAAACATCACCAGTGGGGTGAGCAGGCTTGGGCCAGGCCTAGGAAGGCCTCTAGAAAAACAGTAATGTGTGGCGAGGCTTCTGCCACACCCTTGACAAAATTACTCGCCAGGGATGTGTCATGGGAAAATCTGAATTGACCTGGGCCCTCCCCAGGGCCAGGGTGAGCTGGCAGTGAGCTCGCTGCCACTGTGACGGGCCGACTTCCGTTAGATGGCCTTGCGGCTGAGTGTGATCCTTCAGCGGTGCCAGCGCCATCTGTTTACTCTCAGCACACAGGAGAGGTGGGGGCAAGGCCTCTGCACCCAGACCCTGAATCTCCCTTCCTTCCTTCCTCCCTCCCTCCCTCCTTCCTTCCTTCCTCGCCCCATGCTCGGGGAAGGTGCGAGTGAGACAGACGGCAAATTGAGGGAGCGGAGGCTCTGCTGAGGAGGGTGGCACGTCTCCCAGGACAGAGGAGGGGTGGAGGGGAGAGGGCACCCAACAGATAAACCTATACTCAAAGATCGGTTCAACATACAGACTCAAAAGACAAATAGAACTCCCCTTCCTTTACGATCCACTGTCCGCACTCCCTTCATTGCTACAGATATTGGACGGATTGCATTTGATTCCTCTAAGTCTGATCATTTTAAGATTTTCCAGGCTCCCTCTTGGCCCGGGACCATCCCGACTTTGGGAAGCTGGGTTCCTTGCCAAGCTACACAGAGCTCCCTTGGAGTGACACACAGATCATGGGCCACGGGCAGGGTCTCCCCCACCCACATCTCATTGTCACTGTGCCCACGGGCCCGGAGACACCATGCTTGTCCTTCGGGGATGACGGCCTTGTCACGGGCTTTTTCCTGACACCCAAAGCGCAAGGACCCTCCGCAGCAGTGGACAGCTGGCAGGGCTCCCTCGCCGCTGAGGCTGCCTCCAGCTGCTCCCCTGCTCCCTGCTGACCTTTCAACAAGTGTCTGCAGCTGTCCCAGGGCAGCTGTGGCCACTCTTCTCCAGGGCCCAGGGACTCAGAAACTGAGGCCACAAGGGCCCCTGGTGCACGGCAACTTTGACTCTAGAACACCCAGTTTGGGCCCACAGGCCCCATGCAGCCCCTGCTCACACCTTAATCATCTGGGCCACATAACTCTCAGGGCCCGTATAGTCCGTCTTGTTTTTCACGCGGACCAGCACGATGAAGTATAGGTAGTTCCACATGTTGTGCTCCAACTTGATGTGCTCCTCAAATGACACTGTCTTGTTGTCAAACTTGTCCCTCTCCAGACCTGAGGGTGCAGAGGGCAGGGATGAAGCCGTCAGCCTCCAAGGGCCACTGCAAGGCCCCCTGCTGGAAGGGATGCAGTCTCCGTGCAGTTCGGGCATCTGTTCTCATGACGAATGCTTCCGACTCGCTCTGGGCTATTTGGGTCACTTCTCTGTAAAGTACGAGCCACCGAGCCTGGAGATCTTGCGCGCCAAGCTGCAGACTCCTGCAGTGGCAGCCGGGGCTCTGGGAGCAAACGCCAGAATTCCCAAACCCCCCAAACCCAGGGGAAGGCTGGAAAAGGGAGGTCCTATAGGCGACACCTGCCCCTTAGAGTCTGAGGTGGCTGGTGAGGGGACCAGGGCTCCGTAGCAGGGGTGGGAAAAGCACTGGACCGAGTCGGGAAGCTTGAGGCCACTGCCTGGCTTCGGCTTTCTCAGCTGTGAACCGGGAGGATGTCCCACCCTGTTCCATTGCGCCAAGTTCAGGCGGGGTCACGTTCTCGATTCCGGGATGAGCAACTGAGCCTTGCAGCCCCCAGCCCCAGGGCAGGCGCCCCAGTGCGCAGGCCCCGCCGTGCAGGAACCGGGCCTCACCGCAGATGAAGCACGTCGTCTTGAGGATCTCCTCCTTCTTCTGCTTCTCGCTGCGCAGGTCGGCGAAGGTGTCGATGATCACCCCAAAGATGAGGTTCAGCACAATGATGATGACGATGAAGAAGAACAGGAGGTCGTAGACCACTCGGGCCGGGAAGAGAGACTCCTGCAGGGGTGAGAGAGGGAGGCTGGACCCCATGTCCCCAAGCGCACTGGCAGGACAGGACTCAGGCAGGGGATCAGGGCTGTGACAAAGGGGCCCAGGCCCCAGCAGAAGGAAGGGAGGGCTTTAGGCCCCAGGGGCCA
>VBSM01000361.1:2819538-2832807 GCA_008086735.1 Cheirogaleus medius | reverse complement strand
GCCCCCAGCATCCCCCAGCCACCTCGAAGGTGAGCTTGTTCTTCTCCTCATTGGCAAAGGGCACAGCCTCGCTGACTACGTTGTTCAGGTAGTCCTCCACGAACTCCATGGTGCTGGCAAACTTGTTCTTCTTGTCATCTCGGGAAGCGTTGAGGTTGGAATCATAGCTGGGGTGGAGGCGGACAGGCATGAGGGCCCCAGCCACCTGCGTGCCCCTGCCTGCCCCCAGCCTCTGCTCCGGCCCTGCCCGCCCTCCCTCCAGCCTCTCACTCCTTGATGGTGATGGCTGTGGGGATCTCAGTCCAGAGGCGGGCGAACTTGACAGGTGTGACCAGCTCCTGGGGGTCGCGGTCCACGTGCACATGGAGCATCAGGTGGCAGAAGGAGGCTCGAAGGTCGAAGGGCAGCATCTCGTCAGACATGCACAGGAAGATCAGGTCCACGCCCAGCTGCTGGGAGATCTCGTCGATGGCCAGGTACTGCCGGTCCAGGCACATGCGGGCAAAGAGCTTCAGCTGGTACCTGCGGGCAGGGAGGACAGTGAGAACACGCAGGTGGGGCAGGAGGGATTAGGTTAGAGCACGAACAGCCACCGTAAGAGTAAGGACGCAATTCTGAGTTAGGTAAACAGAAAACCCATCGATTCTCTCCCTCCTCGCTAAGGAGGAAAAACACTTTCTGGCTCAGCCTTTGGGGGAAGAGGGATGTCGGACAGCCGAGGGGACAGCTGAGGGGGAGGCGGGGAGGAAGGAGAGTGAGGTGAGGAGAGCCAGCCTCAGGCAGGGAGGCTGAGGGCAAGCCGGGAGGGAGGGGTGCAGGGAGTTGGCTGTGCCCTTTACTGCCTCAGAGACCACTTCACCTCCCCCGGGCTCTGGAGCCAGACACCTAGGTGTGAACTGAGGCTCCCCACTTAGGGCTGTGTAGCCTTGGGCAAGTTCCTTTACTTCTCTGTGCCTCCATTTCCCCAACTTTACCAGGTGAGTAATGATAGTACCTACTTCATAGGGTTGCCGTGGGGCTCACACGGGTGACCAGGTGAAGTGTGCAGAACCGTGCCTGGCACGAGGCAAGCGTTTCAGAAGGTCTAGTGTTATTAATAAAGGTACGTACGTCTGGAGACAGGCTGGGTTTCTTGGAAGCCTGGTTACTGTGCTGAGCCTGGCCTTAGGCCACCCAGTGCTATTTGGGCCACACAGTCACCTTCCCGGCATGAGGCGCCCAGTGAGGGAACGAAGGCAGGGACGCCTCTTTCTGAGGAGGCGGGAGCCCCAGATGAAGCCGGCAGAGCTTGCCGTCAGCAGGAATAGGCTGCGGCCTACCCAGAAGGCCCAAAGGGCCCCAGAAGGGGGCAGGGGCTGGGCCGGGCACCTGTAGTAGCTGAGCACGTTCTCGTCGTGGGCGTTGCCAGCCCGCGCCTCCTGGGCCAGCTGCCGCACGCTCTTCTCGTGGTGCTCATTATTCTTGTCCGTCCACGTGAGCCACACTTCCTCCTCTGAGTACTCGATGCTCAGGTACTCATGAGACTGGGCCATCTCCTTCACGGGCCGGAGCCTGCAGGCCAACAGCACCCGTCACAGGTCACCGGGGCCAGGGCCAGGCCCCACGCCCAGGCCCTTCCTGCACACGGCCAGCCACACAGGGCTCTCCTCCCTGAGCGCCGCTTCCCATGGGGAACATGTTTCCACCCTGGGACCCAGACGGACCATGACCATCTCAAATACGGGGTCCTTAGCTCATTCTCCTCCGTGCCCCTTCCGCCTCCCCCATGGTGCCGGGCTCAGAACTGGGCATGGCAGACACTGGATTCGTATCTGCAGAGACCAAGGGTGCCAGTTCCAGCCTGAACCCAGATGGGCCCCCGCTCTAAGGCAGTTGGGGGTCGGGCAGGTTGGAGCCCAGGTGTGGGCGCTGGGCTGTGGGCAGGGCTGGCACAGTGCTCACTCGGTCTGGATGAGAATGTCGCTGTTCTTGGGGTCCAGCACACACTTGCAGATGAGCTCCTGGGTGACAGGGATGGCGATGTGGTTGGACACACACAGGTCAGAGAGGTAGTCCAGGAACCTAGGGTGGTGACAGCAGGGTGTGGGGGGGGCTCAGAGGCTGGCTCTGTAGAGACGAAGCCCACTCTCCCCTTCCCCACCTACTGCTCCTGCTCCCTCCCAAGGCTTGCAGGTGGCTGGGATGGGCTCCCAGGTGCCCAGGGAGGGACAACCCAAAGGCATCACCCTGGGGAGGGGGGAAGGCTAGGCGGGGGCCCAGGGGTCAGGGGAAGGAGACACAAGGGCAGGGTGACATTCAAAATGTCTAACAACTTGTTCGGTATAGGCACTGACTTTGCTACTGCAAAAGGTCTTGGGGTCCTCCTGCTATACCAGGAGTCACTCCTTTTGTGGCTGGAGTGGGCCAAATTTGGGAGGGTCCCGGAGAGGGGCTGGGAAGACCAGGGCCTCAGGGAGGTGGCAGTTTACCAACAGGTACAGAGGCATTTTGGTATTTTAATAACCAGCACCAGCAGACTTTCCGTCCTGAGCAGGGGAGGGAGGGGGTTGGGCGCACCTGGGCTCCCGGTTCTTCCGCACAAGGCTGACAAAGGTCTCCACCTCGGTCTTGGTGATGTGCTTCTCCAGGAGCTTGCGGTTGTTGTGCAGCAGGGCGGTGATGGTGTCCTCGGCCAGGATGTCATAGCCAATCTGGGACTGCATCATCCCAAACTGCTTGGCAATGTGCTCCTAGGGGACGGACGGGCTGAGGGTCACAGAGAGCCACGGGTGGGGCATGGGGACGCAGCTCTGCTCCAGGACAGTGCCCCAGACCTTGACGGGGACCCACACAGGCGGAGGCCCCACCCTAGAAAGGCCCGCGGGGGTCCAGGAGAGGAAGCCCGCGCCAGGTGGAAGAGGGGCTTTGTGCTGCAGCATTTAGCTCCTGGTCTCTCTGCCCTATAGAGTGACACCTCCACGAGAACAGGGGCCTTGTCCCGCTCCGGCAGGACCAGCTCCGTAGGCTGTGCAGCCCAGCACAAGAGTCAGTAGCAGGCCCCTGTTCTACGGCAGCAGAGCACTGAGCCCAGCACGAGGCCTCGTGCGCACTGAGCCAGGTGGCACGCCCGTGAGGCTGGCCCTGCTGCCGGTGCCCCACAGCACTCAGGGCGTGCGCCTGCGCACGTTCACACTGAGGAGCAAACCATGAGAGAGCGAGTGAGCCCGCAGCCGCGGCGGCCCACCTGGTTCTTGCGGTAGTCCTCCTGGGAGTGCCGCAGCACGCGGTAGCACAGGCGGAACATGTGCTGGTAGGGGGCGTTCTTCTGGTCCGACAGCTCCTCCAGCCGCACCAGCGGGCCCTCGCCCCCCTTGTCGCGGAATGGGGCCTTCAGAATGCCAAAGATCTGGGGGATTGCAGAGGGTGAAGAGGATGCCCCCACACCTGCCTGCACCCCTAGTTATCCCAGCTGACCCCGCCCTAAAGCCACCCCTGACATCAAGGCCACACTGATTCTAAGCTGGACCCCATCGGCCCCAATCCCAGCCCCCGCTCTCCCTACTGCTGGCCAGAACTGCAACTCCGACCTCAGCCGTCCCTCCCTGACACAGACTCTAACCACAGCTCAGATCCTGGCCAGCTCAGCGGCGGGGGAAGAGCAGTGGGTCGCTGCAGCTCGGGGCCTGCTGTGGCCCAGGGTAAAGGCAGGCCAGGCAGCCGTGGCCAGAGCTTAAGTGGTAAAACTCAGGCCTGCCTCATCGACAAAAGTTAATATAATCACCAAAATAAAAAAGATGGAGTTCAGGGGGGTGAAAAACTCTTCTGGAACAGAGACCAAAGAGAGAAAACAACAGAAAGGAATGAAAAAACCTTAGTTGGATCCTGGTTTAAAAACCAAGCTTTACAATGGCATTTCAGGAAAGTCAGGGAAATCCGATAGGGACTGGGTATTATCACTAGCTTTCTAGGTATGGCAACGGCACTGTGGTTGTGCGGGGCAATGTCCGTGCTCTTGGGAGATGCACACAGAAAAGTTTCAGGGTGAACAGCCTATTTGGAAATGCATAGGTGGAAGAATGGATGCATAGACCATCACGTAAAGCCAAACGGCAAAGTGGTAACAACTGACCTCGGATGGCCGATGCGCCATGTTCATTGGACTATTCTTACAATACCTTCTCAATATTTGAAATTCTCATAATAAAAACTCAGAAAATTTTTTTTTCAAAAAGCCAAGTTCTGGACCTGGCATCGTGAGTTCAGATCCTGTCCCGTCAGTAAAACAGGGATGATAATAACAGCACCTCCTCCAGGTGGTGGGGTCGCATGGTCGATACAGGCCGGGCACGTGGCAGTGCCCCTCAACACCCATCTCCAAAGGGGGTGAGGAGAAAACGCAGGGAGACCGCAGCGGGCCGCGCCCACTCGCGCACGAGCACCTGTTTGAGGATGTTCTGCTCCCTCATCAGCTTCTGCCGCTCCCGGTTGGGCTTGCTGACCATGATGTCCAGAACGTTCTGCCCGTTGTTGGGGACATCGCTGACAAAGAACACCAGGTCCTCCAGCAGCTGGATGACGAACCTGGCCAAGGGCACACCGTGGATGACGAGGCGCCCACACACACTCGCCCCATGGGCAACAGCCCTTCCCAAAGCAGGGCTTTCTCGAGGTCACTCACTGCCGCAAAGCACGAAGCCCCCACCAGCCTACAGCTTCCCTCCCCGGCTTCGCCCTACCCTGCTTTCAAAACCCACCAGCCCCACACACCCTGCATTCTGGAGTGTCCCCAAGACAGAATCTCAGCATGCTCCAACAGGGAAAGGAACCGCAGGGCACGAGGTAGGGTGTTTGGTGTGGGTGGGTCTGCATTTACGTCCCGACTCTGCCACTTGCTAGCTGTGTGACCCTGGGCAAGTCTCTCAACCCCTCTGAGCCTCAGTCCCATCATCAGTGAAGCAAGGGTAATGGTGGCTCCATCATGGGGTTAGTCTGGGACTACGTGAGCAGTGAGGTAGACACCCAGATTCAGGGCCCAGGCCCAGCCGGGCCCACAGGACCAATGCCCACCTCCATTGCCCCCACCCTAGCCCTGTCCCCTGCCTGCCTGCCTCTGCTCTGTGACTCCTTTCTTCCTGAAACGCAGGCCCGGGAGGGCAAGATCCCTCAGAAAACCTCGGTGCCCCCGCCCCGCAGCGCACCTGCGATCATTCTGGCTGATGAAGCCCTCGCTGAGTTTCTCCACGGCACTGGCCAGCATGGAGCTGGCGTCATTGGCAAAGTCCAGGTCTCGGATCTCGGACACGGGCACTGACACGATGGCAAAGGCCTCCTTGTCCTCCTTGGTGGGGCAGGTGCCCAGCTGCAGGGACAGGGGTCAGCAGGGCATCTGGGGAAAAGCTGCCCGCCCCCGCCCCGCCCCCGGCGGGCCGCACCATGAGCCGGATGGGCCGCTCCTCCTCCACGTCGATGGGCACGTTGGTGCTCTGGATCCACGTGTTGGTGCAGAGGTGCCGCAGCCGGACGTACGAGTTCCTGCAGGGGGGCAGGGCTGCAGGAGTGCACGGCGGGGCGCGACCCACCGCCTGCCAGCCTACCTCTCTGGCGCTGTGGCATGCTCAGCCTTACTCCACGCCCGCAATAGCCGTGGCGGCCACTGGTGCCCCTCCAGGCAGGGGGCCTGAGGCCAGAGAGGGAAGGCCCCAGCAAGCCCTGCACCCCGCTGTAGCGGCCGCCTCACACAGGCCCCCGGCCTTGTCCACACTCCCCCAACCAAAGCTTGTGTGTAACTTGGAACCAAAATTCATCTGGTAAGTGAAGCTTTTTAGACTATTTATCCCATTTAATGTCAAGATGCATGCATTTCACAGAAACAAACACTCATGTCTTTGATTATGAAATATAAGGTTACCTTTCTGAAATGAAAACAATCTGGCTATCAAAATGCACCTGGCCCCAAGAGTCTGGGGGAAGGTATTATGGGTCTATATAGTGACTCAGTTAATTCTCCCATCAGCCTTGTCCATAGGTAAACTTGGTATTCCCACTTTACAGATGAGAAGACTGAGGCAGAGTGACTGAGTAAGCTGCTAAAGCCTGGATTGACACTCTGGAAGTTTCTGGATGTTACATCCTAGAACCTCAGGGTTGGTGGGACAAGGTGGGGGATCCAGGCCTCCCCACCCAGTGTCAGGGTCCCTGTGCTTCGGTGCCATGGACAAACGTGCAGCCTGTGCTTGGGCACCCAGACGGGGTGGGGCAGGCGACTGATGAGCAACGCCAGAGCGAGGGCGTTTGGCGATGCAGTGGGTGCGAGGCAGCACCAGCCTGTGCAGGGCCTGGGCCGGGCGCGTGCGAGCATGCAGTGGCGTCAGCTGCCCCTGGACTGCAGAGCTGGATCCCCAGAGGGGCGGGACCCGCAAGGACCCCAGAGGCCAAAGGACCTCGGGAGGTCAGAAGAGTGGCAGATTGGAGAATCCCAGAGACAGAGTGGCCCAGCCTGGGCACCCCGGCCAGCCCCCAGGCACACGGTGCATACCCACCGGGGCACGAAGGAGTCGGTTTTCTGCAACGTGGTGGGGTCCAACTCAAAGAGAGAGGCAATGTCGTTGCCGTGGGGCACAGCCACCAGGCGGTACTTGATCTTCTCTCCAGCATTCCTGCGGCCTGCCCGGCCCTGGGCCCCCTGGGGTGAGGACCCCAAATCAGGCAGGTGCCCCTCCCTCCTCTCAGGCCCCTGAAACCACCCAGGACCCCATCTGAGGGATCTTGTCCCTCCAGCCCCCTCCCAGGGTTTCAGGGCTTCCCCTGTGCCCGTCCGGCCCCAGAGGGGCCCCTGGTCACTCTTCGGTCCTCACCATTCCTGCTCCCTTGTGATCTGAGGCGTCACCTTTGTAGCTGGGGTTCTCCTGGACAGAGATACAAGATGGGGAGCTACTGGGTGCCACGCTGTACCCACGTGACCCCACCCTAAAACAAGGTCACCCACACAGGGCTCTGGGCCAAGTAGGCAGCCCCCACTCCCCCGGGGTGCCACTCCAGCTCCAAAGCCATGTCACTCCCAGGGGAGCCCTCGTGGCCCTTCTCCAAGATCCACAAATGAGCACACACACCCCGACACACGCCAATGCCCCGACACACACAGCTGTGCAATATGGACAGACTGGGGATTCCGCCCACTGCTCTGTCCTCAATACCTAGAATAGCACCTGGCACACAGTAGGTGCACAGTAGCATTTATTAGGCTTATTTACAACCATGTACTCATTTGATAATGTTTGATAAATGAATGCGTGAGTGTAGATAAACCCGGGCACACAGTCACATGTGTCTATGTATGCAGGTGTGTGAGGTGCCCCTGCACGCCCACGTGTGCACGTGCACAACCTGACCTCCCGGAGCGCCCTCTGCCCCCGCTCACCTCAGCAGCCAGGTAGTTGCCGGTGGCCAGGTGCTTGAAGCGGTACAGGCCGTTCCAGTGGCCAGCTCCTCCTCGGCAGGGGTCGTGGTGGACCACCTGGGGGCGCGCAGGAGTGAGGAGGGAAGGGGAGACTGGCCCGGGAGGGGACCAAGATCCAGAGGAGGCCTGGAGGTCTCTGGGTAGGTGGGAGCCTGGACCCTGCCTGGGCTCTTGGCTCCCAAAGGGGTCAGAGGAGAGGTGGAAGCCCCCACCCTTCAGGGCGCCACACGCAGGGCTCTGACCTCCACCTCCCAGAGGGCGTTGGAGCTGGTGGCCGAGGTGGCAGACTGGCGCAGGGTGGTGCGCAGGAACACCTGCAGCTTGGCCCTGTACTCGTCACACGTCAGGAACTTCTCCTGCTCTGCGTGGAACAGCCGCACCACGTCTCCCTGCGGGCGGGGGGTGTGGGCTCGGGACAGACAAGGCGCCCGGCTCCAGGGCCCTCCCAGGCCCAGCCCGCCTGCCTCAGACACAGGCGCGCTGGGGCCCTTGCTCCTTCTAGAGCTGAGCCGCACCAGAGGGCGGCCAGGCCAGGCACTGCCCACAGCCCTCGTCCCAGACCCTGGATCCAGAGCCCTCCCTTGACAGCCTCCCGCCATCCGGACCTCTGGACACCCTGCCTAGCCTCTCCTGGCCCATCTCCAGTCACCCTCTCCATGGAGGAGGAGGGACCTCACCTCACCTAGGGCCCTTTCTGCCTGAATGTTGGCGGTCCCCGCCGTGTCTTTGCTCCACTGCTAAACGGGAGCAGCACGGAGGCCGTCTCTGTGGCTTTGGACACAGACATTAAGTTTGGATCCTGGCTCTGCTCTTAAAAGCTGTGTGGCCTTGAACAAGCTCCTTAGCATCTCTGCGCCTCAATTATCTCTTCTGTAAAATGGGAACACTATGGCCCCCCTGCAGAAATTGTGAGGATTAGGACACGTATAATGAAGTAATATGGCACAGCTGTGCCAGCCACTGTGCACGGACTTCACAAGAATCCTCCCACTTTACAAGACCCTCACACCCACCCTCTGGGTAGATACATCACTATCCCCGTTTAAGGGGTGGAGGAGCTCGGGCCAGGGAAGGAAGCAACCTGCCAAGGGTCACCCATCCAGTGGCACAAGGGACATGAGTCGAGCCTGGGCCCCCGCCCTCATCTCTCCACCACGCTTCCTCCCACTGAGCCTGGCCCCACAGGCTCAGGGCACGGCTGCTGCTCCTACTATTGTCACTGCGGCATCCTCCACCTTCCCTCCACTGAGCACAGCCCCAGACGCAGGACTCAGTGAGCGTCAGCGGAGCAAACGCAGGCGGGAATGCAGGGACGCGTGGGTGCCTGACTGCGCAGAGACAGGGCCAGTCACTACGGAAGAACCTAGTGGCGTCTGTGCCCGGGCCGTGCAGGGTGAGGACACAACAGGGGTGGACTTGCACGAGAAAGTCTTGCTTCTGAGTCGCCGCAATCTAACCTCGCAGCCGTGGCAGACACGCCAGAAACCACTCTGGGTGGCACCACAGGGTTAGGCCCAAGTGATGCTTCGCTTGCTAAGTGCCGCGCAGACCCAGGCTGGAACCTGTCATCAGGGACGGCTCCGGGAGGGGCTGTGCGCGGGCTGGGCCTGACTGCTGTGTGCGTGGCTCAGGCTTTAAGGGAGGAGGGAGGAGGCCTCTGGGCAGAGCAGGGGTGGAAACAGCCTGGGAGGCGGGAGGGATGAGGAGGGCGGGGACTGCGGCAGGGGAGGGGCAGGAGAGTCCAGCAGCAGCTCGGCTGGGGAGGAGGGTGGGGAGGCCTCCTCAGGTGGCTGCTCTCGGGCCTGTCGCCTGCCCCTCTAACAGTACCCCGGCCAGGTGTTCTGCCTGTTCCCCTCGCCAAGGAGCCCCCAAGCCCACCCCTCCCAAGGACCCCCTGTGCCCCAGGTTCCATCCCCTGGAGCCCCACTCAAGACACCTCTGAACTCTCCCATCCCCCCCACATCTGGTTTTCAGGGTTTATCAAAGGATCCCCCTAGCAGCCCCAAGCAGCTCCCTCCGCCCTCAGGTCCCAACCCTCTCCGGCCCCTCCTCTCTCAGCGCACCCGCATGCCGGGACCAGGGCACGGGCCATGAGCCCAGACTCGCAAACGGGCAGCCTCACTTCCTTGCCAAAGAGGCCACAGGGCAAAGGGTGGGACAGGACCTGGGTCCAGGCAGCAGGAGTAGGGCGGTGACTAGGTGCTCTAAGGCTCTGGGCCCACCCAAGGTGGGGGCATGGGGACTCCCTGTCCACTGACACCCCCTTAGCAAGACGGAAAACAGAGGCTGGAGAGGCTGGAGAGGGGTTTCTGGCCAGAAACAAGAGGCCGCCAGCTGGGGCCACAGTGGGGACAGAGCCAGGTTGCGGAGATGGCTGGAAGTGGAGGAGGGACCGGCAGGGGCTGGCTGAGCAGGGCGTAGTGGTGGGGCTCCTTACCCCTTTCAACACCTCCTCCAGGTGGTCCCGGAACTGCATGAACAGGTTGATCTTCCAGCTGGTGTTGCAGTTCACAGAGTTGACCTGGGGAGGACAGACACCATCATGCGGGCAGACCCCGCGCTGAGGAGGGCGTATCGGGCCGGAGAGGGGGAAGGGAGGAACCAGCCCAGCCACCACCACAGCACGAGGAGGGGGTCCGCTCCCAGCCAAGGCCCCAGCCCCCAGCCCCGCTCCCTGGGGCTGCCGGCCTGTTGGGGAGGGCAGGGCAGCACTGGGAGCCGGCGGGGCGGGGCCCTGCACATCGAGCAGGCCAGATGGGGCTAGAGGCAGAGCCCGTGGCAGGGAGGGGTGTCTACACCACCAGGGGCGTGTGGACGCCCACCCGCTCACCTCCTTGCAGCCAGCGTTGTCGCTGAGCTCGTAATTGCTGGCGTGCAGAGGCTGCCCCGCGTTGACAGGATTCAGGATCACCTTGTCCCCCACGACCACCTGCGGCACACAGGCGGAGCAGTGAGGGTGGGAAGTGCAGGGCACCTCCTCTTGCCAGGCCTTCAGCCTCTCTGTGGGTCTCAGTCTGCCCTTCTGAGAAATGGGCACTCCTCATGCAGTCTCCACATCAAAGACACTACGGGACCCCCTCTGGAGTTGTGACTTGCCCCTTCCACCAGGCCCCTCCAGCCCGGCCCTGTCCTCACATTGTCCCCGTTGCTCCGCAGCTTCCAGAAGGGCTGGATGAAGAGCCAGGAGCCCTCGTTGCCCATGGCATCCAGCGTGACCCGCATGGCATTCTTCTCCAGCAAGGCCGGCAGCCGCTTGTTCACCGTCAGGTACTTGTTGCTCTTCATGTGCAGGAGCTGGGGGCAGGTGGCCAGGGGTGAGGTCACCAGGCCCAGGGGCCAGCCCATCGGGGGCCGCAGGAGGGACCCACTGGGCCCTTGGTCACATCCCTGCTGCACATAGTGTCGGACACACTGTCACAAACACAAGACTGAGACACAGACACACACAGTAACACGCAAACATGCACTCAAATGGGCACACCCTGCCGGGCAGCCAGAGAACCACAAAAAAGAAGCTGTTTTGGATACTTCGCGTGTATCAGCTCATGTAATCTTACAGTAATCCCAAGAGGGAAATACTGCTACTCGCCGGATTCTGCCACTGGAGAAACTGAGGCACCAGCAAGTTAAGCGACTTGTCTGAAGTCACACTGCCGAGGAGCAGCAGGGCCCGGACTTGAGCCCAGGCGATGCGGCCCCAGACTCTGTGCCGGTGACCCTGCACAGCTGCTCAGGCCACACAGCAACGGGCACACCGGCCCAGATGCATAGTCCGCGGGGCCACCCGTCCCCAGGGACACTGTGCAGAGGGCAGCGGCTGCTGGCGCCCTGCCCCAGCGCCAGCCCAGCCTCCATCGGAGAGGGAGGCAGGCCAGGCTCACCTGGATCACGCTGCCGTACTTCACGACATCCCCGTGCACCTTCTTGTTCTCCGTGTCATTTTGCTTCTGTTCCATCTGGGCTGCGTGCTGGGCAGACACACACGCAAGTGAGGGGCGGGCTTGGGAGCTCTCCTGGAGGGAGACCCCCCATCTCCGTGCACACACGCGTGTACACAAACACGCACACTCGCCCTGGACTCCGGGATCCCTTGGGACCCCACCCCAGCTCCTGGTGCTGCCCCCAGAGCAACTCTCCGAGGCCATCTAGCCATGGCCTCCCACTCTCAGTGAGGGCCTGGGGCTCGGCGCGCAGAGGGACAGCACACCGCCCAGGAAGCCAAACCCCTCACCCTCACCCTACCTGCCCTGGAGCGGCGTGCCAGCAGGGCCTGAAGCCCCTCTGCCCGGACATCCCAGCAACCTACACTGGGCCTCACCACCCCCACCACAGGCCCCCTGCTGGGGGGTGCTTGGTGACATTGCCTGGCTCCTTCCTTCACCCCCACTCCTCTGTGACCCTCCCTCCCCAAACTGTGTGCACTCCCAGCCCACTGCCTCCAGGGAGCCTTCCCTGACTGCCATATCCAACTCTGATGGATCTATCCCTGGTGGCCTCAAGGATTTGGTTTGCATCCATCAGCGACATGTTTTTAGACACTCTGTCTCCTGTCGGACTGGAAGCTGCCGGAGGGTAGGTGCTCTGTCTCCTCTATCAGGTTGGGGCTCTCTGGGGGCACAGGCTGTGTCTCCTCCATCAGATTCGGGGACTGGCACTCTCTGAGGGCAGCGGCCTCTCTGCCCTTTCCTCCCCCTCAGTCCTGTTATTGAGACCAGAGTGAGGGTGGCAGCTGGAGAGCCTTGCCATGGGCCATGTGACCATCTACAAAGCAACACTGTGTGGCTGTGCGGCCACATGTGGTTCTGAGTATGTGGCTCTGCACGTGGGATGCCCTAGACCCAGGCCAGGTCCCCAGCCCGGACTCGGCCCGCGAGCAGCAGGAGGGAGGCCCAGGCAGCGCCCGCCCCAGGGAGGGAGACGGGCTTATTTACAGCAGAGCTCAGCCCGCCTGCCTCAGACCTTTTCCAGCCCATCACAGCTACGGGGCGGGGCCCGCCTGCCCCCATCTAGACCACGCTCCTCGGGGAAGGGGACAGAGGGAAGCAAGGTCTTCATGGCAAGGGGTGGGCACCAGGGCTGAGGGAGGGTGTCAGAAGCAGGCTGCAAAGTTGCTGGCTACAGCAACAGCCTCCCACTCTCTTTTCCATCGGGACTGGGATTAGGACCCTGAGCCCTGTCCAGAGGAGACTGCCCAGATGTGAGCTGGACCACTGCCCACAAGGAGCCCATGAACAACCGCCAGGCCCTAGCACCATGACACGACCCATGTGTCTGAGCCAGCCAGGGTAAGTCAGAGACCGAGCAGCCATCTGGGCTCTACTGCAAACGCACGGGATGACCATGGAAAGACTAGTCCCATCTAAGGCCCCAGGCTCCAACTCCATAAAACAAGGGGAGAGGTTAAGACTAAATGCAAGGATCTCAAATGGGGTTCTCTGGAGCAAATGAGAACTCCATGTCCAGCTGTACAGTTGTTCACTGCACTATGGTGTCAATATCTCACTCACTGAGCTGTATGCCCTGGCACAGGGCTGTGCCAGCCTGGAGGAAGGGGTACCTTCTTCTAATTGGCACAAAGAAGTCACACAGACTAGTGGGTCACTGGGAGGACACCCTACTCCCCGTCCTCCCATCATTCACAGCGGCTCACACCAGCCTCTTGCATATTGGGGCTTTAAAAACCACTCGGCTCAGCCACAGGGCCCCTACTGGCTGTGACGTGCAGTCCCAGGTCCACATAGACAGATGCACGCCTGCACACGCACACACACCTGCAACTTCTGCAGCAACACCACGTCCGCGATCTTCTCCTTGTCCTGCTTGGTCTGCTTGGC
>VBSM01000361.1:2698175-2708612 GCA_008086735.1 Cheirogaleus medius | reverse complement strand
AAAAAAAAAAAAAAAAAGATCTTTTCTAACAGACACCTTTCCAAGGCTGGTGAGGGAAAGGGCTGCTCAGGATGGCAGTGGTCAGGGGCTACTCTGGCTAGGGAGCCCTGCGTAGCTTTGAGGTAAACATCACAGGCTAGGCTGAAAATAAACCAATGGGAGTCCTGGCCTAGACTGACTCCAGACACAGTGAGAGTCGGACAGTAACAGGTATATCTGCATTTTCCAAGGGCTTCAGAAGCTAATTAGGAAAGAGGTCAGAGTTTAGTAAAGGAACATTTAATGCACTAAATGAGAAGTTTCTCCCCATCTGGTGATGGGTGAGTTCGTGGCGTCTGCAGGTGGTGGGCTCTCCTGGTAGTCTCCCGAGTTTGGGGGTGGGAGTTGGAGGAGTAGCTCGCTCACTAGCTCTCTTCGGCCTTAGGCTCTCCCTTGCTACCCCTCCCCGGGCCGCCCCTCACCTGCCAATGATGCTCTTGATCTGCGAGTCCTTCTCCACTTGCTGCTGCCGTAGCCTCTTCTCGCTCTGCTCCAGTCGGGCCTGATACTGCATCAGGATTTTGCTGGTCTGTTCTTCCTGGGACAGCAGCCTCCGCTCATACTCTTCCAGCTTCCGGTTGGACATGTGCAGCCGCTCCTTCAGTGAGTGAATCTCCTCCTCATACTCCTTCACCTGCCCGCCGGGCACACGACCCCGCACTGTGAGGGGCGCCCCACCCCGACCCCACCACCCAGCCTCCGCCCCTGTCTGCCAGGCACAGCCACTGCATGGGGAGGGGCATCCAGCTGCCTTCCCCAACCGTTCTCTGCCTGCTGGTCACAGCCACACGCCTGCCTTTGAGAAGGCCCTACCATGACGCTGAGGCTCCCTCAAAATGGAGCAAGGTCACAGACCCCCACAGCCTGAGAGGTATGTGCGTCCTCTCACATGTACAGCTAGACTCATAAGGACGTACACAGAAACCTAGACAGACACACCTTGAGTAAGTGTACCCAGAAATTAGAGATAATTTCCAGCCTGGCCCAGAACACATGGGGGAGACATAGGAAGAAGAGACATGGGATGGGGGAAGCAGGTGCTGTTCCACATGTGACTCCCTCCTTGGCTCTGTCCTGGGGATAGGGGATCTTCAAGTGAATCCCAGGCTGAGAATCTAGGAATGCACAGCGACCCTCTGTCACCTATGCCCATGGTTCAGTGGCAGAATAAGCCTGACATCCGTCATAGTACAACTGCAATCCCCTCTGCCCCAGCCAGTGTGTTCGCTTCCACTGCTAGTAAAGTAACTCTTCCTTTCCTGAGCAGTCACAAGAGCCAGGGCTTATGGTCTCTCTGGGAAAGAACATGGGAGTAAGCCTAAAATAGCACATGCTTTTCCCTAGATAGTCTATGATAACATATAACCTACAAAGTAGAGTAGAAAGTGGCTTTTAACAACTGATTGTGTGTCTCTGGTCTCCCCAGGTGAACTGAAAGCTTCTAAAGAGAAGGGATCAGGTCTTTGTCTTTTCTTCCCACCACAACTACCTGATCCTGGATGTTTCCCCTGGAAGTGACTAAAGGTCTCCCCTGTGGGTAAAAGGAAGGACCAGGCTTGGGCTGGTAGAGCCGGGCGTACCCTATCCAGCCGGCTCTCATCCATCGATTTCGAGTACTCCTTGAGCTTGTACTCTTCCCGCTCGATGTGGGCACTCTCGATGTCAGCCGACAGGTGAGGCATGTTGGAGACCCAGGCCACCGTCCGCTCAGAGGCTGGCATCGTGGGGTTCAGTGTAGATGGCGTCTGAGAATGCTGCGCGACAAGGCAAGGTAGGGACAAACAGAGAGAGGAAAAGTAGGAAAAGGCAGGTGCATTTAAAGGGAAAGCATAGCCAAAGGAGAAAACAGTCCCAGTCCTACTGTCCTACTCCAGCCCTTATCACCTCTGTTTTTTTGTTTTTGTTTTTTTTGAGACAGAGTCTTACTTTGTAGCCCAGGCTAGAGTTAGTGCCATGGCGTCAGCCTAGCTCACAGCAACCTCAAGCTCCTGGGCTCAGGTGATCCTCCTGCCTCAGCCTCCCGGGTAGCTGGGACTACAGACAGGCACGTGCCACCATGCCCGGCTAATTTTTTTTCTATGTATTTTTAGTTGGCCAATTAATTTCTTTCTATTTTTAGTAGAGACGGGGTCTCGCTCTTGGTCAGGCTGGTTTCGAACTCCTGACCTTGAGCTATCCACCCGCCTCAGCCTCCCAGAGTGCTAGGATTAGAGGCGCGAGCCACCACCCCCAGCCTATCACCTCTGAATGCCAGAAGTGACTTAGCATGTCTCCCCTCTGGAAGAGAGCACTAGGCAGGTAGGGATTTGGGGCTGTCATTCACTGCCATATTCTCAGTGCCTAGAACAGCACATGGCACACAGCGGGCCCTCCATACATATTTGTTTGATGACCAAAAGGAGGCAAAAGATTAACTCAGACCACAGACTCTGTCCCACCCCCATCCCCGTCTCCTCCTTCCCTCCCTGCACATCACTCAACCCGCCTTCCTCCTGCCCTCACCTACCTGCTTGGTGATGGAGGGCTTGAGCCCTCCACCCCCTCCGCCACCGCTGCCCCCGCTGCCCCCAATGCTGCCCTCCTTGCTGAGGCTCTGTTGCCGTGGACGGGCAGGGCCGTAACTCGGCTCCGGGGACTGCAACAGATTCCCACTGGATGGCCGGGGTTTCTGGGCGGCGCTGACTGTCAACTGCTGAGACTTGCCCCTCTGCAAAGGAGGTGGCTGGCCCCCACCACTCCCGCCGCTGCCCCCACCGCTCCCACCTCCAGGCCCTGAGGGGGCTGGCCTCTGGGGACCGATGGTGATCTGGGGAGGGGACAGCATGTGCTGCAGGTTGTCCTGGAGTGAGAGCTGCCGACGGGTGAAGTCAGTGCCAGAGGGTCCAAACTCATCACTGTAGCTGTGGCTATGAAGGATGGAAGCAGCGGGGGGCTTGGGGACCCCTGAAGAAAGGTCCTCGCTCTTGCTATAGCCATGGAATGGGGCAAAGGTGTCCCCAGGGGGCTCTCCACCTCGGTGGTGGTGATGGTGGTGGTGGTGGTGGTGGGACGAAGGTGGACCATGGCCACCGCCCCCTCCATGGCCCCCTGGGGGGCCTGGCCCATCAGCAGCCATGTGGAAGAGAGGGTTCTGGAAGGAGAGGGGGATACGCAGTTGCTGGGCAGGGACACCGTCCGTGGTGACACCCATCTGGCTGAGGCGCATGCCAGCTGCCGTGATGGAGGAGCCACTCCCCTGGGAGAGGCGACCAGCAGGCGCAGGCCGCAGCCCCAAGGCTGCCGTCAGCGAGGCCTGGCTTGAGTGCAGCAGGTCCCCTACGGCTGCCAGGTTGGAAACACTGCTGCTGTTGAGGCGGCCACCGGGCCCATCGCCCTGTAGGTCCAGCATGGACACACTCTTGTTGACACTCAGCATCTTCTGCTCTGGCTCTGTAATATCCGAGCTGCTCGTGCAGTATGCTGGCGAGGAACGGGCCAGGGGTGGACGGCTTACATAGAACAGGTCTTTACCCCCACCAGGTGGCGGTGGGGGCGGCTTTTCCTTGGTTGGGGAGGGGAGACGAGCCATGTCCATAGAACTGTCAGAGGAAAGGGGGCACACAGCAGCAGGTCAGGTCAGAGCTACTGGCAACTGAGCCCGCTGTGGTCTGGCACAGGCCTTGGGGTGAAAAGTGGGACCCATAGGGAAGGGCTGAGAGCTGGCAGCGGTAGCCCTGAAGAGGGCAGGCAGGGAGGCTGGGAGGGGACAGGTGGGAAGAGGGAAAGGACAAGGCTCCTCCGGGAAGGGGGTGAGGTCTAGAAGAGGGGAGACGGGGCAGCAAGAGGAGGGATGAGGGGCGGGGTGGGGCTGATATGGAGGAGATGAGGCGCATCGAGGAGGACAGGCAAGGAGGGCGAAGGCCAGTGGAGCGGGAGAGGGAGCAGACAGGAGAGGAGGGCGGGGGAGGGGAGAGCCCCTCACCTGTTGAGGCCTCGAGCCATGAAGGACTGAAGGTCGATGGAGCTGGAGAGAGATGGAAAGAGGGGCAAGCACAGAGAGAGAGAAGGAGAGAGGTGTGGACAACGGGAAGGAGAGGTGGGAGTGGTGGGATGGGGATGGTGTCATGGAGGGAGACATGGGCAGAGGAACAAGCAGGGTGGCCATCAAAATAATGAGCAGCAGCTAGCGCATGGGCACCGCTGATGGGGTGGCTGCTAGGGCCGCGAGCAGGCTGCAGGCCCGCCAGGCTCCCAGCTGCCCTCCTCCAGGTGCTGGACCGTGGGCATGTCTGCGGGCTTCTGGCGGGGGTTGGGGGGAGGCTTATTTACCAACTAGTCTAGAGATATTTGAATATTTTTGACACCACATGGCTGAATCAACATGTGCTGGCTGAACCTTAGCCTGGGGACAAACATGGGCAGGCAGAGGGACAGAGCAAATCAGAGCCTGCAGCAGGGTCCTCCAGGCTGACAGCTGAGCTGGAAGCTGGAGGAACCTCAGCCCTTCCCTGTGGCTCTGCCTTTCTGCTCCCTCTGGCTGTAAAGGGCTCTCTGCCTACTGCTGACTGTACCTGCCTCCTTACCATTTTCCTGAGAACTTGTTGCCTTTCCCTTCCTCTCAAGCCCTAGAGAGATGCACATGGGGCCCAGTGAGAAGTACCAGATGGGAGCGCGGGGGTGGGAGTCCCAAGGCACTCACCTGTTGAGGTCCCGCATCATGTAGCCCTGCATCTCAGCCGATGGCCCCCGCAGTACGACGGGCTGAGGCCGGGGCCGCTCGCTCTGCCGGCTCGGCTGCCTCTGGATGTTGGGGTTCCTCAGAGCTGTGCTGATGTCGTTGAGGAGCCGGGGCAGTGGACCCAGCTTGAGGAGGGCTTCCTGGAAGGGTGAGGCTGTTACCTGGAGGCTAAGTGCCCAGCTCTAAGAGGGCCTCAGAGGGTGCAAGTGGAGGGGGTCTGAGCTGGGGTTGTGGTGGTCACATCTCAAGGAACAAGGACGGGAGAAAAATCTGTGCAGGGGGTAGTTTCTCAGACCCCAGAAGCCTCTGGAGCCATCTGGGGACAGGGCAAAGGGGGCATCTGCTGACCTTGCTGAGCTGGGGCAGCACCTCCCAGAGCAGGGCATGCAGTGTGGAGAGCTCTCGGCCCAAGTCGATGTAACCCTCAAAGCTACTGCTGTTGGTCAGCGTGTCCAGGTTGGAGATCTCATACAGGAACTGCTGCATGGAACCCCACTCCAGCTCCAGAAACTCATTCATGAAGCCCAGAAAGTCCTCCTTTGAGGTAAACCTGGCCCGGGGACCCAGAAGGTGGAGGTCACACACATACAGAAGGCCTCACACCCAGCCTGCCTCAGGGTCTCCGTCTCTCAGGGGACCCTTCCTGCCCACCCTTAGCCTTTCCCACCCCTGTCTGAAGCTTTCCTCACTTGGAAAAGTTGGCCAGGTTCTGGATGACCTTGGCGATGAGGGTGAGGGTTCGTGAGGTCTGCTCATCTGGGTACTCCTGCATGAGCCCAAACAGACTGGGCGACATAATTGCTGGGCAGAGGAAGCGCAGGAAGAGCGAGGCGCTGATAAGCCTGTCGGCGATGTCCTCCCGGCCCCGCTCTGCGCAGCGCAGCCTCCAGGATGCAAACACCTCCTTCAGCTCCCTCGGGAACACGCTGGGGGGAAGGGGCAGGGAGACAGAGAGAAAGAGAAAGAAAGAGAGAGACCGGGACTGAGCCCCAGAGACCCTCAGCTTCCAGGGAACATGCTGAGGGGGGTGGTAGGAGATGAGGGTGTGGAAACAGAGGGGAGAGAGACGGGGAAGGAGGGACTTTAGGAGGAAGATGGAGGCTGCTGGAAGAATAGGGCCATGGCAGAGGGAACAGACAGATCAGGGAGAGAGAAATGGAGGGGGGAGAAAAGGTGAGGGGAGAGAGACATGTGGGAGAGAGACGGGGTGTGTGTGAGAGAGACAAGGAGAGGAGGAGAAGAAAAACAGACACCAGGGAGAGACAGAGATGGGAGAGAGATGGAGGGTCACTTGAGGTACAGGGAGCTCGGACCCCCCAACTCTTCTGGACTCCAGGGAAATGGGGATGGAGGTACCCCAGGCATGATCCCCAGTCCCTGGAATGGCTCAGCACTCACTCCCCCACCTCCCAGTTCCACTTCAATGTCCCACTGACACCTTAAACTCAACTCAGGTAAATGGAGCTCACCATCACCCCCACACCTCCAACTGGCTCCTCCTCCTGACTTCCCTGGTTCTGTCAGTGAGACCACAGGTCTCCAACCACCAGCCTCATGGTCTCTTGAGTCATCGTGACTCCCTACAGACATGCCCCCTCCTTTCCAATCCGTAGACAACTCCTACTAATCCTTTCCTCTGGGGCCTTATGGAGGCCCCTCTCTACCGTTCAGTCATGGTCCTGATTCAGGATCTGTTTTTCACGCTCGACCCATTGACAATAGCCCCCAGTTGGGCTGCACTTCATTTCCCTACTCCAGTCATCCCCACACCCCACTCTACGTATGGATTAATCTTCTCAATCGCAATACTTTCTGGTGCCTTTAATGGCATCCCATGACCTACTAATGAATTCCAACTCCTTCATCTAAGGCCTTTCAGAGTCTAACTCTAATCCCCCTGTCCAGACATCGTTCCCACCTCTCTTCATTATGAGCCAAGTACGCCATTAAATTGCTGCCCCCTGAAAGCTCCTGGGCCTTCTCACCTTCATGCACGTGCCTGTCTCACAGCCTTCTGAAATGTCTTTCCTGCCCACCACGTCCGTATATCATAACCTAACCAGGTTTCAAAGCCCAGCCCAGGGGCACCGCTTCCCTACTTATCTCAATCAAAGCTCTGCCTTCTCTGATTCTGTGTTGCATGGGGAAGAGACCGTCACTCTACACTTAACACATACCACAATGGTTCTATGGCTTCTTCTTTATCTAATTTGTCCCTACTCGTTCTGTGGAGGCCCTCTGAGGTCAGGGACCAAGCCTCATTCACCTGTCTGCTCTACAGCACCCAGAACAATGTTTTGCCCATAACTGGTACTCAGTCCTCTGAGGATGGACAGATGGATGAACAGATGGACACACAACTTCCCCAGCCCTGGCTCCCCAGCCCAGCGTTCCCAGTCTCACCAGTGGGAGTTGACCACCTTGCACAGGGCCAACTCACAGCACATCCGCAGGTTGGCCTGGTGCTCAGCCAGACTGGATGCTGTGCACTTGATGGGGTCCACCTCACAGTTCTCCTCAGACTCGTACAGAGCACGGATGAACTCCCCTGGGGGTGGGGGCACAACAGGGAGTAGTCACACTTTCCAAGGGCAGGGACAGGGCTGCCTGGGTTGGGGGAACTGCAGAATCAGGTGGCTGGAGGCTGAACGAGGAAGCTTCAAGCTGAGGAAGGGTGCACTCGGGGTCTGGGGTAGCCAGGTCTAGGGTTGGGGTGGACATCTGGTAGGTTTGGGAAGAAGAAGGCCTGAGGGTGGACCGTACCAATGGCATCCTTGAGGTATTTCTGACCAATCAGTCTCATATACTCTTCTATGGCTTTAGTGGCGAGCGTGTTCTCGCGGAATATGAGGTGCTCCCGTTCCATGAACCGGTCTACCTCAGACATGGCCATGTCTGAAAGAAAGTCCTGGGGCCCAGGAAGATCCAAGAGTCAGCCTCTGCACAACCCATTCTCCTGAATTTGCCCCATCCTCACTAAACCCCGACCAAGTCCCCATTCCCAAGTCACCTTTCCCTGAGGGTACAATGCTCACCTTGGCCTTGCCTGTACTCTGCAGGATGTGAACCAGTGCACTGGCAACCTCCTCCTTGCCCTTGACATTCAGAGCAGGCTCCAACACGGCACACAGCATCCGATAATGGTTGGTGACATACTCCGCAAACTCTTTATATAGCTCCATGGGCAGGATGCTCATTGTCTGGTAACGCGCTTTCAGCCGCACAGCCGGGCAACCTCCTTTGCCCTTGCCCCCTGAGCCACCCCCTGACCCTCCTCCACCTCCCGAGCCCATGCCCCCAGAGCCCCCACTGCCTGTTGGCAGGGTTACAGGGTACCACTGCTCTGTGAAGTGGCGCCCAGCCAGGGTGGCCACCGGCACAGTCACTAGGCCGACATAGCCCGCCTTGTCCTTCTTGCGCTTTTTGTCTGAGTCACGGTACAGATGCAGCCGCAGGGCACGGACAGCCGGCAGGTTGTTAAACTCGAAGTGCTCGCCCCAGAAGACGGTGTCCCCTGAGGCAGAGCGAGGCTTGGAGGTGGTGCGTGCATATAGCATGTCGTCCAGGCACAGCTCACAATAGTACCGCTTCTTGGGGGGCAGCTCCCGGGCCTCTATGATCCACAGCTTCAGCACATTGTCTACCCGGCGGCTGTTGTCCTGGCATGGTGGGGTGGGCATGGTGGATAAAGGGGAAGGGACACAGAGACAGAGACACAAAAAGAAGAGAGTCAGTGAGAAAGTGGGATAGAGACAACAATCATAAGGCTGAGAGCTGTATGTACTGGATTGAACAGTGTCCCCGCAAATTTCATGTCTACCCTGAACCCTATGAATGTGACCTTGTTAGGAAATAGGATCCTTCCAGATGTAATCAAATTAAGATGAGGTCATTCTGGATTAGGGTGGACCCTTAATCTAATGACTACTGTCTTTATATGGAGAGGGAGAGTCAGAGATACAAAGATACAGAGACACGCAGAAAGAAGCCAGCCAAGTGAAGACGGAGGCAGAAATCAGCCGGATGCAGCTATAAGCCAAGGAATGCCAAGACTTGCTGGTAACCTCCAGAAGCTATGATAGGCAAGGAAGGATTCTCCTTAGAGCGTCTAATGGAGCATGGCCCTGCTGGCACCTTGATTGTGGACTTTTAACCTCTTGAACTGTGAGAAAATAAATGTGTTGTTTCAGGTGACCCAGTTTGTAATTTGTTTCAGCAGCCCCAGGAAACTAATATAGAAGGTAGCTCGTATGCTAGATAATAGAATCAGTATCAGTAAACATTTTAAAAGCTGGAATAACAAACCAAAAATATTAAGGTGGAATTTAAAAAGGAAAATTGGAAAGTCCTACAGAGACAATCAGAAATTGCAAAACAAAACTGGGTAAATATGGGATGGCTAAGCCTTGACAGTCGGTGTAAGAAGGGCCTGGGGAGATGCAACGAATCACAAGCTCGTAGTTCTCGCAATGTGGTTAAAAGGAGAGCTGGTGGGGGCCGGGTGTGGTGGCTCACGCCTGTAACCCTAGCACTCTGGGAGGCCGAGGCGAGAGGATCACTCAAGGTCAGGAGTTCAAGACCAGCCTGAGCAAGAGTGAGACCCCGTCTCTACTATAAATAGAAAGAAATTAATTGACCACCTAAAAATATGTAGAAAAAATTAGCCAGGCATGGTGGCACATGCCTGTAGTCCCAGCTACTTGGGAGGCTGAGGCAGGAGGATTGCCTGAGCCCAGGAGTTTGAGGTTGCTGTGAGCTAGGCTGACACCACGGCATTCTAGCCTGGGTGACAGAGCAACATTTTGTCTCAAAAAAAAATGGACACTGAGACACAAGAGTTCTCCCAGAGGAGGATGACCAGGACTATGTGTTTGCTAGAAACTGGGATACAGAAAATAGCTGGCAGAACTGTGAGCATTTCTCCTGGGAAGGGGAAATCTTGGAAAGAACCCAGACTCATAGAATTTCTGTACCAAAGGGACCATACAGATCATTCAGTCCAACCCATTCCCACCAATTCCCTGTCTTTTCGAGAGGAAAGCAAGGTACAGAGACTGGGCCAAGTGACTGTTTGTGTCCTATAGAAATGCTGCAAGCAGGGTATTAGTGAGGCATTCCTGCCAGTAGGAAAGCTGGACCA
This sequence comes from Cheirogaleus medius, assembly GCA_008086735.1. Taxonomy (NCBI): domain Eukaryota; kingdom Metazoa; phylum Chordata; class Mammalia; order Primates; family Cheirogaleidae; genus Cheirogaleus; species Cheirogaleus medius. Next base: position 2,698,716 of record VBSM01000361.1, on the reverse strand, counting down.
GAGGACTTCCAGAGCCCTGTCAACTCTGTAAATCTGTGATTTCTATGGTAGAGAAACAGATCATAAGGTGGGGTAGCAGTTTGGAAAGAAAGAGAAGAAATGGGGAACTCAAAATAATGAGGGTCACACCCTGCCCATATCTCAATCCTCTCCTCCTCCAAGTCTCCCCTCCTGTAACTCACCTTCCTCCCTAGCCCCCCACTTCCCTTGTGGCATGACCTTTGCCCTGTGCATGCTGTGTTCCCTTTACTCCCTAATACCTTGTTGGGTTTTACTGCCCGCTGTAGATTCTCGATCCATTTGTCCCTTTCGGCTGCAGACCGACAGGCAAAACATTTTGTTCCCGATGATGTTGTTACCTAGAGAGGGGTGTGGAGTTGCGGGATGTGGCTCCAGAGAGGCAGTGACTCCTAAGGACTGGAGACTCCACCACCATCTCTTCCTCCCTGGACTATCCTCCTTTCTCCCAGCCCCAGAGGTTTCTGTTTCCTTGACATCCCCACCTGTGCCACCTTCTCTAGGCCTCTCTGCCTGCCCCCCC
>VBSM01000361.1:2613610-2624586 GCA_008086735.1 Cheirogaleus medius | reverse complement strand
AGCTAATTTTTCTTATTTTTTGTAGAGATGGGGTCTCGCTATGTTGCCCAGGCTTATCTTAAACTCCTGACCTCAAACAATCTTTCTACCTCATCCTCCCAAAGTGATAGGATTACAGGCATGAGCACCATGCCCAGCCTGAACTTCCATTTTTATTCTAGCCCTGGGGCTCTGCCCCACACCTGACTCTACACCTTCTCTTCTCTCTTCAAATTGATGGCTGACTCCTAGGCTGAGGCAGGAAACATACAAATTGAGCCTGGATTATTTTTTGTACCAGAAAGTAAGAAAGTGCTCAAATGATGTTTGGGACATTTCAAAAGGACACAGAAGCCAGCTTGAAGGGCCTTCCCGTGTGCCAAATTTAGGATAATTTGAGTATCAAAATAAATAATGATAGATAGAAAATGATTATAATTCATTAAATGAAATAGAAATCTGCATGTCCAGAAAATATAAATAAATATGGTAGTAACCAATTATAATTCATTGAGTAAAAGAGGAATCCATGAGTCCATATGATATAAATAAATGAGTGAATGGGGGAAAATAGAATGCTGTAACAGAGAAAATGGCCTGATAAAAGGGAGGTAAAAGTGTTTTCTGTCTCTTCAAAACCCCCTTACCCTTTTTGAGAACTAAAACCTATATCCCTGCCTCGGGCCAGTGATCAAGAGGGCCAGGGGAGTGTTCTTTGTTCTTTGTGCCACAGGAGATGGCTCAAGGGAATTGTCGGGGCAGAGGTCACTAGATTGTCTTAGGTGAAAATGGAATTAATCAGAATCTTTAAAAGCTCTGTACTTCTGCTCAGAGGCAGGACATTGGTACTTTGAGATAGGAGTCTGCCAACCCCCTCATTTGCTGGGAAATTAATAAACTTCTCTTTCCTTCTCCTCAAACCACTTGTCCTCATTCTTCTGATGTAGCCTCGGGGACAAGTGCCTAGCTAACAATGCCTCTGTTATAGCAGACCATCAATTAAGAATTGTAGAAGTGATGGAAATAGAGCATCAGCACTTACCAAACACCATCATGGTGGTTATTCTGATGGCATCATCAATGGACACTAAGGGGGCTCTCTATTAGGTGGAGGTTTGATGATCCACCAGACACTTAGGAATTAAAAAAGAATGACTGGTGACTTCATGGTGGAAAACCCGGCAGACTAGGTTGGCAGTACTAGGGATGAGAGGGACTCATCTCCGGGACCTCCTAACTTGCTGCTCTGAGAAGGGCACCACCTTATTGGTCTCTCACCTTTACATGCTCTTAGGCTAAGGGACATTTTACAGAAATGAAAGATCTGGGGCCGGGCACGGTGGCTCATGCCTGTAATCCTAGCACTCTGGGAGGCCGAGGCGGGAGGATCACTGAAGATCAGGAATTCGAAACCAGCCTGAGCAAGTGCGAGACTCCATCTCTACTAAAAATAGAAAGAAATTAATTGGCCAACTAAAAATATATAGAAAAAATTAGTCAGGCATGGTGGCACATGCCTGTATTCCAAGCTACTCTGGAGGCTGAGGCAGGAGGATCGCTTGAGCCCAGGAGTTTGAGGTTGCTGTGAGCTAGGCTGATGCCATGGCACTCTAGCCCGGGCAACAGAGTGAGACTCTCTCTCAAAATAAATAAATAAATAAATAAAAGATCTGTACCCACTAAAACTGTCAAATTCATGAAAGGTAGGGAAAGACCGAGGAACTGCCAAGAGTGAAGGAGTCTACAGTTACATGACAGTCAAATGCAGTACGTGATCCTGGACTAGAAAGGACAGAGACATTATTGGGACAGCTGGTGATACTTCAATGGGATCTATGACTTGGATAGTGGTATTGAATTCCTGATTAGAACGGTTTACAGGTTTGCTAGGGCTACCACAACAAAGTACCACAAACTGGGTGGCTTAAACAACAGAAATGTATTGTCTTACAATTTTGGGGGCTAGAAGTCTGAGATCAAAATGTAGGAGGGTATGTTCTTTCGGAGGGCTGTAAGGGAGAGATCTACTAGCTTTTGGTAGTTCGCTGGCAATCTTTGGCAGTCCTTGGCTCGTAGGCACATCAACCTGATCTCTGCCTTCATGTTCACATGGCATTCTCTCTGTGCGCAGATCTGCGTCCAGATTTCCCCCTTTTCTAAAGGGGATGAGTGGCCCACCCTACTCTAGTATGACCTCTTCTTAGCCAATTACATTTGCAACAACCCTATTTCCAAATAAGGCCACATTCTGAGGTTCTGGGGGTTAGGATTTCAACATGTGAATTTTTAGGGGACAAAACTCAACCCATAACAGATGGTTATATTGAGGTCGAAAGAAAAAGATGGAGAGTGCAGTGGCATCATCATAGCTCACAGCAATCTCAAACTTCTGGGCTCAAGTGATCCTCCCACCTTGGCCTCCCATAGTGCTAGGATTACAGGTGTGAGCCACCGTGCCTGGCCAAAACCTCATTTATCTTTACAATTACTCCAACAGTTAAGTCTTAATCACATACTCTCATCCTGCTGACATATCACGGTGTTTCTCTTTTTATAAACCTCCCTGGGGCTTCTGTAGTCCAGTTTCAACCCACCCCTGGTACTGCAGAGACCAGAAGTTAGGAGGAAGCACTCTGACTTAGCACCAAAAGTCCAGTCACTCACAGACCTCGGGACTACTTCTGTGCAAACTGAAGACCCTTCTGCTTGTTCCCACTGGCCTTGGTTAGGAGACACCACCTCACCCCCGACCACCCACTATACAGCTAGAAGGGGCTTTAGATCCTTGACTGGCAGTCAAGGATCTCAGAAGCATACTAGATTCACTTGTTTACTGTATCTGTAGGGGCACAAAACTTTGAGCCTTGGGACTAGAGATCCAGAATGACTGGGTTCCAGCTTATGTCTCTATGTTGGGCCTTCCATTTCCAAATCACAGAATTATACTACGGTAAAGCTGAACAGAGGTTAGGGCTCATAGGGATCAGACTTTTCACATCGCACTGGATGATTAAATAATTGTTTCAAAGACTCAGAGACCCTCCTCTCCTTTCTCTTGAGTATGGGAATTAAGGTCAAGACTGGCAAGTATAGGACTTGCCACAGCCACACCCCTTAATCCTGTGGGTGCTGAGCAAGGGCTTCCATCCCAGCCCCACCATCCAGCTGGCTGTCAGACTGTGGGTTAGGATGGCAGAGGAGGAAGGTGATGTGGATGCGGAGGATGTGTTCTTGGCTTTTGCCCAGGGTCCTTCTCCCCCCAGGGGTCCCCTGCAACGTGCCTTGGACAAGGCCTTCTTTATCTTCCTGGCCCTCTTCTTGACACTGATGACGCTGGAGGCTGCTTATAAGCTGCTGTGGCTGCTGCCATGGGCAAAGATTGGAGACTGGCTCCTGTGGACACCTCAGAAGGAGGAGGAGCTGGAATTGTGACCACTTTTCCTATAAACATCCTCTTCCCCTGCCACTGAGGTGAGACAGGAGGGAAATGGGAATGTTGGGAGCTGTGGAAGAGATACCTGGGTAGCTTAGGGCAGCAGCCTTAAAATTTTCTGTAGCTTTACTCTGGGAATTCATTTGGAAAAATATGTACTCCTTCACTTATTTTTAAGTAGATATCTAAAAATTTTCATAATAAAATTGTTTCAAGAATATAATTCTGGGGGGGGCAAGGGCAATATATGTAACCTTAACATTTGTACCCCCATAATATGCTGAACAAAATTAAAAAAAAAAAAAACAGAAAAAAAAAAGAATATAATTCTGGCATATTGAAAATATTCAAATTTTCAAATAAAATAAACAAATCACCTTTTTAATGTCCAGGGAAATTGAAATATAGTGACTTGGTACCCACCACCCATTGAATAATATATAAATAAGCTTTTAACAGTTGGGACTCATTCCTTTTTTTCTTTCATCATCTCTTTTCTCCTTGAACTCCTGTTATCATTCTACTTCCCTGCAGAAAACTTTATGCTTTTATACTTGAAAGCCTTCTTTCTTTTTCTTTTTTTTAATTTTAGAGATGCTGGTCTCAAACTCCTGGGCTAAAGGGATCTTCCTGCTTCATCCCCCCCAGTAGGTGGGACTACGGGCCTGGACCACCACCCAGCTCAATACTTGAAAGTCTTTTTATCAGCCAGTCTGTCATACTTTCCGGCATATATATATATATAGATAGATACACACATATATATAATAAATTAAGATGGGAAATATCTTTCTTGTAAGTTTCCAGTTGTTAAAAATTCTTCTGGGATGAGCTGTGACAATTATTGTGAGAATGGAATTGTTCAAACAGCATAGAGACTGTACAGATTTTTATAATTGCTCAAAAGGATTTTTTTCCACTCCCACCGCTTCACTTGACTAGCCTACTATATATATAATAAAAAGGAATTTTTAATAAGATGGAAGAAGTGTTGCAGGGACACTTAACTGCTAAATAAAGAAATAAAAGGAAAAAGAAAAAAGATGGAAGAAGTGGTGTTCATGGTGCCTTGATGAAAGAAATAAGCTACATGTCTCTTTAAGACAGGTAAGATTACCCCAGGAGATTTCATGGTCGAGAACTTTTTTTTTTTTTAAGAGAGAGAAAGTCTATTTAAAAAGGGAAGAGAAAAAACCTGCACTGCAGGCTTTTGGGAAAGTTGAGGTTCTGGGAAATTAAATGCCTTATATCTTCCAAGTATCAGTATCCTTTTGAGAGTTTTCATGTTCTCCAAGTTGGAGGCTGTAGAGTAAGAGCACTGGCAAGAAGTGACGTAGGTAGGATTCTCTAATGGAAGGGTGAGTTTGAGGTTCTGGGGCTCTAAGGGTCTCTGTGGTCCTAGAAAGTGGCAAGATGCCCATCACTTGTGGAATGTGCAGGAATGCAGGAGGTGGGAATCTCAGCGACTGGGGGCATGTTAACCTTTAAGGCTTCCACATAAGCTCACCTCTGGACCCAGCCTTGCCTCCACGAATCCTTCCAGTCTCCCTAACTGGGCAAGGTGGGCGTCACAGTCAGTTTCTTCCTCCTTCGTTCTTTCCTCAGCTCTCCTATTAGAGGAGACGAGCCCTGAAGTATTTTATGATCCTCATTTCGACTCGGCTGTCACAGGGGCAGTTTGCACAGACACTCCTCAAAGCCCGCGCCCCATCATCGCCCATCCTCCGGTTCTAGACCTCCACGATAACGCACGGCCTCCTGGTCAGCACCGCTGGCCGTTCGAGGACTCCGATGCAAAGAAGGAGAACCACTCAGGTCTCGCCAATTTGGTCGGTCATTAGTTCTGTGGTGTAGCTTGAAAAGCAAATCAACAACAACAGCAATAATAATAACACTTTCGTATAGCGCTTTGTGCTCATTTGTATGCATGTGTCATGATTTAACGATCGGGAGCTGTAGCACCCGGTAGTAGAAGCAGCTGCCGGGCAAGGAGTGCGCCGCCCCTGGATGGGGAAGGGCAGGCGCAGTCGATTAAGCCGCGGAAACTGGGATCTGGGAGATAGGAAAGTAGGGTAGGAAGGCTTGCCGATAGCTCGGCTGAAAGAAAAGGTTTTACTCCCTTTTCAAGAGACTCCTGCCCTTTCCTGAAGCCCTGCGCAGCCTCGAAGAGCCCAAGTCCTTTTATCCCTTCCCCTCCTCGGAAAAGTGAGGCCGTCCGCCCTGCACGCGACTCGCCGGCGGTGGGGCCTGAGGCAGGAAGTTTCCGATTGGCTGAGTCGCAGAAGCACCGGTGAAAAGAGCTCCGCGGCCCTAGCGTCCACGTCGGGGCAGAGCCAGCGCCGTACGGCAAAATGGCGGCCTCTAGGTACTTTGGGGCGCCCAGCAGGGACAAACCCCACGGCCTACAGGTCAGGGGGAAGGGAGCCGCCGACGAGGTGGGCGGCCCTGGAGGCGCTCGGGGGCGGGCCTACAGCTACTTCCGGCCACAGGAAGACTGGGTTCCGTGACGCGGTATGGCCGCGCTTAGGTGTATGTAGGCGGAAACTCTGTGGCTTCCGGTCCGTAGTGGGGCCTACGGTGGGAGGGGTAAGGGAGGCGGAGGGAACCATGCGAGGTTCTGAGATCAGCGGCGGGAGTCGCCTCGAGAGACCGTTTCTGAGGTGGGGGCCGGACGGTGCGGGGAGTGAAGGCGGGGGCGGGGATATCGAGGGAGAGGTATTGGGGAGACCCGGGTGCTGAGTCTGAGGGACAAGCTATGGTACCTTCCTATCCCTGAAGGGGAGTGGGGTGGCCGGGGGCTGTACTGGGGGAGGAGGAATTGGCGGGAAGTTCATCTACGGGACCGGCCCAACCCAAGGTTGGGGTCCGAGAGGAATCAGGAGAGCCCAGTGGGAGGGCTCACGATTGGTTACAGGTCACAGAATGGAGACAATTAGGGTGGGGTGAGAGGGAGGGGACTTAAGGTAAAATATCTACAACCTAAATCCCCGGTTTGAGGAGGACCATCAGAAGGTGAAGTGTGTAGATAATTCAGTGAAAAGAATAGGGAAAAGGGAAAAGAATAGTGGCTTGTTGGGAGGGAACCTCTTTGGCCTCAGAGAGTCTAGGAGTTGGGCTGGTCATTCAGGATGGGGTGGGGTGTGGGTTTGATGTGTTTGAGGATGAAAGGGGACAAACACCTGAGGTGGCGCCGATGGGGGTGTGTTATTTGCGCAAGGGGGTGTCAAGGAAATTTGGGATGTAGGTGGTCTTGGGGTTAGGAAGAAGAATCAACTGGCCAAATTCTCTTGAGAAACAGTGGGAAAACAAAACAGTGAATCAACTTGCAAAATATGAGAAATAGTGGGAAAATGAAACAGAAAGCCTGGAAATCGAAATGAGGGGCGGAGCTGGGGGCGGGGACCTAAGTTTGCACTTACCCCACTTGAAGGGCCCAAAAAGCATATAGAACTCATGGTGACTGAAGATAGGCAGTGAGGACACTGTTGGTCAGTGCTGGATGTTACTGAAACCCACAGAGATTGGAAAGTGTGAGATGAAGGGATGGGGCTATGCCAGAGGGGCTCTTTCTGAGGCCCCATCCCCTTCCAGCAGGAATTCCGAAATCCCCAACACTTCCTCCCTCTGGGGGATTTGATCCCCCATGGCCACCGCTAACAGCATCATTGTGCTGGATGATGATGAAGAAGATGAAGCAGCTGCTCAGCCAGGGCCCTCCCACCCACCCCCCAATCCTGCCTCACCTGGGGCTGAAGCCCCTGGCTCCTCTGAGCCCCATGGGGCTGGAGGAAGCAGTAGTTCGGGCGGCAAGAAATGCTACAAGTTGGAGAATGAGAAGCTATTTGAAGAGGTGAGCTTTAGGGGAGAATATTCTGGTACCCCAGGGAGGGGGATGGCTGACTGGCTCTCCTGTCCTTTCTTCCCCACTAACCCCACTCCCCCTTCTTTCTCTCAACCCCCTCCCTTCTTCCCTTGAACCCTCCAGTTCCTTGAACTGTGTAAGACACAGACGGTGGACCACCCTGAGGTGGTCCCATTCCTCTATAACCGGCAGCAGCGTGCCCATCCTCTCTTTTTGGCCTCGGCGGAGTTCTGCAACATCCTCTCTCGGGTCCTGTCTCTGGCCCGGAGCCGGCCAACTAAACTCTATGTCTACATCAATGAGCTCTGCACTGTTCTCAAGGCCCACTCAGCCAAAAAGAAGCTGAATCTGGCCCCTGCTGCCACCACCTCTAATGAGCCCTCTGAGAATAACCTTCCCACAGACTCCTCCTTGGACCCCACAAATGCTGAAACCACTGCCTCTGAGGCCTCAAGGACCCGTGGTTCCCGGAGGCAGATCCAGCACTTGGAGCAGCTGCTGGCACTGTATGTGGCAGAGATCCGGAGGCTGCAGGAAAAGGAATTGGATCTCTCAGAATTGGATGACCCAGACTCCACATACCTGCAGGAGGCGAGATTGAAGCGTAAGCTGATCCGCCTCTTTGGGCGTCTGTGTGAACTGAAAGACTGCTCTTCATTGACCGGCCGTGTCATAGAGCAGCGTATCCCTTACCGTGGCACCCGCTACCCAGAGGTTAATAGGCGCGTTGAGCGGCTCATCAACAAGCCAGGGCTTGATACCTTCCCTGACTATGGAGATGTGCTGAGGGCCGTAGAGAAGGCAGCTGCTCGTCACAGCCTCGGCCTCCCCCGACAGCAGCTCCAGCTTATGGCTCAGGATGCCTTCCGAGATGTGGGCATCAGGTTACAGGAGCGACGTCACCTTGATCTCATCTACAATTTTGGCTGCCACCTCACAGATGACTATAGGCCAGGTAAGGGGGTTAGCAGGATGCCCCTCAGTGACCTTTATATGTGGGGCATGTGGAGGGGGAATCTGTCTGTCTACTCCCTCCTTCTAGGGTTTGGGCTGGTGCTCTGACTATATCTTCCCATGTAGGCACTGACCCCGCATTATCAGATGCCGCACTGGCCCGGCGCCTTCGGGAAAACCGGAATTTGGCCATGAGCCGGCTGGATGCGGTCATTTCCAGATACGCGGTGATGCAAGAAAAAAGTGAGGCAAGCGACAGAAAGAGGAAAAGAGCCCAGCTCCACCAAGGCACCTCTTCTCCCTCTGCAGACTCCCCCAAAGCCTCCTTGGATTCTGGTGAGGTGTGGAAGGTGGAAGGGGTACACCCTTTAGAGAGACCTTATCCTTTCCCCGCACTGGCTGCCAGGGAACCCAGGGTGACTGATAGGGGAGTGTGCAGAAGGTATGTAAGAACCGAACACTCTGGGGCAAGAGATTCCTTAGAGAAATGTCTTTATCCCCAAGGGCCCTAGTAGAATGGTATCCCAGGAGTGCCCCACCACCTCCAGGGCTGAGACAGATGATGAAGATGATGAGGAAAGTGATGAAGAAGAGGAGGAGGAGGCCACAGATTCTGAAGAGGAGGAAGATCTGGACCAGATGCAGGAAGGTCAGGGGGATGATGAAGAGGAGGAGGCAGAGGAGGAAGCAGGTATGTCAAGGGACCATTCTCTTTATGTATCATTTCTACTTTGTTAGGTACGAGCCGCCTATTTGAGACCCTTTCCCTTTCTCCTCTTATTCCTAGTGTCCTCTCAGTATTTTTCTCCCTAGTTCTCATGCCACCCCCTCCCCTTTTCTTCTTTTCCAGGTAAGGATGGAGATAAGAGCCTCATGTCCTCACCACAGATTTCCAATGAAAACCTGGAAGCTGGCAAAGGGATCAGCAGCTCTTCACGGGAGCAACAAAACAAAGGACTCATAACGTCACCATCATTACTGTCAGAAGAGCCCCTGGCCTCCTTCAGCATAGATGCTGAAAGCAATGGAGAACAGCCTGAGGAGTTGTCCCTGGAGGAAGAAAGCCCTGTATCTCAGCTCTTTGAGCTAGAGATTGAAGCCTTGCCTCTGGATACCACCCCTTCTCCCGAGGAGACAGATATTTCCTCTTCCAGGAAACAGTCAGAGAACCCCTTCACCACTGTCTTAGAGAATGGGGCAGCCATTGTCACCTCCACTTCTTTCAATGGAGGTGTCTCTCCTCACACCCGGGGAGATTCCAGCCCTCCCTGCAAGAAATCCCGAAAGGAAAAGAAGCAAACAGGATCAGGGCCATTAGGAAACAGGTAACAACAACAAGAGGAGGAAGAGGGAAGCCAAGGAAGGATCGCAGGGGGCTTTCTGAGAGGAATATTGGGGAATTGTGTCTGTTGGGAGAGACTGGACACTCTCCCTCCAGCCTCAGTCTTCCCGTACTCCTCCATGCATTCATGTTTCTGTTCCCAGCTATGTGGAAAGGCAAATGGGAGTGCATGAGAAGAATGGGAGAAAAATACGTACCCTGCCCAGCCCACCATCCCCCTTGGCTTCCATGGCCCCAGTTGCTGATTCTTCCACGAGGGTGGACTCTCCCAGCCATGGCCTAGTGACCAGCTCCCTCTGCAGCCCTTCTCCAGTCCGGCTGTCCCAAACCCCTCAATCACAGCCTCCTGGGCCCAGTACTTACAAGGTAAGAGGAAGAGGCTGTTTTTCTTGTGATCATTCATTTTCTTTCATTTTCTGTTTCAGTCGCTCTGAATATTCACCAGCCACCCAATTTTTTTTCCTTTTTCCCACCCAATTTTTAATCTCTAAATCTTTCCCTCTGTTTCTCCTCCCCCTGTACTTCAGATCTCTCTGACTCTTTGTCTCTCACTTCGCTACAGATGAGTGTGGCCACACAGTGCGATCCAGAGGAGATCATCGTGCTCTCAGACTCTGATTAGCTGCTTTCCCCTCTCTTCACTTCCACAATATTCGGGACAGCATTTTGAGAGGATGGTGGGAAGCAGATGACTGAGAAAGGGATGAATTGAGCTAATCCCCTTTTGTTGGTGTTTCTTTTTAAAAAACCTTAAGTTTTACACAGAAAAATAGTAAACAATAAAGTTCTTTTCTTATTGTATTCCTGTCTTCCTTGTCCTTCTACTGTCACAGATTGGCATCACCTGTCCCGTGGCTCAGGGTTAGCCCAGCCCCCGTGGTAGGCCTGATCTGTCCTTTCTGACGTGGCCCTTGCACTCCTATCTTGGGGTTTCCTCTCCCTCGGGTCTTCCCAGTGCCCTCTACCAGGCACTTTTTTAAAAAATGGGCTTTAGCCTCCTTAACACATTTTGCTTTCTCGCTTGGAGCGTTAGGAGTAAAAAAGCCAATCAGAGGCCTACTCAAGGTTATTTGGCCAATCCAGGCCCGGAGGAAGGGGGCGGGGCATCAGGAGGACTGTCAGATGCTAAGAAGAGGGCGATTAGATCCCGAAAGCCAGATAATGGCCACGGCTCAGGGGCGGTGTTTTGGGAACGACGTCCAGCACCCTTCACCAATGGGAAAAGTCAGGCTTATCGAGTTAAAGGGGAATGAATGCTTCGGCCGAACCAGGTCCTGAACCCTCAGCGGAAGAGGGGACTTGATACCTTTAAGGTGGAATGAGGCGACGGTTCGTTAAAGGAGAAGTGGCCGAGTCGGCCGAGTATTGCCCAGAAGCACGGGCGGGGTGCCCGCCTGTGCCTTTAA
>VBSM01000361.1:2578933-2599380 GCA_008086735.1 Cheirogaleus medius | reverse complement strand
CCTGGTGCTGGGTAGAAGCCAGGAAGCCAAGGTTTTGGGACCAGGAGGGATGATCCTAGGCTGGGTAGAGTGGTCACCTGCTTTCCTTAGGGCTAATGGTGGTGGCCAGGAGCAGGATTTGGGGCTTCAGGAGGGGCCACAAGTTGGATTCGGGGCCTGGAAGTCCTGGACTCCTGGGTCCAGACACTGGGTGAGGGCTAGGTGACTAGCAGGGCTGGTTTTTCAGGATCGGTCAGGGGAGGGGCTGGGGCCACGTGACTCTCTGAGCCTACCCCCTCCACACACCATCCCCACTTCCCCTTCCCCTTCCTGTATTGGGATTGGAGCTGCCACCTTCACGGGGTCCCCACAGCTGGAATAGTAGAGGCCCCACCCGAGGGACTAGGATGAAAGGGGGCCTGAGGGAAGGACTAATTCTTTGGGCTTGCCGAGTCCTTGCCGCGGAGGGCGGGGCATGTGGCTGTGCCTGTGACTGAGGTTTCAGCTTCTGAGGTCGCTGCCTCTGGCTCTCTGCCTCTTGCTTCCCTCTCCTACCCTGCATCTTTGTTGTGTTGGGGTCAGCTCTGGGGAGAAGGGGCTTCGGGGGTCTCCAGGATCAGGGTTCCTGCATTCCATCCACCCCCTCACTGCAACCTCCTCGACTCCACCGGGCCCTGAGGCGGCTGGGGGGGGGCTGTCTGGGCCCCAGTGGGGGAGACCTGGGGTCACCAGCCCCCCCCACCCCTCGCACTCGCTGGTATTGCCCCCCACCATCACAGGTGAGGGGTACAGAGGGAGGAGCAGGGCCTGGGGTGAGTGAGGGCTGAGGGCAGTGGGGGGATATGGAACTGTCTGACTTCCCCTTCCTTGCTCCTCCAGGTCCCTGTGTCTGTCTGGGATGAGGAGGAGGATGGTGCCACCTTTACTGTCACAAGCCGCCAATATTGGCCTCTTGATCCCTTGGTGAGATCATGACTTTGGCTTCTCACCTCTGACCCGTCATCTCCTAGTTCCCCTTACTCTGGCTGACTTTCTGGCCAGGGTGCCAGGTTGGAGGTCTGGAGTCCTGGGCTCTGCTGTATGATGTAGGCCAAGTCTTCTGCCCTCTCTGAATCTCAGCAAAATGAGCCTGGCTCATCTTCTGGGACTGGGACTGTCCCTAGAAATCTAGGGGCAGAGTTGAAGAAAGGGTCAGTGATCAACCCTCTGTGTCCTCCAGGCCCCCATGCCTCCCCCGCGTTCCTCCCGACGGCTCCGGGCTGGCACTCTGGAGGCCCTGGTTAGACACCTTCTGGATGCCCGGACATCGGGGGCTGACATGACCTTCACGTCAGCCTTCCTGGCCACCCACCGGGCCTTCACCTCCACACCTGCCCTGCTAGGGCTTATGGCTGACAGGTCAGGGTCATAAGGGACCAAGGGTCATGGAGGTGTTTGGACTTCCTAAAGCCCCCACATCCCACCAAAACAGTCAAAGCCACTGGGGGTTTGGGGGAAATGGACAGATTCTCTTCTTCTTCCCAGGCTGGAAGCCCTTGAATCTCATCCTGCTGGTGAACGAGAGAGGACAACAGGGTGAGTGAGCCCTGATGGCAGTCTCCTAGTCCCCTCTGCCCATGCTACAGCTTTACCTCTGACCCTTGGCTGATTGCCCCTCTCTCAGGGTAGCCATCTCTGTACTGTCAACCTGGCTGGCTTCTCACCCTGAGGATTTTGGCTCTGAGGTCAAGGTTCAGCTTGACCGGCTTGAGAGCTTCTTACTTCGGACAGGGTATGCAGCAGGGGAGGGTGTTGGGGGGGGCAGCGCTGACCTCATCTGCAATCTTCGGTCCCGGGTGGACCCCCAGGCCCCCGACCTTCCTAAGCCCCTGGCCCTCCCCGGCGATCCCCCTGCTGACCCCACGGATGTCCTGGTGTTCCTCGCTGACCACTTGGCTGAACAGCTGACCCTGCTAGATGCGGTGAGACCCTGACCTCGGACTCCTATGCCCCTTAACCCCTTACTAACCTCTCCTTGACTCCAGATCCTTCCCTTGCTTCCAGCCCTTCCTGATCCAGTTCCCAGCCCCTTCCATCTACCATTTGGACCTTTCCCCTTTTCCCTTGGTTGTTACCCTTCAAACCCTATGCCTCCTGGTTCCTTGGCCACCTGAAACCCTCTGATCCCTGATATTGGAAGGCTCACCTCACTTGACTATGAACTTTAACCTCTGACCTCTGCCTTGCAGGAGCTGTTTCTCAATCTGGTTCCCTCTCAGTGCCTGGGGGGCCTATGGGGACACAGAGATCGGCCGGGACATTCCCACCTCTGCCCATCCGTCCGAGCTACTGTCACACAGTTCAACAAGGTGGCAGGGGCAGTGGTTAGCTCCGTCCTGGGGGCTACCCCAACTGGAGAGGGGCCTGGGGAGGTGACCATACGGCCACTCTGTCCCCCCCAGAGGGCCCGGCTCCTAGAGAAGTGGATCCGAGTGGCAGAGGTTAGAGAGGGTTGCCCTGCTGGGGACTGTGGTGTGGAGAGGACTCCCACAACCTTAGCTTTCCACTTTGGCCCCGTAGGAGTGCCGGCTGCTCCGAAACTTCTCTTCGGTTTATGCTGTTGTGTCGGCCCTGCAGTCCAGCCCCATTCACAGGCTTCGGGCAGCATGGGGGGAAGCCACCAGGTGGGGAGAATGGGGCACTGGGCTGGGGGTGGGGGTTCCTCAGAGGGCTGGGAAGAGGGTGTGGCCAAGCCAAGCCTGTCCTCAGGGTCACTCTTCTCCCTCACCCAGGGACAGCCTCAGAGTCTTTTCCAGCCTCTGCCAGATTTTCTCTGAGGAGGATAATTATTCCCAGAGCCGAGAGCTACTTCTGCAGGTGAGGCCCTGTTTTCTGGCTTTCCCAACCATCTCTGCTCCCTGCTCCTACTCTGGATCTTGTTTTGTCACCACCAGGAGGTGAAGCTGCAGCCCCCCGTGGAGCCACACTCCAAGAAGGCCCCGAGGTCTGGCTCCCGGGGTGGGGTGAGTGACTAGCCGGGGGAGGGGTGGTTGTGAAGGAGTAAGGAGTGTGTTTGTGGGGAGCAGTCTGAGGGCTGTGAATGGGAGGCACAGGGTGAGCAGAATGAAGTCTGTCCTCTGAGGCAGGTGGAGGGCAAGTGCGGAGGAATGGAGGGCCCTCAGATCAGTGGCAGGGGTGTCTGACCCTGACCCTTGACCTCAGGGTGTGGTCCCATACCTTGGCACCTTCCTGAAGGACCTCGTGATGCTGGACGCAGCCTCCAAGGATGAGCTGGAGGTCAGTGGTGTGTGTGTGTGTGTCCATTGTAAGGATGTGACAGGCGGGCTGCAGGGTCAGACGGCTGAGAGTGGGACTCTGGAGCCAGATCTGTTACTGCGGCAAGTGGCGTAGCCTCTGTGCCTTGGTATTCTATAAATGGGAAGTTAGCCATAGTGTCTATATCAGTCTGTTATTGTGAGGGTGAAATGAATTTGTATTTGTCAGGCTCTTACAACATGCCTGAAATGTAAGCATATATAGAATATAGTTTGTTAAATAAATAAATGTTGAGACCTTGGGCAAACTCCTGTCCTCTCTGCACCTCAGTTTTCTCATCGGAAAAGTAGACACATTTTCTACCTGAGATACTTGATTTAAAGGGTCCGGTGCAATGCTCAGGGCATGATAGACTGAGGGGGAGGGTTGGGAGGGATGGGGGAGAGGCCAGAGGGAAGTGTTTGTGAGTTGGTTGTGGATGTGTGTGTTTAGGAGAGGACATATTCTCTCTCTGTGGCCTTGAAGGCAGGTCTAGGACTTTGACCCCAGCCCCATTTTCCTTGCAGAATGGATACATCAATTTCGACAAGCGGAGGAAGGTGAGAGGAATGCGTGGGCTGAATGCTAGACATCCCTATCCACATCCCAGGAAGAGGAGGAAGGGAAAGTCAGGGTCCCTGAGTTTTTGGCTCCTGCAATTTGAGGGCTCCTTCCCAGGAGTTTGCTGTCCTTTCTGAGTTGCAACGGCTCCAGAATGAATGTCGCGGCTATGACCTCCGACCTGACCATGATATCCAACAGTGGCTTCAGGGACTCCAGCCGCTGACAGAGGCCCAGAGGTGACTGGCTGGGTGAGGTTGGGACTCTGGCTGGGTGTGGGGGGTTGGTGTCATGTCCTGACCTCTGCCTATTGTTCCCACCCCAGCCACCATGTGTCCTGTGAGGTGGAGCCACCTGGTACCAGTGACCCTCCTGCCCCAAGGGTGCTTCGGCCAACACTGGTCATCTCACAGTGGACAGAGTGAGAGATTCAGCAGTTGGGGGTGGTTTCTAGGGAACTTGCCACTCTTCTTCTGACCTTCCCAATCTCCTGCCACTCCAGGGTTCTGGGCTCTGTTGGGGGTCCCACCCCCTTGGTGTCCTGGGACAGACGCAGTATGGGGGGAGATGAGATGTCTGGAACCCCTGCTCCTCTGCTGACCCGCCTGGCTCAGGTGAGCTGTGCTCCTGACCTCTGACCTTGACACTGACCCTAACTCTGTGAATGTTTCTTTTTTAATCTCCCCGCCTTCATGCCAGTCCCCCTATGTTGTTTGTTCTAGCACATGAAGTGGCCGTCTGTCTCGTCACTAGACTGTGCCCTGGAAAGCAGTCCATCCCTGCGCAGTCCAGCTGACCCCAGCTACCTCTCTCCCCCAGCCTCCTCCCCTAGGCCTTCTCTAGGTCACCGCAGATCAGCTTCCTGTGGCTCCCCACTGAGTGGGGGTTCAGGAGAAGGGGCCTCCAGGGGGACTGGATATGGGGGAGGGGGATCTGGGCCAGGGACCTCTGATTGCCGAATCATCCGAGTCCAGATGGAGCTGGGGGAAGATGGCAGTGTCTATAAGAGCATCTTGGTGAGGGAGCCTTGGGCTGGGGGTGAGGGTGAAGGATGGTACTTTATTAGACTATAAATGTTGTCTTAGTTTTGGGCAGCCAAGTGGAGTTGATTCTAGTTTTAGTTTTGGCAGTTATGTTTTATTTTGATGGCCACTTTGCATTAGCTGCTGTACCTTAAACTTTTGGTGGCCATATTAGATTTTCAGAACCAACAGCAGTTTCCCCCCACAGGAAGCAGTAGTATTTCACTGGGCACCATGTGGGCTGGCTTATGAGGTACAGGGACCCACCATATTAGTTTTCCCTGTTCATTCTAAAGCCTTGGACACAGGTAACCTTTTTAGGTTAGGTCAGTGGCTAAGGTTGGAAGGATGGGAAGCAGAGGTCATTACATGGCCGATTTATTGCTCTTTTGGTCTCCTGTCTTGCCAGGTGACAAGCCAGGACAAGGCTCCAAGTGTCATCAGTCGTGTCCTTAAGAAAAACAATCGGGACTCTGCAGTGGCTTCAGAGTATGAGCTGGTACAGCTACTACCAGGGGAACGAGGTCAGAGGCCATGAGGGAAAGGCAGACTCAGGAAGAAAGTGGAGTGCTTCCACTTTTGGGCGGTTGTGGGGGGAATGATTGTTTGTGACTGACATTTACCCTCTGAACCTACAGAGCTGACTATCCCATCCTCAGCCAATGTCTTCTATGCTATGGATGGAGCCTCACACGATTTCCTCCTGCGGCAGCGGCGAAGGCCCTCTACTGCTACACCAGGCCTCACTAGTGGCCCCTCTGCCTCAGGAACTCCTCCGAGTGAGGGGGGAGGGGGCTCCTTTCCCAGGATCAAGGCCACAGGGAGGAAGATTGCACGGGCATTGTTCTGAAGAGGAGCCCCTGTTGGCTTACAGAAGTCATGGTGTTCATACCAGATGTGGGTTGCCATCCAGAATGGTGGCAGTTATGTCACACTGGGACAGAAATTTAGCAAGGTGGCTGCCACCCTGGGATAGTGAAGTGCCATTGGTTTACCAGACAGCTGAGAAACCAGCCCTGTGGGAACTGGTAATCTTGTAACCAAGTTGGATACCAGTGTACAGCTCCCCCTTCCCATGAATGCAGCACACAGCTAGTGCTGGAAAAAGGCATCAGTTTCTGATTCCTGGCCACATCCTAGTGAAGGGCCAAAGAAAGGCCTAGAAGTTGCGGGTTGGGAAGAAGAGGGGAGGAGGGCCTAAAGTCTCTGAGCCCCAGGGCAGAGGGGGATGGCAAGAAGTAGGTTCTAGTAGTTCCTTTTCCCACTCTGGGTGTTTCTATCACTGTGACAACACTAAGATAATAAACCAAAACACTACCTGAATTCTACTCCCCTGTCCTTGCAGTGCATTGAACTGGCTGCTGGGAGTGGGGGTGGGGAATTGGTTGAAGGTAGAAGCCATGGAACAGGAAGGGGCATGAAGAGCTGAAAGTGAGGTGTATTGGTGAAAACGGCTTCTTCAGAACAGTTTATTCCTCTCTACCCCTGGTCTCTTCATTTACTCTTAAACTTTCCTCCTCAGTTGCCACAGACCCATGTCAAGTAGTAGCCACCAAATTAAAGTGATTAGTATGAAGGACTCCCCTGGCTGCAAATTTTTAAGAAGCAATTTTTGCACAAATAAATGGAAAAACCACCTTGTGGACAACACGTACTTGGTGGTGTTGGAAGACTTACCAATACCATAGAGCGTTATGTGCTAGAATTTTAAATCAGTTTAAGCTGCATTCAAACAAATTCTAAGAAGTCAGAAGCTGAAAAGAACTGAAAGAGATTTTAGGGCTATTTGGAAGATGACAGTAGTCATAGCAAGAAGGGTAACCATATTTTATCCTGAGGTCTCAGGTTAGAGAATTGTGAGTTCTTCAGTTAAACTGACATTCCTAACAATATGCTGTAAATGCCCTTCTCGTGTTTCCTAACGGGTCATGCCAACCAAGATAAGGGAGAGTTAAGGGTTCTATGTATAGGCAAGAAGCAGGTTTGAGACATTTAAGATTTTAGTTTCAAGAAAGAAAAAGATTACCCTGCCACAAAGAGATTCCAGCTGCAAGAGTCTGGACCTGAGGGGAATGACACAGGTGGACTCTGTATAAGGTGGAAGGGGCTGGGGAGATGGATGGAGACAATTATGACAGAAGTGACTGGTCAGAAAACAAAGCCAGGTATGCTTACATTTTATTAGCTACAGTATAGATCCCAGAGCTGCCTCATTCCCTCCCCTTCCCCCCACCATGGGGTCAGGCCGTCCCAGGAACCCCTGCCTTTGCCGCCTGGGCCCGCTGGAACTCCTGCTGCAGCTGAGCAAGGGTTTCCCTCTGTTGCTCTGACTGCTGCTCAAGGTCCCGGAGCTGGGATTCGTATCTCTTACTGAGGAGAAACAAGGGAGACAAAGAATCAGAAAAGGAGAAATTAACGGGAGTTACTAACGGTGCTGAAGGCAAGAAAGAGATTGGTAGAAAACTTGAGATCTAGGGGAGGGAGGAGAAAGGGAATTAAAAGGGAAGGAAAGGGTTGGAGGAACTGGACAACTGGGGACTAACTATGGAGAGCTACTCTGCAATCGTTCCTCAACACCTGTACTCCAGTGGTGTCAGTTGCAGCACAAGGTGGCAGAACAGAGACTCACATTTCAGCTGTGATATACTCCAGCCTCTTCCCCACTGTGGCCCGAGCCTCCCCCAGCTCCTGTTTGACCAGCACAGGACCCAGAAGTTTAAAGACCACGTTGGACCCATCCAGCAGGGCCAGTTCCTGATGGAAGGGTAGGACGTATATGATCAGAACCAAGGCCAGTACAGGTCCCTCCTCGACCCACACATCCCAGTCCCTCACCTCCTTCACGATATTATTTTCTGTTAGTTGTGCCTCAAGCTTCTGCCTCCCTGACATGGATTTACTCAAGTCTGGGAGTAGGAGGAAAGACATGATTAGAAACATCAAATATGCCACTGACACCCCACCACCCCAGTTAGGAGAAAATGGACCTGAGAAAGTAGACAAGGATGGGGGCAGCAAACCTTATCCTGGTATGACTCTGGGTTGTGAGTGGATTGGGCCGAGGTCACACCGACCCTGCTTCCTTACCCTTCTGTAGCTGTTGATATTTCTCCACTTCTCCCTGCAGCTTCTTCTGGATCAGCTCTGCCATGGCGGGGATAAAAGGCTGTGGGGAGCGGGAGAGGGGCGCCGGGTCTCACTCTCTGGAAGGTCCCTGAGCTCCCCTTTCTGGCCTGGCCTGCGGAAATGACAGCACTATTGAGAGGCAGTCCCTCGGGGCACCGCAGCCTCTCCCTGTCCTGGATTTCGACTCTACCCTGGCGAAACTCGAGACCCCAACCCTCTCAACCGAAACCCTAACCTACCACGTTCTCCCCTCAGTATTAACAAACCCGGAAGTAAACAAGGAATGCTGGGAAAAGACGGCCGGAAGCTGCCCTCTGACACAGGCCGGGAATGCAGTTCTCACATGTTTAATGAGTGGCGTTCTGCTAAAAAGACGGGACTCAGAAGTGTTTAGGCAAGATGGAGAAGCTAATCCGGAAAAAGAAACCGCACCGTTACTTGGGCCCTGGCCCCAGACCTGCCTTTTTCCCATTACTCGGGCATAAACGGCCGGTCCCGGGGGCGGTGACAAGGCCTGCCCCGCCCCTCAAAGGGGAGCGTGCCCTCACTCAAGATGGCGCCTAGAAGGCTTCAGACCTGGTACAGTGCTGATTGGATGAGGGTCAGAGGACTTCCGGGAGTTTCCAAGCCCGCTGTGGGACGGCTGAGAGTTTTGCACGTGGATTGGGGTTCGGGAGGGCGAGATGGAGAGAGCCCCCAAGCCGGGCAGGGATGTCCCACCCAAGAAGGACAAACTTCAAGCCAAGAGGAAGGTAGAGGCCTTCCTGGGTGGGAAAGGAAGTTTTTTTTGTTTTTTTTAAAAATATTTTTGACCCCCTAAGATGTCCATGTCCTAGGGAAAGGAAGTTTTTAGCTGCAGGTTCGGGGGGCGGAGCGTGGGCAGGAGTATCAGAGTGCCTGGTCTTCCCGTAGAAACCGCGGCGATATTGGGAGGAAGACACCGCTCCGACCACAGCCCGAGCCTCTCCAGGGCCTCCTCGTAAGAAGAAAAGGAATCAAGAGCTCCGCCCCCAGAAGCCAAAGACCACTCACATCCTAAAGAAGTCTCGGATCTCTAAGAAGTCGCAGGTCCCGAAGAAACTCAGAAAACGGAAGAATCCAGAGCCCGAGCGGAACTTGTCTGGGGTGAGCTTGGGACCTGATGGGTGGCAGGGCACATCACCTTGTGCTTTGAGAGTGAGAGGGGTAGGGATCAACCCAAGCCCGTTTGCTAATTGCCTCCTCCCTGCCCCAGGCCCAGGACCCATTCCCAGGCCCTGCTCCCGTCCCTGTTGAGGTGGTACAGAAGTTCTGTCGCATTGACAAATCCAAAAAGGTGAGGTCCAGTCGAAGAGTGGAGCAGGGTTGGAGGCAGGGAGTGTCTGGGTGAGTTGGATAGAGTCTTGACCAGGTGGCTCTCCTTTGACCCTGCTTATCCTCTGGTTCTTCACCTACTTCTTCTCCAACAACAATTTTACAGCTACCACATTCGAAATCCAAAACCCGAAACAGGCTTGAGGTGGCTGAAGCTGAGGAAGAGGAAACAAGTGTCAAAGCTGCTCGTTCTGAGCTGCTGCTTGCTGAGGAACCTGGGTAAGTGTACCCTAATCTGGGCCTCCCTAGTCTTTGCTTTACGGGACTGTCTTTTCTCGTTTTTATGTTGGCATACCCACTTCATTTAGGAAGCTTTACCGCCATCCTAACCTTCACTTGCAGGTTTTTGGAAGGAGAGAATGGGGAAGACACAGCAAAGATACTCCAGGCTGACATCGTGGAGGCTGTGGACATTGCAAGTGCAGCCAAGGTGAGCCTCAGGAGGGTTGATTTGTGGTGCAGAGCAAGAGAGAAATGGGGACTAGAAGAGAAAATTACTGAAGAGAATTCATTCTTTCTTGATTTTTTCCCTCTTCCCTTTTTTCTTCTCTTTCCTAGCACTTTGACTTGAATCTTCGGCAGTTTGGACCCTATAGACTGAACTACTCTCGAACTGGGAGGTAAGGTTTGTATTCCAGTGACCCTTAAACTAAAATGTGGTTGTGTTTTCTTAACGACTTCAGCCATACCCACCTCATCCATACCCAGAATACATTTGGGTGGTTGATGCGGGGAGGGTCCTGCAATTTGCTTGGCTGTGAGGGTGAGCATCTACAGCAACATCTCTCCTCCCACGTGGAGAGGAGGAGCTGGTGTGCAGCCGACCTCAGATTGAGTCAGGGTGCTCCCCTGTAATAACACCTTGCCTGTCCTTCACCTCCAACAGACATCTGGCTTTTGGAGGGCGTCGGGGTCATGTGGCTGCCCTTGACTGGGTGACAAAGAGGCTTATGTGTGAGATCAACGTCATGGAGGCAGTGCGGGACATCCGGTCAGTGGTCAGTGAGGGTGAGACAGCCCATTCTTCATTGAATGACAGCCCATGACCCTGTCTCCCATTGAACCACCACTCCTCTCCCTGCAGGTTTCTCCATTCTGAGGCACTGCTTGCTGTCGCTCAGAACCGCTGGCTTCACATCTATGACAACCAGGGCATTGAGCTCCACTGCATCCGACGCTGTGACCGAGTAACACGGCTTGAGTTCCTGCCTTTCCACTTCCTCCTGGCCACAGCTGTGAGTGGCTGTGAAGCATAGGACTGGGTGGCAGCCCTTGGGAAGACCACTTCTCCTCAAGGACCCTAGTAGAGAAAAGACAGGGCAGTCAGGCCCCATTTTCTCTCTCTCTCTCTGTCAGTCAGAGACAGGGTTTCTGACTTACCTGGATGTATCGGTGGGGAAGATTGTGGCAGCTCTGAATGCTCGGGCTGGACGGCTTGGCGTCATGACTCAGAACCCTTACAATGCCGTTATCCATCTTGGACACAGCAATGGTCAGTCTCTGGCTTGGCTTTGACTTTCTGACCATCCTGACTTGCTTTTCTTCTACAATTTGTACATTGTACGTCCCTTAAAGTTACCCTTCTGTTTTCCTCTTTTGTTATGTCTTGGTCTTGAGTCCCCATCTTTCCCAGGTTTAATAACCTCAGGGGTAGGTTTGTATTGGTAACTTTAGTTCTTCTCTTCTTACTTCTAGGCACTGTTTCTTTGTGGAGTCCAGCTATGAAGGAACCACTGGCAAAGATTCTCTGTCACCGTGGTGGGGTACGGGCTGTGGCAGTGGATTCTACAGGCACGTAAGTCACTTGTTTAGGGATGAAGTGTTGGGTGTCACAGCTGGGCAGAAAGGTATGGAAGGCAGGGTGCCAGTAGGAGCACAGACAGACTTTGTAGCCAGGCTACCCGGGTTTAAATTTTAGTGTTACCACTGCCCAGCCATGTAAGTGTGGGCACATCACATAATCTCTGTGTGCCACGGTTTTCTCACCCTGAGTGTGGTGATGAGTTGTCTAGCTCAAGGGTCAGCAGACTTTCTCTGCAAAGAGCCAGAGAGTAAATGTTTGAGGCCTTGCCAGCCAAGAGGCAGAAATTGAGGGTGTTATGTAGGTACTTAAATAATGGCCGAGAAAACAAACCATCAAGTTTTAAGCAATGAAATTAAAAATATAATAATTGAATATGATATTCTTGTAATACAGGTCTACTAATGGGAAAAACTGAATTCCTCTTTTTGAGGAAAACATTTTGCTTAGTTAAGGTTCAAAGTTAGTATTCAAAATCATCAAATTTGATTGCAAATATTCACATTAATGCTGATCTGTAGAGAGATTTTACATATTTCATCTTTGAAAACATCTTTTCACACCGGTGATGATGTAGGTGGTATGTGAAATGCTCGAAATGCTATCAGGTTATAACTGTGTCACTGTGACTTGCAGTGTACACTGAGCAGCAGGGCAGATCGAGATGCCATAGTCTCCATCTCGGTCACTCGACTGTGGTGTGACAGAGCGAAAGCAGCCACAGTATAAGTGCCTTAAGTGTGGGTATGTTCCAGTAAAAATTCATTTGTGGGCTGGATGCGGTGGCTCATGCCTATAATCCCAGCACTTTGGGAGGCGAGGCAGGAGCATCACTTGAGGCCAGGAGTTTGAGACCAGCCTGAGCAACATAGCGAGACCCTGATGCCACAAACAATAGAAAAGTCAGCCGGGTGTGTTGGCGCATGCCTGTAGTCCCAGCTACTTAGGACTGAGGCAGGTGGATCGCTTGAACCCAGGAGTTTGAGGTTGCTGTGAGCTAGGCTGACACCATGGCACTCTAGCCTGGGCAAGAGAGCAAGACCCTGTCTCAAAAAACAAACAAACAAAACAACAACAAAAGACTTTATTTGTGGACACTTGAATTTGAATTTTGTTTAATTTTCACATTTTAAATATTCTTATTTTGGTTTTTTTTCCCCAACCACCTAAAAATGTAGAAACCATTCTAAGCTTATGGGCTGTACAGAAATAGATATTGGGCAGATTTAGCCCATGGGAGTAGTTTACCAAGCCCTGGTCTAAAGCCTTCATGAAGCTGTGGTAGGCTTTAAATTTTTAATTTTTTTTTTTTTTTTTGAGACAAGAGTCTCACTCTTGTCCAGGCTAGAGTGCCGTGGTGTCAGCCTAGCTCACAGTAACCTCAAACTCCTGGGCTCAAGCAATCCTTCTGCCTCAGCCTCCCGAGTAGCTGGAACTACAGGCATGTGCCACTATGCCCGGCTAATTTTTTTTTCTATATATTTTTCGTTGGCCAATTAATTTCTTTCTATTTTTAGTAGAGACGGGGTCTTGCTCTTGCTCAGGCTGGTTTCGAACTCCTGACCTTGAGTGATCCGGGGATTTCAGGCGTGAGCCACCGCGCCCGGCCTGTGGTAGGCTTTAAAACTCGTTAAGGTATATACAGAGTGTAGCACAGCACGCAGCAGATGGGCAGCACTACTGTCATCGTTGTCATCATAAAGATGATCCTTTTCTTCAGGTCTGGATGGTGATGTGAGGGTGGGGGTAGTGTGTCTGCCTTGGATTCCTGCTGTTCCTGAGGGAGTATCTGCATCTTCCACAGCTGCGCTTTCTGATTTGTACTTTTGTCTAGTTCCTTTCATCTGTCAGGCATTCACGGGGCACCTGCTGTGGGTGGGGCTCTGTGCTGAGGTCCTGGGGACATAGGGATGAATTGTTGAGCCTGCCCTGGTGTGGTGTTCCAGTTACACTTCAGGTGGCCGTGGTACACTTCAGGTGGCCGTGGTTTATGGGAATGAGGCCAGGTGATGCATTTAGTTTCTACTCAGTTGTCTTCTGTCATCCCAGACTCAGTGTGACCAAACTGAATAGGTCGCCTTACTCCCAGAGTTCCTCCTTGCCTGCTTCCGTTCTCCCAGAATTTTCATTACCCAGAATTGGACTTCCTTGACTCCTGTAGCTATACATAGTCCTCATGTTCTTTGGCCATCAGGAAGAGCAGGAACCAAAAGTACTGTTTCATGAGTGCCTTCTGGGTCCCCCGGCTCTGATACTTTGGTGGTATCATGACTACCTGTGAAGTCCTGGCTGCTCTTCCTCAGGGGTCCCTCCCAGAGCTGTCTCCATCCTTGCTGTCTCCTGTAGGCCTGAGTGATACAGCCATTTCCAGCCTCTGGCTCTTCCTTGCTTGTCCTAGGCACTCTTGTCAGAATAATCTTTCCCACAGGCTGCTTTCCTCCTTTTACACTGCTGCTCAGGAATCTTCTACATTAAGTATAGGCTACATAATCTATTTTTAAGTTGCATTAAAGAAAATCAATAAGCAAATGCATGGAAAGGGAAAAGTCTGGTTGTCACCAACTTATGAAAGCCTCCAGGGTGCTTGGACCCCCTTGGCCTTTCATGTTTGCATCCTTGCAAACAAGCCATGTGGTTCAGCCCTTTTTACTCCCTAACTGTGCCAGCCTGGCTTTAGGAGAGTGGAGAGGTCTGTCTGAGGCTTTGTGCCTCTGTGGGCCACTGGGCCTATGGCGTAGCTTACCCTTCCCAGGCTACCTGGGTCAGCCACTCCTCTCCTGTGCTTCAGGCTTAGTCCCTAGTTCACTGAAGCCTGGGGTCTAGTCAACACCTTGATGCTGAACAGCTCTGGTCCTTGATCTTAGGCCCATCCTCACTTTTCTCTGGTTCTCCTCAGGAGGTCTTCACACAGGCCAGGGGTGCTCCAGAGATAAAGCTGACCATCCTCAAGAGGCTTTTGGAAGTTTGTGTTAGGATTGGATTGGCTTCTCAAAGCTGAACTGCTTCTTGCAAGTTCAGTAGTACAGTAATGTGGCCTAGACTGCTGTCTGGCTGCTGGGCTGCTATTTACCCAGGGGATACCATAGATGGGTGGGTGTAGGGGAGAGGAGCCAGCATGTGCTCTTGAGTTGCTTCACTGAAGGGTGTGACCCATGTCCTAGGAGCCATCTGCAATTCCTGGTTTGTGTTAATAGCCCCTGTGGTGCGGCTGAAGCCCTGATTATCTTGTCAGGAGAAGTACCCAGCTGGCCCTCTCATGGCTCCATCACCAGGGCAAGTCTCGAAGTCCTTGGCCCCTTGGCAAACATACCTCCCCTGCCTGGATGGTCCCCCTTCAGCCTCCCTCTCCAAGGAAAAACTTGAACATAGACAGAAACTCCAACCTCTGAAAGTTGACAGCTTATGCAGCACACGGTTCCCTGAGAGGATATGGTTACCACCCTTGCCTTCCTCCCTCCAGGGGAAGCAGAGAGGGCAGGGCCTAGCCCTCCAGCACATTACTCCACTACTTTCTAAGTCGGTTTGCTCGAGTCCATGCAGTCTTCAGCATGTGATTTGTCACCGCCAGAGAGCAGTGTTGGGATAATGAGCTGTGGGTCCTCAGTCTGACTTTAAAAAGACCCTACAATTTGTCCCCTCCTGATTTTCCTGACCATCTTTCCCACCAATCCTGAAAATCTCATCTCATCTCACTGAAAACAACCTCTGCTTCCATCTCATGATAGCATGTATTAATGCATTTGTACCTGCTATGTCTGTTTATCTTGCTTTCTTGAGAATTACCTAGAATGGCTCAAATCCTGCCTTGCCCACGAAGCCCTTCCTGACCACTGCAGATTCTCTTTTCCTTTGCTTCGAGTCTACGCAGGGGAACGTCACATTTAGGTACAGCCTGTCGCAGGTGTGCTCCCTTGGCTTCGTGTCTTGGTAGGGAGTGTGGTGTGAGCAGATAAGATGCAGACATTAGAGAAACAGGCCTGACTTGAATCCCAGTCTGACCATTCATTAACCCAGATTTCCCTTCTCTGAGCTTCAGTTCCTCACCTGTAAAAGGGAAATAAAAATAGTACAGAACTCTGTGAGGCTTAACTGAGAGGATGCCTGTGGAGTGTTAGTGTGAGGGCAGCAGTTGCTATCGTTGGCCTTTTTCTCCTCAGCTGGACTTGGCCACAAGCCTGCTTAGTAAACCCATTTACTGACAGATTAATTGATCCTCCTTCCCCCCAGGTACATGGCCACCTCTGGCCTGGACCACCAGCTGAAGATCTTTGACTTGCGAGGGACATTCCAGCCTCTGAGCTCTCGGACCTTGCCCCAGGGAGCAGGGCACCTGGCCTTCTCCCAGCGGGGACTGCTGGTTGCAGGAATGGGCGATGTCGTCAACATCTGGGCAGGGCAGGGCCAGGCCGGCCCACCCTCCCTTGAGCAGTCCTACCTCACCCACCGGCTCTCAGGCCCTGTTCATGGCCTTCAGTTCTGCCCCTTTGAAGACGTGCTAGGGGTGGGCCACAGTTGGGGCGTCACCAGCATGCTGGTCCCTGGTGAGTGGGCCGGGGATGGGGCTCCAAGTGGATCAACTCTGGCTCCACGTTTGGGGGGCCTGAGACAGCCAGGAGTCCAGGGCTTGGCTAGGCTGGAGCCGTTGGCCTGGCTTCTTCCTCATGGCTCCATGCTCCTCACTGCTTCCAGGGGCTGCTGAGCCCAACTTTGATGGCCTGGAGAGTAACCCATACAGGAGCCGGAAACAGCGCCAGGAGTGGGAGGTGAAGGCCCTGCTGGAGAAGGTGAGGTTCTCCCTGCCGGAGAAGGTTTCTGTGTGTGGGGCTGGGGTGGGGAAAGCTCCCCAGAGCTCTTACGCTGGGGGATCTTGGGAAGAGGGCTTCAGCAGCCTCCCCGGCTTCTCTCTGGTGCCACCCTCCTGTGGCTCATTGCCCATTCCAGTCCCTCTGTGACACTCCCAGGTACCTGCAGAACTTATTTGTCTGGACCCACGAGCCCTGGCGGAGGTGGATGTCATCTCTTTGGAGCAGGAAAAGAAGGAGCGGATAGAGAGGCTGGTATGGAGCAGGCCCGGGTGCCCAAGCCCTTCCTCATCCCCACATCTCCCCCCACCATGGGCCTGCCCCAGAGGTGTGGCACAGCAGGTGGGTGCTGTTAGTGCCCTGACTCTGAGGCTGCAACAGATTATACTCCTTTCCCCTCCCTCAGGGCTATGACCCCGAAGCAAAGACTCCCTTCCAGCCAAAGCCAAAGCAGAAGGGCCGCAGCTCTACAGCAAGCCTGGTGAAGAGGAAGAGGAAGGTCATGGACAAGGAGCACAGGGTAAATGAGCACTCCCATGGGCCACACCCTCCTGCTTGGACTGCTGGCCAGCCTGCCACTTATCACTTTGCCCATGTCCCCAGGAGAAGGTCCGGCAGAGCCTCGAGCAGCAGCAGCAGCACAAGCAAAAGAAGGCCAAACCCTTGGGAGCCCGGCCATCTGCCCTGGACAGATTCGTGCGCTGAGCCAGGTTCTAGGGTGCCCTGGGAACAGTCTTTCTCCAAGGTCACCTGTAGGGAAATGCCTGTCCCCTGGAACAAGGAGGGGGCAACGTGCTCCCTTCCCCAGTTGGAGGTAGATAGCTGGCTCTTAGGTGGGTTGGTAATAAAGAGGAAAGTGATTTTTTTGGATGATGTGTCTGGATCATCCTGTGGACCTGTTCCCCTCCCCCTTGCCCAGCATGGGACTATTCTAGGATCAGAGGGGTCACAGTGTTCTGCCTTTATCCCTGCCCCATACCTTGTGGTTGCTGTGGCCTTAACCTTGCCTTTTAGGAGCCTTCCTCCTGAGAGAGGCTGTCCTTTCTCCCATGTCCCTGGAGATGTCCTTCCCATTGGCAGGGCCTAGCAGCCTCTGGGCAGGCTCTCCAGGTTTGTGTTCTGGGAGTTCTAGTGAAGACCACACTGCACTCGAAGAGGTGGAGAGACAAGTTTATTGAGGCGTGTTTGCCCCTCTTCTGCCCTGGCTGGAGAGAACTCCAGCCCTTTTTTTTCCTTCCTAATGACCATCTTTGGGGCTGGCAGGCCAGGCCCCTAGGGTTCTCCTACATCCCTGTCTTTGGTGACAGACAACATGAGGAAACTGATCAGCTGCAACCAGCTAGGGCCCCTGCCTTGGGCCTGTGAGAAGAGAAGGTCCCAGGGCTGTTGCTGGACTGTCAGCTCCTCATACCTCCTTGGCCACAGGTACTCTCAGCTGTGAAGCCAGGCCATTACCCGGCACCGCAGGATGCCCAGGGCTCCCTGGAGCCAGGAACAGAAGGGTGCGGTCCTTTCTCCAGCAGAGCCACCCACCAGCTTCCAGGCTTCTTGCATCTTCCAGGGGTCCAACTTGTGGGATGTCAGCAGGAACTTCCCATAGCAGCACCGGTCCAGGGGATAATGGGTGGCGCCAGCCAGCTTGACACAGTGGGTTGGGGCAAGTCCTCCTCGTCGGGCACTTACCCCCACAAAGACATCTTCCAGTGGCAGAGGGGGTGCCCCACTGGCCACCTTCAAAATGAGCTGCACAGCAGAAGCTGACAGCACATACCCTGTGCCTGAGGCATAGGGGGGAAAAGGGCCCCAGGTTGGAGGCCACTGCTCCTCTGACACCTGGTGCCGCCCCCCTGGCATCCGAGAGGGGTTTGCCCGCCAGTGTACCCGGCCCAGGTACAGAAGAGGCACTGCCCTGCTGTGCGAGGCCTGGCCTTCTTCCAGCTGTTCATTTCCCACCGCAGCCTGTGTCTGGGGCTCTGTGCCCCTCTCCCATTGCTCCCAACGGCCTCCTCGCAGGACCAACTCTGACACCAGTTCCCGAACGTTGACAAACACATCATCATCCGTCTTGAGGATGTATCGGGCCATGGGGCAGTGTTTGTCAGCCCAGTTTAGCCCACTGAGGGTCTTGAGGGTGAGGTTTCGGTAGGAGTCCTGGAAGGCCGCCTGCAAGATGTCCCCTTGGGCAGCTGACTCCCTCGCCAGGTCGTTCCCATGGGAGCCCCAGGTAGGGTGCTGCCTGTTGGGCTCTCCCAGCAGGAAGAGCGTCTGCACCCTGAGCCCCCGGGCCTCATGCAGCCCACCCCACGAGGCGCGAATGGCGTTTCTCTGGTTCAGGTTCTCCGGGGCCGTACACACCAGAATTAGCAGGAAGGGAGGAGCGCCCGGACCACTGCAGGCCTCCTGGTTGGGGATCAAGAGGCGGGGTAGGGCCAGGGGCGGCCCGGGTGAGGCCGGGGCTGGCAGCAGGGAGGCTAGCGAGAGGCTCAGCAGCTCTTCCCCAATCCCCGAGGGCCCGAAGAGGGTCCAGACGATCACCACCAGCAGGGCAGCGAGGAGAAGGCGCCGGAAGAGGCTGAGGGGCATGGCGTGGCACAGTTGGTGGGGATCTGGGGGGAAAGCAGGACGCTTACAGGCTGGAAAGCATAGCTCTCCCTGGCCTGGGTCACAGCGGGAGGCGCACGCAGCCAGTACCAGCCCTCCCCGGGAAAGAGAAGGCGGCGGCGCCGCTGGGGACCACAGCAGCGGCACCCTGTGTGGATGGTTACCTTGCCGCCCCCAGGCGCTGCTCCGCCAGTTGCCCCACCCTTTTCCTCCCACAGCCGGTCTCCCCGGCACTTCCGAGCTACGCGCTTACATCTCCGCCGGAAACGGCGTCGGAGCAGCGCGACGCAACACCGGCAGGCGCATGTGCGGGGCAGGCTGGGATGCGGTCTGGCGCTGGTCCGCCGCCCTCCACCCCAACCACGCGCTTCGCCCCCAAGTCGGGCGTCTGACCCTTTATGGCCACAATTGTCTGTGCCTGTTGCTTGCCCTAGTAGCGTTAAAGACAAATGACTTTTTCCTTACCAGCCCGCCCCCAACTTTTCAACTATAGGACCCTATCTTTAGAAACCCAGGGTGGTCAGGACCTGCAAATAACTGACTGCAACAGACTGGCTAGGCTCCGCTACACACAACCGCTGTGCACACCAACCCCAGGAGACCTCGTTTTTGTAGAAATGGTTGTGAGCACCCCCAAGGCTGCATTTGTTGGTTGTTCCATCTCCCTCGTTATCTGTGGGACATCACTACTAGCTAGACATACGGTGACTGGGGGGCAGGGGAAGAGGCTCATCACCATTGTAAATCCAATAGCATGTGTCACCAGAAGAATGGAGGACCAGTAAGAAGGAGCCATTATGTATATAAACTATTTATTAACAGACAAAGCCTACAGACTTATTTCTTCTTGGACACCCCCACAGTACGGCCTCGGCGGCCAGTGGTCTTGGTGTGCTGGCCTCGGACACGAAGGCTGCAGGTAAAAAAGAGAGAAGGGTCATAGGTCATACACAGCACAAAGAAAAGGTTGGCGGAAAAGGAAGACTGAACACAAATAATGGTGGGAGTGGGTCTAGAGAGAGGCAGGCAGATGAAACCTTGACCTCCACTCACCCCCAAAAGTGGCGCAGCCCTCTATGGGCCCGAATCTTCTTCAGCCGCTCCAGGTCTTCACGGAGCTTGTTGTCCAAACCATTGGCCAGGACCTGGATTTGGAGGAAAGGGTGAAGATGTTTGCTTTATTCCAACCTCCTATGCCCAATTCTATTTGGATGCCCCTTTCCTCCAATCTTGCCCCCATATCCATACACACCTGGCTGTATTTTCCATCCTTTACATCCTTCTGCCTGTTCAAAAACCAGTCTGGGATCTTGTACTGCCGTGGATTCTGCATAATGGTGATCACACGTTCCACCTGGCAGGCAGGACACAGATCTAGATGGTCCCTTTCTGAGGCTAGCCCAACCCCCAGCCCCTTCCCTGTCCTCACCTCATCCTCAGTGAGTTCTCCTGCCCTCTTGGTGAGGTCAATGTCTGCTTTCCTCAACACCACATGAGCATATCTTCGACCCACACCCTGAAGTGAGAGATTTTAGAATTAGGGTTGAATCTGATTTTTTGTATTCCCTTATAGTCCCATTATTCAAAAAGCCCACAGAAGTAGGACCTGCAATAAATTGTAGTTTTACAATTCCCCACACTTCCCTCACCACAATCCTGGATATAAATCTTGGGATAGACACTAACCCCTTGAAAGCAGGGTCTTTTTTCCCCTCATTGCTCAGCATATGTAGCTGTCAACAGGTATTCTCAGATTTTTGCATTGTGGAGAACAAGGGGCCTGTCTCTCCACGATGATGCAGCAAAATCAGTCTTGTGAGTTAACACGGCTGATCAGGGATTGGATTCAGTTGCTTGGAATCAACCTTTTTTTGAGACAGAGTCTCACTCTGTTGCCTGGGGTTGGGG
>VBSM01000361.1:2527371-2539768 GCA_008086735.1 Cheirogaleus medius | reverse complement strand
ACTCAGTGCTCACCCTCAGGGTCCCCCAAGTGTCCCATCGGGATCATTCTGGTCACCTGTAAGGAAACACTTGTATGTGGCTGAAAATTTCTTTTATGGATTTTTTGAAAACTTAAGTCTGGCCCTTTTTTGTCTTCATGCCTCATACATTTATTGAATACCTACTGTTTGCCAGGTACTATGTCCAGCATTCTCTCTCTGTGAAGCCCAGAGAGGTTGGGTCTCTGAATGATTCTGCCTTCCACCCACAGCCTCCTACCTTGTCCAGCACTTTCTGTGGCACTTTCTGTGTCATGGGTGTTGCAATGAACCCTGGGAGGACAGAGTTACAGCGGATCCCATGTCTGTGGGAAGGAGAGTGGCTGCTGACTCTGGAGAGGACTAAACACTGACCCCTCCCTCAGACCCACACATGCCTCAGCAAAGCTCCCCAACACCCTCAAGCGTGTGACCAACCGTCCAAGCTCTCTGGCTGCAGTCTGGGTCAGCCCAATCACTCCAGCCTTGGATGCGGCATAGTTTGTCTGCCCCATGTTCCCCACCTGTGGGTGAGTCAGAGATCTGGGATGAGTCAGGAGTCTCAAGGAGGGGCTCTCCTCTCTATGCTCACTTGGCTGGCTGACCTTGTCCCAACTCAGACTGACCTTTCCTACGATGCTACTGATGTTGATGATGGAGCCATGACAACCACTGGACACCAGGGCTTGGGCTGCAGCCTGAGTGACTAGGAAGATGCCCTGGCAGGAAAGGTTAACAAGGCAGAAAAGATCAGCTGGGGCTACAGCCCTCCTCCAACTGTCTCCCCAGGCTAGGGGGATGGGCAGAAGTCACAGGTTCAGAGGTCACCACCTTGAGGTTGACAGCTATGACTTTGTCCCAGTCATCCTCAGACATGTGGAGCAGAAACTCATCCCGGGTGATGCCCGCACAGGACACAACGACAGATGGAGGGCGAGAAAAGCAGGCCTATAGGAGGGGTTAAGTTACACACTAAAAAACAAAAAACCACACACACACACACACACACACACAAAGAGCCGGGAGCAGTGGAGGCAACGTTATAGCTTTAAAGGGGGCAAGGTTGCCTGGCGTTCACCTGCACTTGTTCCAGCAGGCGCCTGGCGGTCCTGGCCTCAGACACGTCAGCCTGGAAGGCAGCATGGTTCCCCCCGGGCGCCCTCTCCTTTCTCCCCGGCCCGCCCAGTAGCCGCACGGTCTCCTGTGCCGCTGCCCCGTCCAGGTCGCAGGCGGCCACGGCGGCCCCCTCTTGGGCCAGGCGCACACTGACCGCCCGGCCGATGCCGCTACCCGCACCTGAGGTAGGGGACAACACGCGGGGTGGGGGTGGGGGAGTGGGCAGGGGTCAGAGGCCACGGGGCGCAGTTAGTAATATCTGGACAAGGGGCCAGGGGTTACAGCGGCCGCACCCCCTGACATCACTCCGGCACCCCAACCCACCCTGGGAGAGCACCCCCTCAACCTGTGACCAGGGCCAGTGCTGAGCCGAGCCTGAGCGGGAGCTGAGTCGCCATCGCTGGCTCTGGGTGGGCGGGCACTCCCGCACTGAGCCAATCCGAGCGGAGAGAGGGCGAGGCTAAGGCAAAGCCGGGTCCAATAGAAGCCCAGGCAGCCGTAGGCCTTCCGCGGCCACCAGCGCAGGCCGACCTCCCACCGCGGGGGCGTGGCCAGACACAACCGCTTTGGGGGCCCGGAGAGCGGGGAAGACAAGGGCCCCATTGCTCCCCAAAAAGACAAAGACTGCATGTGGGGTGGAAGATCCGAGGACTTTATTTCTGGTCACCACCCTCCCCCTCGATTCAAACACAGTGATATAAAAAGAATAGAAACAAAAAATAATCAGGCCATGAAATTACCACCTAACCCTCTCCCCATCCCCCCAAATCAGGACACACGATTGATGTTTAATTGATATTTATCCCAGATTCCTCCTGTTACCCCCTCTGTCCAGGGCTCTGGTCTTCTCGGAAGCCCCCACCAACTGGTGGGAGACATGGAGATGGACCTTGGAGAACCCTTTGCGTAGCAGTTTGGTTCTCTGAGAACAGGTAGGGTAGGGGACATCAGGTAGGCTGCCATCACTCCTCTCTCTTCCAGCCTTCTTCATTGCCCCATTTAGCCTTCCAAACCCAACAATGTGGTCAGGCAGTGTCCAACACTATGGCCCCTCTGGCCTCTCATTCTCACCTCTACAGCCCTACTAAGACTGCCAAATCTCGAAGGCCCTACATACCAAAGTCACCATTCTCCTAGGTTACAATTTCTCCCTTTGGCAGATGTCCCTGGCCATGGCCTCCAACTTCCACAGACCCCTGACCTGGAGTTAGGGGCAGAGGTTTGGGACAGGGGTGAGGTGGTTTATCCCACCTCTCACTCGAGGTGGGCAATCAGCACCATCATGACGACCCCCCCCAGCAGCCCCAGCACCTCCAGAAGTGATTGCAATGGTGACACCTCCCTCAACAGCTCAGGCAACACAGACACAGTTGCTACGTAGATAAAGCCACCTGCAGTGAATGGCAGGACCCAGCCAGGACCTGCACCACCTGCAACTTCACTGCCTATGGCCCCTCCTTCAGTTAGAAGGGCACAGGCTGTGCCTGCCAGTGCCCCTACTGCTGTTAGTAGTTGTAGACGAATCGCCTGGTGGGCAGAAAAGAGAGAGAGAGGCAGTCACCAACAGCTAAAGATTATTAGTGGTTTAGAAGTGGTTGGTGGGGTACAGATATATAGACATAGGGTATATGTCTTTGGAAAATGAAAAGCAAGATAAAAAGGGAGTCTAGAATAGATAATTTCTGAAAAATCTTGTAGATCAAAGAGGTCCTTTCCATAGACCTTCTGATGCAGTAGGGGTGTGTGTGTGTGTGTGTGTGTGTGTATAAGACCCCCATAAACCATTCAGATGGTTTACAGACCAGTTTAAGAAATACCAAGCTATGGGACAAAGAAAACAGAATGTCTTCTCCATTGTTTCTAGAGCATTTGTTGTCAATGATAGTATGACTTGTTTGAACTAATAAGAGGCAGTTTGGGGTTTTCGGTGAGTGAGCAGAAATAAAAGGTTTGAGGCAACCATGTTTGGTAGACATTACCACCAACCTGCTTTTTGCTGCAGCCAGATTGGACCAAGATGGCAAAGTCCCCGACCTCATGGGGCACTTCATGTAGGAGGACAGTCATTGTGGTCAGGATCCCCAGCCCCCGGCCCCCTCGAAAGGAAGCACCAATGGCCAGACCATCTGTGAAGTTGTGTGCCAAGTCAGCAGCCAGATTCAGGTACCCAGATACACGCAGGTCTTGTATAGGACAAGAAGACAAAATGATCAGAGGCACTCACCACCACCAGTCCCAGTCCTGGCCATTCTCACATCTCTCCTCAGAGTCCACTTCACACCCAGCCCTTTAGTGTTTCCCAGACAGCTGTCTGTCATTACCCATGGCCCATATTCCATGTGATTCATGATAATGCTCACCAATCCCCGGGCCTTTACCTGAGCCTGTTTTTAATTCTTCAGGGTTCTGAGGTCTCACTGGCCCATCTTTGGGTACTGTGCTCCCTCCTCTCCTCTTCCGCAACCCCCCTGCTTCCTTTTCTTCTTCCTCTGAGCTCTGTTTCTCCTTTGAAGAACACTCTGAGAGAAGAAAGGAGTTGGTCAGAGTCGGGTACAGAGATCTTCTGACATATCCTCTGCCTCCTGAGAGGCATAGGATGAGGGGATTCTGAGGCAGGAAGGTTGTTCTTGGGCTCACCCTGTCTTCCATGTCCATGACTTCCACGTGTGTGACCATGAGTGTGTCCATGTCCATGACTATGTCCATGTCCTCCTTTCACATGCCTCACAAATTTCTCCACCACAAGAAAGGCAACAATTCCACTGAGAACCCATAGTCCCACAGACAGAATGGGGCCCTGGCCTGGGAATGGAGGCATTGAGACATTAAAGGAGACGTGGATTCCAGACTCCTCCTTAAGTGCAGGAGGTGAAGAATAGGAAGAGAAAGACCTCTAGTACCCCAACTCCTGTCCCCATCTCTCTCTTTCTCACCACTGTGGGAATGTCCATGTCCGGGCTGCTCTAGAGGGTGGTGAGAATGAGGTTCTGGAAGGGAGAAAAAAACCCAGGTCAATGAATACCTGATCCATAGGGTGTAGTATATTTGGGGGAGTATTGGAAGGTCAGGGATTACAAAGGAGAAAGAACCCTTTTTCCTCAAAGAAATAAAATAGATTACGATTTGGGTAAAAGTCAGAGATTACTTACCCAAAGCATGAGGGATGAGGTGAAGGAAGGCATCTCCCAGGAGCCCACCAGAAGCGAAACTGAGTAAGATCTGGAGTAGAGAGCGATGCCGGGGGGAATTTGACTCCACAGGGATAAGGAAAAGGACAAAGAATGGAGCTGCAGATATCAGCACTGTGGCCCCCAGTGCCTGGTGAGGGAGAGTCAGGGGTCAAATAGTGTGCAGTTTTCCAACAATCCAGAACCAGCTCCTCTCTCCCCCATCCCCTGGGGACTCACATAGGCCCAGAGAGTGACAGTGTCCAGGTCCTGCTTGATGCGTGGAGCCCCAGACTCCCCATAGCCTCCATGGCTATGCTCATGGTCATGTCCATGTTCTCCGTGGTAGAATCTCTCATGGGAGTGGCCATGGCTATGGCCATGGTGCAAATCCTCATGTGAATGTCCATGGTCGTGACTGTGGGTATGTCCATGCCAGATGCTCTCATGAGTGTGGCCATGGCCATGGGCATGGCTGTGGCCATGGTGGAAATCCTCATGTGAGTGCCTGTGGCTGTGGCCATGGAAGTCCTCTTGCAGGTCCTCGTGCGGGTCGCCATGACCCCCGTGTCCGGCCACCAGCAGCCCCAAGGCTGCCCAGGTCAGCAGTCCCACGGCCACCCAGTGGGGGGACCCCAGGTCTCTGGCCATCACGCTGACCAGAGGGACAGAGACAGTGACTCCACTTGACCCCCAACTCTATACCTATGCAGGGTCTGCTTTACTCCAATCGCTCCCTCCGTCCATCTCTATGGGCCGCTCCCCAATTCCATTATGTCCCCACCCACACTGTTCCCAAGACTCGTTCACTTTATCCCGAACCCCCTCCCAGATGTTGGGCCCCTGAGACACCACTCTAGACTTTGACCCACCACTTTACGAACTTCTGGGCCCTCGTCTCTATGACTCATTAGGTGGGGAAAAGGCCTGGAAAAGACCGTAAGGAAAAGCAGGGAATTCTCACCGGCTCGGGATCCTCTCCTTTCCCGGTTTGCTCGGACGTGGCAGTCCCACCTTAAGCTCCCGCGAGAACAGGAAGTTCCGTTCTACCTTCGTCCTGATCCCTTTACCAATATGGTGGCACTCCGGTAGCGGCGAAGCCACCCTGCTCTGACGCGCGTGCGCAAGCGTGGAGGTTATTTGAGGGGAGGGTGGGCGAGGCGGGCTAACAGGCCAGAGGAGACCGCCTTCTCCGTTTCCAACTAGACGAGGGGGCGGGAACTAGCTCCGAGACTTCCCGTCTGTACAAAGATGGCTGCCGCATCGGCGCTGTCATTTTGGTACAGAGCAGAACGAAGAGCTTAATTCGACCCGATCCGGGCCAGAGTCGTTTTCTCAGGGCCTTCCTCGTGCTCAGCTAGTCCTCCGATCAATCCTTGGGAATCCCGTGCACCTCTTCGGTATCCCTACACTGAGCCAGCGATCATGTCTTGGGCCGCTCGCCCGCCCTTCCTCCCCCAGCGGCATGCCGCAGGGCAGTGTGGGCCGGTGGGGGTGCGAAAAGAAATGCATTGTGGGGTCGCGTCCCGGTGGCGGCGGCGACGGCCCTGGCTGGATCCCGCGGCGGCGGCGGCGGCGGCGGTCGGAGAACAACAAACCCCGGAGCCGGAGCCGGGGGAGGCTGGACGGGACGGGATGGGCGACAGCGGGCGGGGTGAGTGTCCTAGCGGACGGGCAGGCAAGCTACTGACCGCGTTACCTGCAACCCCTCCCCCAACACTCTCCCCTGGTGCTCCTTCCCTGGCGCTCCCGCCCCCTTGTTTGTAAACACGCGTCCCCTCCCTCCCGAAGGCTTTAGCTCCCTCCTCCCTGGGGCGGGGCGGGGAGGGGGAGCTTCCGCTCTACTAGCCGTGGCCGCTTGAGGCCCTGTGCACCGTAGGTCCCAGCCGTGGGAAGGACACGATTCCCCTCGAGCTTGAGGACTTTGGACGTTTGAAGGGAGGTCCTGCGTCCTAGAAGGGGTCTCTTCCCCTTATCTCTTTCCTCTGCACGCCCCAGCAACCCTGCTATAAGCTGGGAATGGAGGGGTTGGATGGTCCACCCCACGTGCTGCCCCACCCACGAGACACGTCTGGCTTGGGGTGACCTGGCATTCATTCAGACGCATGGCTTGGAATTTTTCCTCACCTGAACTATTCTCCTCTCCTTTGTCAGCCCCCACCTCTTACCACAATTAGTAGTTACATTGTTGACAGAAGGTAGTCTCTGGATTTGGGGATGGGTGCTGTGGACTGGGTAGGGGCAGGGTGGGGAATTAGAGAATTAAAGTCTCCAGTGGATGATCAAAGACTCATTTTCTCTTTTTGTCTCTCCTGTCTCTGTGTGTCTCTGTGCCTCTTTGTACCCCTCTCTCAGACTCTAGAAGTCCAGACAGCTCCTCCCCAAATCCCCTTCCCCAGGGGGTCCCTCCCCCTTCTCCTCCTGGGCCACCCCTACCACCTTCAGCAGCCTCATCCCTTGGAGGCTCTGGGGCACCACCCCCACCCCCTATGCCACCACCCCCACTGGGCTCCCCATTCCCAGTCATCAGTTCTTCCATGGGGTCCCCTGGTCTGCCCCCTCCAGCTCCCCCAGGATTCTCCGGGCCTGTCAGCAGCCCCCAGGTGAGAGGTTGTGACCCACTTAACTGCCTCTCCACTTTCATTTCCTTGTTTTCCTTATAACCCCAGATCCTTGTGTGAACTTCCCCATGGCCCACTGACCTTCCAGTCCTCTAATCTTGGCAGGCCTGTGGTCCTTGTGAGACCCCTTGCCCTTCCTGAGGTGATTGATCCTTCAGTGCATGCTTCCTCCCAACGCTATAAAAGAACCCCAGTATACTTGATATCCTATTGATCTATCTGTGATTTTCTGCCCTTTTGGTCCTATCTGCTCTTCCAGGACGCATGCCCTTCAGGGCCACTGTGTTGCAGTTTCAGGGGGGAACTGTTTATGTCTGTTCTCTTTGAGGTGTTCCAGGGATGGCCCTTCACATAGAATGCAGTGTAAATAATGCCCTCTGGAATGTGCAATGCAGGGCCCTGCCTAGTGGTAGGGTGTGATTTCCATCATTTCTGCAAGATTCTCCCTCCCAATGAGTCTTCCTGTGACTTCCCTATTTCCCCCATCCCAGATTAACTCAACAGTGTCGCTCCCTGGGGGTGGGTCTGGCCCCCCTGAAGATGTGAAGCCACCAGTCTTAGGGGTCCGGGGCCTGCACTGTCCACCCCCTCCAGGTGGCCCTGGAGCTGGCAAACGGCTTTGTGCAATCTGTGGGGACAGAAGCTCAGGTATGGGGCTCAGAAGATCAGCAGAGAGGAAGAAAGAAAGAGTCTGGGACATTTACCATCACCTGTGGGATTACCAAGGGTTTATGGGGTTGGGTCAGAGCAAGTTACCTGGGGGAGGCCTGATGAGAGTAAGGAACCTGAAGCTCAGATGTGGGATGGTGTGGGGGTTGGTCAGAGGGAAAAGGGGGCAATTAGAGGGTTTCTGAACAGTGAGGAGAGTGGGGCTAGATTATCCCCTACTTCCTGGTTCCCCAGCTCTGTATTTGGCAAACAGGAAGATTTAAATTTAGTTTTGCTGGGGAGGAGATTGGCAAGAGACTTAATGGTGAAGGGATCTCCATGCAACCTTCTTAATTCTCTTCTTCATCACATATAGGCAAACACTACGGGGTTTACAGCTGTGAGGGCTGCAAGGGCTTCTTCAAGCGCACCATCCGTAAGGACCTCACCTACTCTTGCCGGGACAACAAAGACTGCACGGTGGACAAGCGCCAGCGGAACCGCTGTCAGTACTGCCGCTATCAGAAGTGCCTGGCCACAGGCATGAAGAGGGAGGGTAAGGACCTGCCCACCCAAGCTTCCTAGACCACAGGCCCTTTCTCTCACACCCCACTCAATGGGAGAGGAAGGAAGAGGGGGCAAGGAAAGGGGAGACTGAAGGAAACCACACATGTTCTGTATCTCTCAGGAAGGCCTACTGTTCTTTCTCCCCTCTAGAGGGCGATATTTGATTTCTCTTTCCCCTTGTCACCAGCTCTTCTCCCTGGTAC
The DNA here is from genome assembly GCA_008086735.1 of Cheirogaleus medius. Taxonomy (NCBI): domain Eukaryota; kingdom Metazoa; phylum Chordata; class Mammalia; order Primates; family Cheirogaleidae; genus Cheirogaleus; species Cheirogaleus medius. The sequence goes on along the minus strand of VBSM01000361.1, from coordinate 2,531,428 downwards.
TCTGCTCTGGCCTTTGAGTTTCCTTCTTAATGGTTCTGCCTGTGTGGCCTGTACCCCTCCCCAGTCTCGTCCTAGAGTAGGATAACTTTTCCTCACCCATAATGGGATTTTTTTTATCTCCCCTTCTCTAATCTGAGTAGTCCCTCCTCTCCTTGATCCCATGTACCTTCTCTGGTCTCCGTCTCCTGTTATCTGTGGTCTTTCCTCTGTCTCTTGGGACTCTGCACTCTCATAAGCTATAGAATTTACTGAAGATCTAAGGACTTGCCTTCCCTCTTCTATGTTTCCATCCTGTCTTAAGCAGATTCCTAAAGTTCTGAGAGAGACAACTTAGAGAGTATCTTGGTCAAATCTCTCATTTTAGAGAAGATAAGCCTGAAGCCTGGCTTTCCCAAGGTCATGCACAAAAGAGTGGTAGGACTGGGATGAGAACCCACATCTCTGAAGACCCAGGCCAATGCTCCTTTTACTGCCTATTTTGTTGACTAAGAAGAGCACAAGATTTGCAGTCAGGCACACTTGGATTCATTTATGTGACCTGCCATGTATTGTGTGAATGTAGAAAAACTATTTAATCTCTTTGAGTTCCAAGTTCTTCATCTTTGAACATGGGAACAAGCTCACAGCATTGTTATGATAATTGGGTGAATGTTAAACTGTGCTTAGTATGTTTCTTGGCATGTTTTTTAGCATGTAGTAGGCCTCCATTTAAATTCCTCTGTAATCCCCTTACTCTCCTCTTCCCTTCTTCTTGACTTATCTACCCTTTTATAACCCCTGCTTCCAGGCTTCCTCCAGTCCACTGTTTCTAGTGACTTCCCCAATTCCTGTAAATATCTCCCAAGGGCCATGACACCCTGATAAGGCCCGAAGGATATTTGCGGAACCCCTTCATGGCTGGCTGCTGAGTTTTCATTTTTTCTTCTCCTCCCACCCCGCAGCGGTACAAGAGGAGCGTCAGCGGGGGAAGGACAAGGACGGGGATGGGGAGGGGGCTGGGGGAGCCCCTGAGGAGATGCCTGTGGACAGGATCCTGGAGGCAGAGCTTGCTGTGGAGCAGAAGAGTGACCAGGGCGTTGAGGGTCCTGGGGGAACCGGGGGTAGCGGCAGCAGCGTGAGTGATGGGGTTAATCCACTCGTCTTCATGGTGGGGTATTGGGGGAGGGAATCCAGGTCTGTTCTATGTCCCCTCCCCCTCCCTTCACCTCACAATTCTCCTCACATTGCTTGGGACTGGAAGTGCGGCCAAACAAGGTCTTTCAAACACCTGAGGTGGGTGTGATAGCTCCTCCATCCCCACTCCCAAAACAACCCACTGGCAGGACCACAGGCAGGTCCCGAATAAGTAATCATCTACACTAATGCCAGAAGAGAAGTCTGACTTACAGGGATTGGTTTAGTTGGGGCTTGAGGGAAGACTATATATAAGGAAGGGGTGTCAAAAGCCTCTTACAAGGAGGCTGCCAGTATACTTCCAGGCCTTCCATAACTCCTACCCTCTGTCCCCTGCAGCCAAATGACCCCGTGACTAACATCTGTCAGGCAGCTGACAAGCAACTATTCACACTTGTTGAATGGGCGAAGAGGATCCCACACTTTTCCTCCTTACCTCTGGATGACCAGGTCATATTGCTGCGGGCAGGTCAGTGACCTTGGATCTCTTTGACCTCCTGACCTTTAGTGACCCCAGTGGCCATACCTTGCATACTGAGGGAGCCAAGCTAGCTGACCTGGCCACCTCTTTTCTTCTTCTCTTCCGACAATGTGCTTTGAATCCCATGGTCTTATCTCTGTCCTGACCCTTGCTACCCCACCCAGGCTGGAACGAGCTCCTCATTGCCTCTTTCTCCCACCGATCCATTGATGTTCGGGACGGCATCCTCCTGGCCACAGGTCTGCACGTGCACCGCAACTCAGCCCATTCTGCGGGTGTGGGAGCCATCTTTGATCGGTCAGTGGCCCTCGGCTGGGCTGGCATGTTGGTAGAGGGGGTGGGGCTATAGGCTGGTCCGTGTCCAAGGCTGGCTGAGCTGTGACCTTTGAGTGACCTGCAGGTCCCTCTCCAGGGTGCTGACAGAGCTAGTGTCCAAAATGCGTGACATGAGGATGGACAAGACAGAGCTTGGCTGCCTGAGGGCAATCATTCTGTTTAATCCAGGTAAGGGGAGGATTACCCTTGTCTCTCAAGGCCAAGGCAACTTTGGAGCCTCCTCTTCTCCAGAGCTCCTAAGTTACCCAACTGTCCCCTCAGTAAGACCCTCAACCCGGAATTCTCCCACGTACCTGAGGAAAAATCCACATCCACTGATACATTCCCTCTGACCCCATCCCACAAACCCAGTGGGCCCTGCTTCCCTTGCCAGGTATCTGGTAAAAGGCAAGCAGGTGGAGCCCCAAAGGGGCGTCCTATGGGCCACATCTACTGTCTGTTCTGATTTGATTTGTCTTCCTTCCTCTTCCTCATCTCTTCCCTGCCATCCCAGATGCCAAGGGCCTCTCCAACCCCAGCGAGGTGGAGGTCCTGCGGGAGAAAGTGTATGCATCACTGGAGACCTACTGCAAGCAGAAGTACCCTGAGCAGCAGGGACGGTGAGATGGAGTCATGGGGACTGAGGCACCCATGGGAGTGGGGAGTGCCATGAGGGTGTGTTCAGGTCCTGTGTGCTTCCAGCTCTCACTCCTTCTCCCACCTCCACCCTAGGTTTGCCAAGTTGCTGCTCCGTCTCCCTGCCCTCCGGTCCATCGGCCTTAAATGTCTAGAGCATCTGTTTTTCTTCAAGCTCATTGGCGACACCCCCATTGACACCTTCCTCATGGAGATGCTCGAGGCTCCCCATCAGCTGGCCTGAGCCTAGACCCAAACATGGTGCTTCTCACACTTGAGGAGCACACATCCAAGAGGGACTCCCAAGCCCTGGGGCAGGGTGGGAAGGGCCATGTTACCAGAACCTTGGGGTGAGAAGTACACACAAAACTGAGACCTCCAAGGGGATCCAAAAACCTTCCAAGGGGTTTGCTTGATATCCCAATTTAGAGGGTACCCCAGATCCCTGTGAGGACTGAACATCTCCTTTCATTGGCCTTGAGTCTCTGAATTTGTTGGGATTTCCCGTGATTTGGGGTGATTTCTCACCCTCTGGCTTTCCCCTGGCACAAAGCACTGGCCCTGCTCCTGGGACCTTGCTTCCCTCTCATCTTGCCTCACTTTGCTCCCCATCTGAAGAGTGGAAATGGGGAACTCTCCCAGAGATGGATATTGGGGGGCAGGCCCCCCAAACCCAAACTAATAAGCCATGGGAGTAGGGCTTTGACAGGCCTCTCTCTTCCCAAACCTGGCTGATGGGTACCTCTCTGGAAGAGGGAGGGCCCTGTCACTGTCTCCTGTTTATCGTCCCCTTTTACACTTCACCTCCTGCAGCCAGACTGAAAAATAAAAAAGGTGGTGGTGGTGGTGAAGGGGCTGGTGGACATGTAGGAATGATCTATTTTAAATTTCCTCTGAGGATAGAGACTTGCAGTTAGACTCAAAGAAGTACTGTACTTTCCCAGGTTGACTAAGAAATGCCAGTGGTGGAGGTGGGTGTTTGGGAAAGGCAGGGCCCTGAGATGGTCTGTCCCTGGGGCTCTCCAAGCACTGGCCTTTCCAATTCTCCCCCTCTCCCATCTCTTCCTGTCTAACTTGTGGAAGGGGCCTGGGCTGTGACAACAGGACCTGGCAGGGGATGGTTTGGTGAGTGCAGTCCCCAGCCCTTCCCTTCATAGCTCTCCCCCAGCCCTGGGCACACAGCATGGGCTGGGGACACATGAGCCTGGCCTGAGAATTGAGGGGAGGTGGCCAGCCCACGGAGATAGCGTCCTGGGGCTGCATGATTTTTCCCCTGCGTCTCTTCTCTTTGGGGTTCCTCCCCCCTCTCTTTCACTCACACATAAAATCGCTTTCAAATTAAAATCACTGTTTTCTGGACTGAAGTGACTGTAAGGGCAGCGCCGCATCGGGCTTGGGGGCGTATCCGGTTGGGAGCTCGGGACAGACTCCCTTGACGCCCGAGCTGAGGTT
>VBSM01000361.1:2499088-2509673 GCA_008086735.1 Cheirogaleus medius | reverse complement strand
TCCACGGTGTTGTTTCTCTCACTTCCCTCTCCCATTTCGGGTGTGTCTGTTTCTCCCCAGGGACCACCTGGCCCCCCAGGACCTCGAGGCCCAGCTGGACCCAATGGCGCTGATGTGAGTCATCTCAGCCTCTGACCCCTCAGGTCCATGTGTCTAACCCTCTGCCTCCCTTTCCCCAGACCATGAACTCTAGTCTCATCTCAGGTGTCAAGAGAAGCCCCTGGAAGGCCTCCCACCATCTCACTGCTGTGGCCGTGGGCCTCATCCAGGCGCCTGCACTTAGCAATGACCCTATTTCTGTTCCTCTTCCAGGGCCCACAAGGTCCCCCGGGAGGTGTTGGGAATCTAGGTCCCCCTGGAGAGAAGGTAAGTAGGAAGGGGGTGAATGGACCAGTCTTGGGCGTAGAGGGTGAGAGTTGGATTTCTGCAAATTTTGGTTGAGGGTACAGAAGAGAATGAGATGTGGGGAATACAGGGATTTGTGTTTTTTTTAGGAAGCAGGTTTTTGATCCTAATCTCTTTGCAGGGGGAGCCAGGGGAGTCAGGATCTCCAGGGGTCCAGGGCGAGCCAGGTGTCAAAGTGAGTGACAGCTCTGAGACCCCACTCCCCAACCCCCTCACCCCTCTCAACCCACCCCCACTTTTCCTGAGACCTCTTTGAACTGGAACTCCTCTGCGGCCAGGGCTCTCTGCTCCTGGCCATGCTCTGCAACACCTGATCCCTCAGTCTGAGTGAGCCCTTCCACTCTCTCCGTGAAGGGGAGAGGGGCCAGTTCCCCCATAGGCTTGACTTTCCGTGTGTGTCCTATTGTCACTGAGGGGAGTGGGAGAAGGCTGAAGATGTCTTGGAAGCAGAGGCTGCATCCCTGATCTTCAAGACCTCCAGGACCATCTGTACCCTCCGCTTGTTCTGCAGGGTCCACGAGGGGAGCGTGGGGAGAAAGGAGAGTCGGGGCAGCCAGGAGAGGCGGGACCACCAGGGCCTAAAGGCCCGGTGGGCGATGATGGCCCCAAAGGGAACCCTGTGAGTTTGCAGGCGGTGGGGGAGCTGAGGAGGGCCCTGTGAATGAGAGACCTGGGAATATGGGTGCATGTGAGCCCAGGGTGGGGGATGCCTGGGAGGGAGGCCCTGGGAATGGGGTCTCCTGGGATGGATGCATGGGGTCTAGGATCTGGAGAGAACAGAGAGATGTCCTACAGTTAATGCCTGAAAGCATTAGACAGCATGCAGTGCACAAGGTGGGGGAAGGGGTGCAAGAGACCCTCTGCCCAGGGGGGTGCCAGTGGGCACTGCCTGTAGAGAGAGTGTGGCATGTGCTGTGGGAGTCGGGGTTGGGTGGGCTTAGGGGGCTGTGACTCTAACCCTTGTTTTTCCTCTGGATCAGGGTCCTGTTGGTTTTCCTGGTGACCCTGGCCCACCCGGAGAAGGTGGCCCTCGGGTGAGTCTTACCCAGGGAGGAGAATTGGCAAAGAGGGTGAGGCCTCTGTGTGGCTCGTGGCCTTGGGTGTTGGGAAGCTGGGGGTATGGCAGGGCACGCAGGGGGATGGGAAGACTGGCAGCTTTAGGGGTCATGCCCCCCGGTTGGGGCCCACCTTTGACCTTGCTTCATCCCTGCAGGGCCACGATGGTGCTAAGGGTGATCGTGGAGAGGATGGTGAGCCAGGACAGCCTGTGAGTGACCAATGACCCCGCCACCCCCACTGAGCGAAAGCCTCCAGACCCCATGGCCTTCTTCTGCTTCCCACTCCTGAGGGGCTCCCTTGGCTGGAGGCTAAATACCACCCTAATTCCTCTCTTCCTAGGGATCCCCTGGCCCTACTGGGGAGAATGGACCCCCTGGGCCACTCGGAAAGCGAGTAAGTGAGGTGGACACCCGGAACCTTGGGAGGCAGTCCCGGGGCAGTGTGGACGGAGGCTGGGCAATGGCAGTGGCATGGGCGTGTGTGTGCATGAGCACGTGGGTTTGTGAGTGTGCGGCGTACCTTGGGTATGTTCGTTCCTGGGTTTTGGAATGCACGTTCTTGCCAGAGGTGGTGGTGTTTACCCACCAGTCAGAATGGACACTGGATGGGGGACTGGCTGGCTTTTCTGGAGGGCCCCTGCTGGACTGGGTTAACCTTTTAGTTGCTGGGGCAGAAGGTGGGCCACTAGGTGGGGTGTGGGCAGGTGGCTCTTCACCAAAAGTACGGAACTACTCAAGGTTTTAACAGCTGGTGCAGCTTACCGGAACATCGGTGCCTGTGTGCGCATGTGCGCGTGTGTGTCCAGGAGGACAGGAGGCGGGAAGAGTTGAGCCTGGCTGTCCACCGCCTCATCTTCTCTTCCTTCCCGCCCCCCTGCAGGGTCCTGCTGGCACGCCTGGTCCGGAGGGGCGACAAGGAGAGAAAGGAGCCAAGGTGAGGCAGAGGCCGCCCTGCTGCTGCGTTCCCTCCAGCTTGCTGGCCCTCAGGTTCCTCTGTCTCCACGTGCTTACCCCATGTCCACCTTTCCCGTGTTGAGCCCCTTTTGGGGACAGGGTTCCCTGTACTTGTTCCTGTCCCAGGGGCTCCTAGGGTTTGGCCCCTCCTCCCTGCCTTGCCTCTGCCACCTGGGACCCCTATCCCCCATCCCTGCCCACTTCCTCTGCCCTTTAGGACACGCTCGTGTGTGTTTCAGGGGGATCCTGGTGCTGTGGGTGCCCCGGGAAAGACGGGCCCCGTGGGTCCTGCAGGCCCAGCAGGCAAACCTGGCCCTGATGGTCTGAGGGGGCTCCCGGGCTCAGTGGTGAGTCCTGGCAGGGAAGGGCTGGGGTGGGCGGGGGTGAAGGGCCACAAGGGGTGTGGTGTGGGATGCACCTCCTGACCCCTGTGGTCCCCTCCAATCTGTAGGGTCAGCAAGGCCGTCCTGGAGCCACAGGCCAGGCCGGGCCCCCAGGTCCTGTGGTGAGTGACTGGGATCCGGCTGGGTGGGGGTTTGAGGGCGGGTGCCCTGGGGCCGGAGCTGAAGTCCTGAAGGAAGTGGGAGGTGGTGGGGGAGAGCTTAGTCCCCCATCTTCCTGGAGAGAGTGACTTCCTGTCTCCTCCCAGGGACCCCCAGGGCTTCCTGGCCTCCGGGGTGATGCTGGAGCCAAGGGAGAGAAGGTGAGTGACAGACATGTGGCCAGGTGGCTTCCATCACCCTCATTCGCGGAAACATGTAGGGATTTCGAGTGCCCACTGCTCTGCTTCAGAGCTCCAGCACCCATCCCTTGGGTCCTTGCTTAGTGAGAGCCGCTCCAGAACTGTGCCCGAGTCCCTCTCCATGCCTTCTCGGCCCTTCCCCCCACCTGCGTGGCTCCTCTCTGCATCCCTGACCACCTGCTCACTTCCCTAGGGTCACCCAGGCCTCATTGGACTGATCGGGCCCCCTGGGGAGCAGGGGGAGAAGGGAGATCGGGGACTTCCTGGCCCTCAGGGCTCCCCTGGGCAGAAGGGGGAGACGGTGAGTAGAGGGCGTGGTCCTGAAGGGTGTGCCGGCACAAGGGTGGGGGCTCCTCTTGGGGTGGGTTCAGACTTAGCTGTGGGTGGGAACAGATGCTTGGGAGGGGGGGGCAGAGGACCCAGTTGAACAGTCCCCTCCCCTTCCTAGGGTATCCCAGGGGCATCCGGCCCCATTGGCCCTGGAGGGCCCCCCGGCCTCCCCGTGAGTACCTCGTTGGTTCCTCTGCTAAGTCCCCTAAACCCTACTGCCCCCCCCCATGACCTTCCACTGACTTCCTTGGCAACTGCCAGCCTCAAACATAGTCCTCAGTGTCCCCTTTTGTCTTCACACCTGCAGTGTTTCCTCCCCATACTTCCGGGGCCTCCCGAAAGTCCCCCCATTCCCTCATGCCTGCCTCTCCATTCCTCCAAGTCCTGTCCTTCGCCTGCGATGACTGTCTCTTTCTTGTTCCTCATTTCACAGGGACCCGCTGGCCCCAAAGGAGCCAAAGGAGCCACGGTGAGTGACCCCCATCAGTTCTGACCTTTGCTTCCCCCAGCGGGACTTGACACTGTCTCTCCAGGGCAAAGAGACCCCCTACCGTGGAGCCCCTCATTCTGAGCCAGGAGACTGATTGGACCCTGCTGTGATCTTGATCCCACACTTGACCTCTTGACCCCCTCCATGACCTCATTCACTCCTTTTTCAGGGCCCAGCTGGACCCAAGGGAGAGAAGGGCGTCCAGGGCCCTCCAGGACACCCGGTGAGTTAGGCTACAGGGCCTGCCTCCCTGCCGTCCGTCTCTGCCCCGGCGTTTCTCTGCTTCACCCTCATACCGACCTGTCTCTGCCTTCTCCACCTGTCCCTCCACCCAGGGCCCCCCAGGCGAGGTGATCCAGCCACTGCCCATCCAGATGCCCAAGAAGACTCGGCGCTCGGTGGATGGAAGCCGCTTGATGCAGGAAGATGAGGCCCTGCCGACTGGGGGGGCCCCAGGCAGTCCCCGGGGGCTGGAGGAGATCTTTGGCTCACTGGACTCCCTGCGGGAGGAGATCGAGCAGATGAGGCGGCCAACGGGCACCCAGGACAGCCCCGCTCGCACCTGCCAGGACCTGAAGCTGTGCCACCCGGAGCTGCCTGATGGTCAGCTCCTCGGGGGACATAAAAATCTCAGCCACAGGGTGGGCACTGAACAAGCAGGATGGAGGTTGAGGGAGTCTTGGGGAAGGTGCTGGGTGTGGGGTAAGCGCTGAGGGCCTTGGAATGGTGGCTATTTACCAACCAGGTCAGAAGTATTTCATGATTTTAGCAACTGAGGTGGGCCTACCAGTAGGTACCAGCTGGTCACCAGCCCAGTGTCTGCAGGAGCAGATGAATGCACACACGTGCGCACACCTGCTTGCACCTACGCAGATGAATCTGTACAAGCACCTACAACCACACATTGTCCCTGGTGTGAGGAGGAGCCTGGGCTTGCTGTGGGGGCGGGGCGCACGGCACCGAGGGTGGGATGGAGGGTGGGACAAGCGGGGTGGGAGGTATTGTGGTGTTCCAACTGGGAGCGTCATGGGGAGGGCGGGGCATGTGCAGCAGGTGGGGGGGAGTGGGAATGTCAGGGCAGAGAGCATTTTGGAGCCTGGGACCTGGGTGGCCTTGACGTCCCCTCTCCCTCACCCAACAGGAGAGTACTGGGTTGACCCCAACCAGGGCTGTGCTCGGGATGCCTTCCGGGTTTTCTGCAACTTCACAGCAGGAGGGGAAACCTGTGTGACGCCCAGGGATGATGTCACACAGGTGAGAGCTGGCCCCTGACTGCCCCCCCCATAGCGTACTCCCTCAGGGCCCAGTAGTTTGTGTGTTTATGTGACAAGTCCTCTGGCTGTCGCCTCCCCCCCACTCCCCAGCCTGCTGACCCTTCTCTATCCCTTGGCTCCTTCCTTTCCTTCTGGCCAGTCCTCCTTTGTCTCCTTCCCATGACAACCCAACACAAAGGTTCACCTGTGTGTACCCCCAGTCTCCTGCTCCCACCCGGCCCTCGTTTATCCCCCAGCCCTTTCCTCCCGTTCCCTGCTCACAACCCTGGCTCAGCTGCCCTAGTGCTGTAGGTGCTCCTCGGCCGCGTCTGCCTCCCCCTGACCTCAGCCCTCCCTCTCCTTCCAGTTCTCTTACGTGGACTCAGAGGGCTCCCTGGTGGGTGTGGTCCAGCTCACCTTCCTGCGGCTGCTCAGCGTCTCAGCCCACCAGGACGTCTCCTACCCATGCTCTGGAGCAGCCCGTGATGGTCCCCTGAGACTCCGGGGGGCCAATGAGGATGAGCTGAGCCCGGAGACCAGCCCCTACGTCAAGGAATTCAGAGATGGCTGCCAGGTGGGAACCAGGGAGAGCCGGGTAGGGGGTGCGGATCCCAGACTCAGGCTGGAGGAAGGAGGTGGAAAGACCCCTTGGGCAGGCCACCCAGGAAGAGCAGGGAGTCCAGCCTCCTGCTGTCAGATATGCCTGAGGGAGCTCAAAAGAGGTGAGGAGGGTGGGAGGGATGGAAGCCGGGCTGCTGTGAGCTGTCTGTGTGGGGCTCATCTCTGCACACACCAGCATCACACGGGGTGAGTCGTGTGGGCTCTTACACACATTGACACTCAGGTGCCCAGCAGAGGCACATGGAGTGCAAACACACACATTCATGGAGTGACAGGTGGGCACACAGACATCCCCAATCTCTACATCCTGAGTCACTCGGATGGGGTCAGGGCACTCAGAGGAGCCTGGGCCTGAGGTTGGGGGTGGGGGTGCCTTCACCATGCTCACTCCTCCCTCTCCTGTCTCCCCCTCAAGACACAGCAAGGCCAAACGGTGCTGGAGGTGCGGACGCCTGTGCTGGAGCAGCTGCCGGTGCTGGATGCCTCCTTCTCAGACCTGGGGGCCCCCTCGAGGCGGGGAGGGGTGCTGCTGGGGCCTGTCTGTTTCATGGGCTAGGACCTCCTCTGTCTGATCCCTTCCGGAACCAGGCCCACCTGGAATCCTACAGCATCAGCTCTGTGCCGCCTCCCAAGAGGGCTCCTCACCATCTAGGGGGTCTTGGGCCAGAGTGCCGAGAGCCCCCAGTCAGGGGCAGGCCAGGGGAGGGGTGAAGTGGGTGCCAGGACACCCCAGGGGAGGGGTGGCATCTGGGGCTCTTGGCCCTCCAGCCTGGGGCCTGTGACCTGTTAGAGAGCTGAGACCCTTATTTAAAACTCACCTCCCAATCACCACAAACAAGTAGAAGAGAAGAGAAAGTACACTGTGTATTTTGTATTTAAAAGTAATTATATTAATTATTTAAAGAGTGGAAAACAAAATGACAAGAAAGATAAAGAGAGAAATGCCAACACACATCGGCAGACGTTGGAGACAAGGTTCTCCAGGGGTGGGCCCAGGCACCCCCATCTTTGCCTCAGGGCTTTCCTCAGTGACTGTGTGTGGGGGTTTCCGGGCTGAACCCCACTTCCCTCACATCCCACCTGTAGCACCCACTGTGAACGTCGGAATATATGGTCTCCTTTGCCTCAGGGCTCTGACTCTCTCTGGCTGGGGGGCTCTCACCCCTGCCTACCAGGTGTTGGCTCCCTGGCCAACGTAACTGCTGTCGTCTGTCACTTGGTCTGGGGCTGGCAGGCACTGCCTGCTACTTGAGGACCAGGCCGCTCCCCAAGGGAAGAAATGGAACAGTGTGGGGTGTGTGCAGGGCCTGTATCCATATTGGCTGGTAAATCACTGCAGGCCTGCGCCCCCTGAGTATCTCATTGCCATCCTGGCCTCTCCAGTCCCTCCCTGAGTGCCTTCACCCTCTCTGATCCTGCAATTAAAGGGTTAATGTCTGGCATATGGATGCAAGGGACTCCCAGGACCCTGTGCCCAGCGTCTCTCTCTGTTCTGACTGATGGTTAAATAATGTGGTTGTCTCCTCCCTGGTACGTGTTGGTGCCTATGTTGTTATTTCAGTCTGTCCCCACCCCCATCCAGTGCTGCGTGTTCCCAGCTGAGCTGTTGCCAGAAATGGATGGCTTAATCACCACGCCCTGGAGGGCTTGTCCAGCTGGGTGTCAGGGCTCAGAGTTTATAAAGCCTGGGTGACAAGTACAGAAAGCACAAGCAGATGCCCCAGGGACACGAGGTGGGGGCTTAGGGTCCCTCTGGCCCAGGATTCCAACACAGGTGTGGGACTGTTTCTGGGTGTGGGTGTGCCTGTCCTCTCGATTCCACCTCAAACACAGCCTCCACTCTCGTCCCCCCCCCACCCCGCCATCTTCAGGGATTTCAGGGCTGCAAGGAGCCTTAGATGGCCCAGTCTAACCTCTTTGCAAGTGGGGAGACTGAGGCCCACTTCCGAGACAACGTTTACTGCACTTGTACTCCTGGTCATCGTATCCCTCCCCCTCAGGCTTGCCATGTCCTGCCATAAAAAGCCAGGGCTGGGTCTAGGCCCCCCACACTGGCGTGTACTCGCGGGCATATCCTTTGAGGCTCTGTGTTGGGTGGGGCAGCACCGTCCCGCTCCTTCCCAGGCTTCCCCTCTCCGGGCTTACTCAGCAGCTCAGTTCCCCTCGCTGCCTCCGACACAGCTCCCGCCAGTGCCGGCGGTAGATAAAAACTCATCCCAGGGCCTCAGCCCAGCCGGGGCACCCCTCCCTCGCTGGGCGCCTGGCAGCGGCGCGGACGGGACGGTGCACTCGCTTGCGCGTCCGCGATCGGCGGCCCTGGCGGAGGAGGGGCTGCCTTGCACCCCGACCGGGAGCCCTCTCCTTCGGGCAGATCCCCGACGGCACCGCCTTGACAGTGCTCATCCACAAGGACAAAAACCCGGGCATCGGAGCTAGCTCAGTCTCGATGGCAGGAAGCCCCCCTGGGCGACCGGAGGCCAGCCTGGCCTGGCGCGGGCAGGCAAGCCCCGAGCCCCTCCGCGCTCCTCCGGGCCTCTGCCGCCCCTGGTGCCCGCGCCAGACCGGCCCCTCAGACGTGCCTCTCCGGTCTCCGCAGAGCCGTCCCCACCCCCACCGCGCCAGAAGGAGGCCGAATGGACAAGGAAGCCCCATGTCACCTCTCCCGGGGCCGGCGGTGGACGGGCTTTCTGGGATCCCCCATGCCCTCATCTCAATCTCCAAGGCCCCCGCCCCCTCCCAGGCCTCTGATCAAGAGCAGCTCAGGCCCGCATAGACGCTCCGCACCCACTCCCAGCACCCACTCCCAGCCACGCCGGGCCAGAGCCGGTTTCTCAGGCGCGGTCTCTGCAGCTGGAGCCGAACCCACCGAGGTCTCCCTCGGAGCACAAAGGCGACTTCCTCAAAGGTCACTTTTGGTCAGATGCTCTGAGCTCAGAGGGCTTTTCTCCATGGAAGCAATGTCGTACAGTCCCTCAGACAACATCTTTACACGGCGGTTAGTTCCCCGGCCAGTCCACGAAAGCCTATTCAACCACGTAGTGTGCCAGCCAGCGCCGCCCAGGGGGCCGGGACCACAGCCCCCCCGCCCCGCGGTCCATTTCTCCCTCCCCTCCCGCAAGCTGGGGCCTGGCTCCAAGGGAAGATGGGAGGAGTTTCGGGGCAGGGCTGCGCAGGTGTGGGGCTCCGGTGGGGGTGGGGGTGGCATCTGGCCATGTGGGTGCTGTGGGCGCCGGGGGCTTCTGGATGGGGTGGGAGGAGATAAGGGAGAGAGAGGCAGGGGCTTTGGGGAGCACTTTGGGTTTGATTGGGGCAGAACATAAACTCTTGTTGGAGGAGCTAAGTTCTGAAAAGTTTTGACTGCCTCTCAGAGGGGTTTAACTTGGACGCCAAAAGTAAGAGGGAGTCATTGATGATGTTTGAAAGCAAGTGATATGATGGCATTGTGTGCTGGCTTGGTGGCTGAGGAGAGGAGGGTTTGGGATCAGGAAGCCTGTGGGGAGGGGTCCTCTGGCCTGTCTGTCACCCCCTTGGAGCTACTTCCCAGCTTTGGGCTGATATTTTTAGCATCTGTGACTTACAGTCATAAAAATAACTTGTGGCATAAAATAAAAATAACTTAAGGACCACTCAGATCACCGTATCTAGGAGCACCACATTGCCCAAAAGGCCTCTGTTCTCTCCCTCCCTTGGCTGTGTTGTGTTTTGGGGTCTGTAGTTATGAATGGACCAGGGCAGGTGGAGTGAAGAGGAGAAACAGAACAGAGTGGGTCAAAACAAGGGTCTAGCTGCTTCAGAAAGGAGTTCCGGTGTAATAGGGGTGGCCACCCACTTTTGTGGTTGTACAGCCCTGTTCCTGCAAGTTTAGTGTGGTCAGCAGGGAGTGTCAAGCCCACACCTGAACTTCTTTGTGGCCAGCTGTGCAGTTCACAGAGGGTTTACACACATAGGCGTGGTTACGTTTCTTAACTCAAACCTGAAGTGAGCAGAAGTCACCCCTGGGTGCTTGCAATTGGCTTTCTGTTATCTTTTTTATTGTCTTCGGGTAGTTTCATGGGAACTGGCATTGCAAGCGACTGCCATCTCAGTAGAGAAGACTTGTCTCACTAGTCCTTGAATGAAGACCAGGGACATCTGTAAGGGCACCTCCTTTAGGGCCTCCCCGAAACAGCCAGGCCAGTAGAATGACTGCAGCTCTCAGCTGCAGTGAGAGCCAGCACACCACACCACCTTCCCTGAGTAGGCAGGAGCGTGTAAGTCCATTTTGTTTGCTCTGGCCTGTCTTTCTATTAGTATTACAATATCTTACTTCTAGGTTGAAGGTCTTTTGATTGTTAAGACATAGATGGATGGTTTTCCAAGTAAGACAGATAAAGGCCATGTTGGATATGATGGCAGCTCACTTCACCTATAAAGGGCTTGGACTCCATAGAGACCCCGGCCAAAGTATGTGGGCTGTGGTGGTATTCCTGTGTTGTGCTCAATCTCCTCAGGGTCTGGGCAGGATTGCTGGATCTGGCAGTGGGCCAGTTCTCCTCACTAAATAAGGCAACCTCTATTACTAGTGATGGCAGAGATTCCTTACAACACTGCAACTTTTCAGTTGTGGTTTTTTTTATTAATACCTGTAAGTTTTCCTTACTTTTAGAACTGCAAATCTATAGAAACAAACAAACAAAAACTAAAAACCAGCAAACATGTTTCAGAGACATTAGGGTTAGGGAGAAGTTGGGAA
>VBSM01000361.1:2477853-2488047 GCA_008086735.1 Cheirogaleus medius | reverse complement strand
TCACACAGAATATCAGAAATTTCAGTGCTAGATACGATCAATCACATGCTCCGAGAGCACATTTAGTGTGCAGGTGTGGTGTTGCTGCGTGTGTGCTTTTAAACGGGATGCTCACCTGGTTTGCGTTATGTCGGGGGAGACTAAGAGGAAGTGGGAAAGGTTAAAGCCTAGGATGAGGGGCCTCAAACCCTAGATGAAGGGGCACTGCCTGCTCTAGCCTCAGATACTGGGGAGCATTTACGAGGGTAGAAGAAAGCAGGCCTGGGGTTTCTAAGAGCAAGAAGGGTGTGGTTGCAGGGGTGATCTGACTATTACCTCTGTCGCCATGAAAAACTTGGGTTCATCTGGGGAATTAGGTCCTACCTCACCCCTTACCAGCAGCTGCATGAGTGTCACAGGACAGTGGAGAGGGGGTGTGGCCAGCCTCAGGGGCACTAAAGTCTTCCCTTAGTCTACAGTGTCATTGCAAAGGCAAGTTCCCATGTCGTGACTCAGCCATCCTGACCTGCCTCTTCCCCTGAGCCTTGGGCCTCAGCCCCCAAATCTGCCAGGCCCATCACTCCAGCCCCCTTCTGTCCACATTCTCTACCGCCGCCCACTCTGTGGGCAGTTGTATCCTATGATTTTAATCTGCTAGTCCTCATTTCTCCTCCTCATTTATCAGTAAGGGAACATTTTTCACTCAAGAATAATATTTTTGAAACTATTTTTGACAACGCTTAACTTTTTTAATGGAAAAGTTACCTGCAAAGCAGACATAAGTGATGAGTGGTTTCATTGTGTAATTCGAAATCTTCACTTTCTTGTGTTTGAGAAACTATCCTGTTTGTGGAACCCTTGACAATTGAATGACCCAGAGCACAGTTTGAAAACCACCGATCTATGTGAATTCATCTCTCATTCAGAACAAAGTATATTTTAAAAATTACAATATATAGTGAATGCAATGTGATATAAAACAAAGACTATGTTGCAGGTCTGGAGTCCAGTCCCCACACTACAACTTATAACTATGTGATCTTGGCCAAGAAATTGCCTTCCAAGTCTCCATTTCTTTAAATGTAAAATATTAATATTAATAGTAGTAACACCGTGTACCTTGCAAAACTGTTGTGAGAATTAAATGCGTTAACATATATAAAATATGTAGCATTGTGTCTGGCACTGCTCAATAACTGTTTCTTCCCTTCCCCCTTACAATGTGTGATCTGTTTCAATATGTGCCAAAGTCTAAGAAATGCACGGGAGGGAGGAACTAGCTCAGCTCAGGGGCTACTGGGAAGTCTCGAGGACAGTTGCCAGGTAGACCAGACCTTGACATTGAACAGTTTGTGTGGACTATTTGCTGCTGTATCTTCTCACCTCTCTTTTGTCCTGGTAATTTTACTTGGAGGATGAAAATGGCAGAAGAGTAAGTACACGGAGACCCAAATGCACAGAGAGCCTCTGCAAGTGCCCAGCTCGTGTGACAGGAGGACTGGGAGTGTGGCCCTGAAGCCGGGGGTAGTGGGCGTGGTGACGGGGGAACTCAGTCTCGAAAAGCCCATTTTAAAAGTCTGTCTGAACCAAAAGGCTGTCCCCTCCATGACTCTGGTTTCTTCCAGCCCATCTGCTGTGTCCCATAATGCCCCCTATCGGGTTACTCAACCAAGCTTTTCCACCCCAGCCCCTTCCGGCCAAAGCCTGGCTCCTCAGGCCTCTCCCCTCCCGCCCTGTGTGCGGCCGAGGATCTGAGTGGAGCAGGAAGGGAAGTGTGGCATCTGCCCTGTCCACGCCACCCACACTCCCCGTGCACGGTGCCTGGCAACCCACCCTCAGTCCCTGTCCCAGGCCTGCGCGTCCTCATGTCATTCTCAAACCACCCTCTGCCCCCACCCGCTCACTGCCCACCATCGCACGCGCCCCTCTGCTGTCTGGTCGCCCTGCCTCTGGCTTTCCTTGACGGCTCCGAGGCTGCCCCTTATCCCGCAGGACAGCTCTTCCTAGGGGATGCTGGCGCTTTGTCCCCTCGCCGCCTGCTGGGCACTATGCAGTGTCATCAGTCACTGCTCTGGCCTCTCTCTTCCCAGCCCCGTCCCCGTCCAGTCCCCAGCATTGTGAGGGCACAGTTCCCACAGCGGAGCCATCCTGCTAGTTAGTTCTCAGCACCGTCTGTGGCCACAAGTGCAGTCTCTGCCCTTCTCAGCCAATGGACCTGCGGTAATGGGCGAGGGTCCATGGGGCTGGTGGCTGTACCCAGAGATGCAAATACTCTCACCCCGGAGCAGGAGGAAATGCGGTGAGGACAATGCAGCCTTCCTCCATCCCAGGAGGGCTGTGGAGGGGTCTAAGAGAGGGAGGATCTATGCGGGAAAGGGGGGAAACTAAGACACTTACTACAGCCCTTCCTCTCGTGGTGCTGGTGGAAATTGGACTAGAAAGGTAAGAAGCATCTTGAGAGGGACACAGGACTGTAGAAGCCATAGTACTGCAGCAGCCACAGGGAGGCAGCATGAGGAAGAGGCTCTTGCCTTAGTTACTGTTCCTCGGCTGCCTGATAACCTGCATTCAGCCCCTTCCACTTGTCTCCACGGCCTCATCTCCGCCTTGCTACAATCTCAGTCCCCCCAGCACTCTACCCAGGTTCTGGGAAGCCTTGGAGAAACAGCTTCAACAAGAAGGTATTTCTGGGCTGTCTGAGGGCCGTGGGCTCCCGCTCTGCCAGGGAGAATGGAAGGTCTCCCTGCGCACTGAATGGGCACAGTGCTCCTCCGAGCCTAGGCGCCCTCAGCTACACGCTCTCTGCCTGAGTCCCCTCAACACTGTGATGCAGACTCGAGGATGCCCAGGGGGCTGAAACTTGCCTACCTTTCTCTCTGGAACCCTTGTCCCCCCAGTGTTATCCCAGACCTCTTGGCCCCATTTTCCACAACAGACAAACACGACCACTTGGCACCTGTGCCCAGCTCACGTGCCTGTGTCCCTGGGAGAGAGAACGGGCCTGCGGGACAGCAACCTGTCCTGTGGGGCGAGTCTGGTTCTCGAGCTGGGAAGGGAGGACGCTGGCCTGTCTCAGAGTCTGGTCCCTCAGAGAGAAAGTCTCGTAGGTATTTCCGCTGAGACAGAACTCCAGGAATAGGCATCTGCTCTTACCTGCGTGGCCCTGCCCTGGGCCACGGCATTGCGCAGTGCCGCCAGTATCGCCGTCAGAGCCGCTGTGCAGGGGCCCTCCGGCACCTGCAGGACCTTCATGGAGCTGAGAAGGGTGGTAAAATGTGGAGAGTTGCAGTCAGGAAAAGAAGGACTCATGAAATGGAGCTCCCGTCTGAAATACTAGAGACCATGAGCCAAATAGTCTCATGTGGCCCTGGGATTGGATAGACTCTGAGAAAGTAATCAGTAGGCACTGAGCCTTGTACGAGTCGTCACTCACGGGGCAGACGGTTAGTGTGAAAGGTCTGACGACGTGGAGTGTGCAAGGCAGGTAAGATGACGGCTGGAGGACAGTGACACTCGTGTGACTAATAACAAACGGGAAAGTCGTGAGGCTGGGGGAGACCCTGTGCTTTCCTGGCTCTGAAGGTGATCTCGAACCTTCTGCTGGCCCTTCTGTGGGGACTGTCACTCCCCCAACCCTGTCCCACCTCACACACCCACAGGACATGGGGCAGGTGGAATAAGTGCTATCTCTGTGTGTAAAGTGTCAGTCAGTGGCATGATTTAAAGCGATTAGAGTGCCCATCGCAGAACTCAAAATGAGACCTGGAGTCTGTCCTGCCCTTGCTCAACAGCATGTTAGGATTAGCACCCTTCCACATTTTCTCTCTCCCGGACATCTGTTCGTCCTGAGATGTGCCGGGACACGGAGTCCTTCCATAGGGCTGTCATAAGGTCGGCCGGGCTCAGTCTAGGGACCTTTCACCTGAGAGTATGGACATACTAGCTATACTACCAAGTGAGACCAGTAAATGAGGAAGGAAATGAAAAAAATCGTCGAAGACCCTACCTCCTCCAAAGCATCTGATTCTGTTGTTATAGTGAATATTTTTACAAACTTTCAAAGAACATCACACAGTTATAAATGTGATTTTGTTGGACCACCAATTCTAATAGAGAAAATGTCAAACTGTCATCATTTCCTTATATAGATATTAAAATGTATATAAAATGCTGACGTTTAATATGCGAGAGAAAAAATGAATTATATGGCATAAGGTATCAATGAGGAATGAGGAATCAGTATAGAACTATTGGGAAAAGTTCAGGTTCTTCATTTACTAAAACTGTCTGGGTTTGACTCTCCTCTTTGTCTTTTACCTGCTATAGACAACTAGACAAATACTTAACTCCACAATATCTCAGGTAATTTATTTTTATTTATTTATTATTTTATTTTTTAGAGACATGGTCTCCCTCTATCACCGAGGCTGGAGTTCAGTAACTCAATCATAACTCACTGTAATTTCAAACTCCTGGGCTCAAGTTATTCTCCCACCCCAGGCTCCTGAGTAGGTGGGACTATAGGCAGGCACCACCATGCCTGGCTAATTTTTTAAGTTTTTTGTAGAGATGGGGGTCTTGCTATGCTGCCCAGGCTGGTCTAGAAGTCCTTGCCTCAGGTAATCCTCCCATGTTGGCCTCCCAAAGTGCTGGGATTACAGATATAAGCCACTGTGCCTGACCTATAATTTTTCTTTACAATGGACATTAATAATACCTCCCTCTTAGGTTTGATGTGATTAAATGAGGTAATACTTGTGAAACTGAGAATAGTATCTCATGTACTAATCTGTTAATAGTTAATTATTATTTATGCAAGGCAAGGCTATTAGAAAATATGAAAAAATATTGTTGTAATAAACACACTTCGTTATTCCATTTAATATTCAATGTTTTGTGATCTTATCTATGAATATCAAAGAAATACTTCAAAATAAATATCTTTAAAATAAGGCTGCAAGAGTAATTTCTTAAATATGATGGAGAGAATATAAAACAAAGAATGAATGTTACCTGTAATAGGAAAGCATTCGAGAAATTCCTCTTAAAAACAAGATCAAAATAAGGGTGCACATTGTTACCATATATAATACTAAACTGGTATTCTTCTATGAAAATGAAACAAAATGACTATTTATTTATTTATATTTGGACACAGGGTCTCATTCTGTTGCCTACGCTGGAGTGCAGTGGTGTCGTCATAGCTCACTGCAACCTTGAATTCTTGGGCTCAAGAGATCCTCCTGCCTCAGCCTCCTGAGTACCTGGGACTACAGGTGTGAGCCACCACATCTGGTTGTGACTAGTAATTGAAAGAGAATAAATATTCTTTCAGACAGATTACATACCATGAAAACCCAAATAATAAGAAATCTGGGGAATAAGGATTATCTAGAAGTTTCACTAGCAAAGGTATCCAGGAATAGAAAAATACTTAAAGATCAATTTTATTCAAGTTAATTAAAACCTACAAGTGGAAACTATAAAACTTCTACATAAAAGAGTAAATAAGAGTAGATATCTCAGGCAGGTGGGCCTGAATAAAGATCAACTATATTTTCAATTAATGAGTGCATTTATACTTAAATACTAATAACAGCAGAATATTTTTGTAAACTTGATGTAGTAACTTTAAAAATCATTTAGAAAAAAAATAGTGGACAAAAATGTCAAAGATCATCTTAATGTCCGGGATAGGGGTGGGTGTGAGGAATGAAGGTAATTATAGAAATTACATTTGGCATCAGAAGAATGTGTGACTTGTCTTGTTGAGCCTCTTTCTCTAACTGAAAATGAACAATGAGTCAGGGTTCCCTTGGTCGTGCTGGTCCCTGAAGACTCTCCCATCTCGTCCCCAGCCCTTCCAGTGTTCGTTCTACCCAGCAATAGAGAATGTCAGTTCTGTTACTTCTCTGATTGGTTAAGCCTACCCATGCTGATTCCTCTCCATCCCTTTTGGCCATTTTCAGGTGATAGAAGCCCACAATTTCAGAGCTCTTGTCTGTCCCCAGCCTGCCTCAGTTCCTCATTGCTGTTCCTCTGCTCACAGTCGTCAACTACAGACCCCACATGTTCCCTGAAGAGAGAATGTTCCAGAGCAGAGCTGTGATCCTGAAAGCCCTCGCCTTGGCTTTCCTGCTTCATCTGCAAGGAGCTGGGGCCATCAAGGGTGAGAGCCAGGGCATGTGAGAGCGCCGGGTGAGAGGTGGGGGCAGGCTACTGTGAACTGTTTCAGGAATTAGAGACTTTAGGGACTCGATCTATTTTCCTTTATGTCCTTTTTCTCTCTTCTTTCTCTAGTGTGGGGTTCACCGTTGGTCCTTCTTGCTCTAATGATAATAATAGCAGCAGCAGCTACAGTTTACTAGACACTTATTTAATTTCTTTTCCATTTACATTTCACAAGGACCTTCAATGAAGATATTATTACCTCCTTTTAGAGGTAAAAAAACTGAAGGTCAAAAAGATTAATATATTTTCTAAGGTTACACATCAAGTCGAAGAACCAAGGTTCAAGTCCAGACCCAATTCTGATGATCATACTCCCCAGACTTCTGCACACAGTGACTTTCTAGCTGAGCCCTGCAGGGACCCCACACCCTTATATCTCTCCTGGATCCCCAGGCTCTGCTCTGTGTGGCTGCTTCTGAGGGACCCAGAGTTATGGGCACCATGTGCTGGAAGCTAGGAGAGCAAGTGCCAAGAGTGCTCCTGTATTCTTCCTGTCTCCCAGCACACGAGGCCCCTTCCCTGGCCTTTGTGGGTGGTCCACAAGCTGCCTTTCTCAGGACAGCAGTGTTGCATGTTTTTGTTCACCTTGTGATTCAGGTCTTGAAGACCCAGGAGACCACTGGGAGGCCCAGACTTTGGAGAACCACAAGGACTCAGCCAGGGATTATAAATGGTGATGAATACACTTTCTTCCATGGCAGACATCAGGGGGCATCAAGCCTGGGCATGATATTGTCATCCAAAAATCTAGTGATGTGAAGGATTAGAATTTATAACATAAAAGATGCACTCTGGCCCCCAGGCAGCTTTATTTAAGGTGTGGGGTCCAAGAGTGTGAAGAAGTAAAGAGGAGGTGAGGCTGGGGAGAACGGGAAGTACCCGCCTATTGCCCTGGCGGTCCTTTGTATTACCATATACACGGTAATGAACATATTGTCACATAGATATGATACTTTTTAGGATCCTTGGTAGATATTACTAATTAACTCAGCTGTATCTGTAGTGCTTCCCTCCCCTCTCGTTCCTTCTCTCTCAACATATAAATATATTCTTTATCTTAAAAACAAATATGAACCGACCAACACAAAACAACTTTGCCTTCACTCTGCATCCTATCCTCGCAGCTAAGCTCCTGATTTTTGTCTCCAATGCAGTACTGAGCATACTCATGTCTTAGCTGTCAGGAACTTAAGATCAAATCCAGTGGGTACTTCAATCTCTCTCTGATTTGAGTTCTTGATAATATTTGCACTGTAATCCACTTTTTTCTGGTTTCTTATTGGAACTTTTTATATTTATTTATTTATTTATTTTTGAGACAGAGTTTCACTTTGTTGCCCGGGCTAGAGTGCCGTGGCGTCAGCCTAGCTCACAGCAACCTCAAACTCCTGGGCTCAAGTGATCCTTCTGCCTCTGCCTCCCGAGTAGCTGGGACTACAGGCATGCGCCACCATGCCCGGCTAATTTTTTCTATATATTTTAGTTGGCCAATTAATTTCTTTGTATTTTTAGTAGAGATGGGGTCTCGTTCTTGCTGGTCTCGAACTCTTGACCTTGAGTGATCCTCCCGCCTCGGCCTCCTAGAGTGCTAGGATTACAGGCGTGAGCCACTGCGCCCGGCTTGGAACTTTTTAAAAAAGGCCCTCTTTTAACTTACTCTGTCCTTATTTTTCTTGTATTTTTCTGGATCCTCCTTATTCTCCTTTGAAAATGCCCCTTAATTATCATGTTCCCCAGATCTATACCCATAGCTCTCTGCAAGTCTTATTTTTGCACTCTTCCTGGAAAAGCTCATCTCGCCTTCATCTGCCACTGATGGCTCTCAGTTCTCTGGGCCAAACCCCTCTCCTGAGATCAGCCATCATATACAACTGTCTGTGTGTCATTTCTACTTAGATGGCTTTTGAGCATTCTGAATGCGCTATATCCCACACTGAACTCAACATCTTCTCCCGATCCCACTGTCTTCCTTTATCACCCATTTAAATTAGTGGAATTAAGATGATTGCATTGGGTTGTGGAGATGTTGGTCAAAGGATACAAAATTTCATTTAGATAGGAAGAATATGTTCAAGAGTTCTGTTGTACAACATGGTAACTATAGCTAATAACAATGTTTGGTATTCTCGAAAATCACTGAGAGTGGATTTTGTGTTCTCATCACAAAAAAATAGCTGTGAGGTAATGCATATGTTAATTAGCTTGATTTAGCCATTCCATGATGTATATATATTTCAAAACATGTTGTACACAATAAATATGCACAATTTTTGTCAACTAAAAATAATTTAGAAAAGTGATGAAAGAGAGAGAGATGATTGCATTTGCCAGTCTAGGGCTGCAAACTCACAGGGAAATCCATGAGGTAGCTGGTTAGAGTAGATGAGCCCTGAAGTCCCTTTGCATTCTTATTCATCTGTCATTCTCAACCAGAAGCTCTCATATATTCATTGTTTTATTTAATGATGACATTTGCTTTTATCCTCTTATGTTTGCTGCTTCTTGTAAACTAATAAAGACTAAGAAAAAATAAATTAAATCCCACAGGTGTTTCAAACTCTGCAACGATTTGTAGTTCCATCAGAAACAAAATAAAAACATAAATTAATAAAAAAGTTTGGAACCAATGCCAAAATAACTATACTACACTCTTGAATTTAATATGCCTAAAATGAAAACTATGATCAACAAAGCCGTACACTCCACAGTTTCATGTTCATAGATGAAAACAGAAATTTAAAGACTGTAAAGAGGACAAAAATTTGAAGGATGTTTTCTTCCCCCTTGCAATTTTCTATTTTTTCTGCCTTTTCTATAATAAGAAAATAAAAGTTCTGCCTCTCCTGCTCCTATAACTCTAAAGATAATTTAACACCTGTGGTCCTAGAAGAATCGAGGTCTCATGAGGAGACAAAAGCTTCTCTGCTAGTTCCACCAATAGCTATGTGAACTCCTGCGGGTTGCTCAGCCTCTCCGCATTTCCTGATCCGTAAAGCAGTATGTTACGCATCTGCTTCATAGGGTTATTGTGACAATTGAAAGAGTGAAATATGTGAAGTATTTAGAACGATGCCTGGCACATAGTAAGTGTTCACCAAATGTTACTTGTTATTGTTATTATTACTATTTCGGGGCGGTCAGGATGCCCAGACTTTCAAAGACCAAGAAGCAGCTTGACTTCTCAATGATATTATTCTCATTTTGTTCCTCCTTCATTTCCTTGTAACTGCTCTTGTCTCTTCTGCATCGTCTCCTTTTCGGTGTTACTCCTGCCCCACATGTCCTTCCTTTGATCTCTTTCCTTCTGCCTTTTTATGTGCATAAAGCTTTATTCATTCTCTGGCCTCCACCACTTACATATTCATACTTACATTTTGCCATGTGTTTCTCTACTTTCTCTATGCAGCAGACCACGTGTCAACTTGTGCTGCGTTTGTACAGCAGCATAGCCCGTTAGGAGAGTGTATGTTTGAGTTCGCTGAGGATGAGATGTTCTATGAGGATCTGGACAAGAAGGAGATGGTCTGGCATCTGCCGGAGTTTGCCCAAGCCATGTCCTTTGAGGCTCGGGTGGGCTGGCTAACACCGCTATATTGAACAACAACTTGAATATCCTGATCCAGCATTCCAACCACACCCAGGACACCAATGGTACTGCCTGTCTTGGCTTCTTCCTCTATAGCCCAACTGGGAAGGGATGGGAGGCCCCCTGCCTCACCCAGAGTAGGGGAACCCGAGGCCCCACTGTGTCTTTCCCTGAGTGGTCGGGGCTCATCCGGTGCAGCGAGGGCTTCACTGTCCCTTCTCACGCTAGAGAAAGGCTGAGCTGAGTGAGGTTGGCCGCTGGGGTGAGACTCCTGGCTCTGATTCAGGAACCCGGAGTACCGCAGGTCTGAGCCTGACGTGGACAGCACTCCAAAGTGCAGCCTCTGTGCTTCGTCCCACAACAGGCGACTCACCGGGTCCTGTTTTCTCCCAGAGCCT
>VBSM01000361.1:2448460-2463961 GCA_008086735.1 Cheirogaleus medius | reverse complement strand
GCTCAAGTGATCCTCCTGCCTCGGCCTCCCAGAGTGCTAGATTACAGGCGTGAGCCACCTCACCTGGCCCATTTCTCTACAATGTTTTGACACAGCACAAGGCCCTCACCAGAAGCCACCAGAGGCAGCCATCTAATCTTTAACCTCCCAGCCTGCAAAACTGTAAGCTACATAAATCTTTCTTTACAAATCACCAAGTATCAGGTATTCTGTTATAGCAATACAAAACAGACTAAGACAGAGCCTCTTGTGAAAGACTAGGAAAGACTTATCTGTTCCAGACATGTAGGGAATTTTTTGTTTAATCATTAGGTGACCACTAATCTGAGAAAATTTCAATGGCTACACATAACAAAGAATCAGACTTTACAAGTTAGTTCAGAAAAGTCACAAAACAACAACAGTGAAAACAAACCCTGGAAGGGAAAGGGAAGGAAGAATCTGATTTTTCAGGGTCACCAAATTATATTACACAAAATATCAAGTTTTCAACAAACAATTATAAGACATGCAAAGAAATAAGAAAATATGGCCTGAATACAGGGGGGAAAGTAATAAGTAAAAATCTTTCTAAGGAAGCCTAGAAATTAGATTTTATAGACAAAGACATTAAATAAACATTTGAAATATATTCAAAGAACTAAAGGAAACTATGTTTAAAGAACTAAAGTATGGGAATGATGTCTCACCAAATAGTGACAGAAATTATAATACTCAAATAGAAATTCTAAAGTTGAAAAATACAATAACAGAAATAAAAATTTCACTAGAATGGCTTGACAGATTTGAGCAGACAGAAGAAACAATCAGCAAACTTAAATGTAGGTCAACTGATATTATCCAGTTTGAGAAACAGAAAGAAAACCAAGTGAAGAAAAATGAACAGGGCCTCAGAGACCTGTGGAACACCATCAAGCATACAAAAATATGAAATAGTAGTCCCCAAATGAGAGGAGAAAGAGAAAGTGGCAGAAAGACTATTTGAAGAAATAGTGGCTGAAAACTTTTCAAATTTGATGAAAAATTTTAATCTACATATTCAAGAATTTTAATGAACTGCTAATTGGATAAACTCAAAGAGATCCATACCTACACATATGGTAATCAAGCTGTTGAAAGTCAAAGACAAAAAGAGAATTTTGCAAGAAGCAAGAGAGAAGTGACGCATCACATTCAAGAGATCATCAAGAACATTAACGGATGATCTTTCATCAGAAACCATGAAGGCCAGAATGCAATGGAATGGCATGTTCAAAGTGCTTTGGTGGGGGCAGGGGGAGCAGTCAGCTAAGAAAACTATATCTGGCAAAAGTATCCTTCAAAAATAAAGGAGAAATTAAGACATTCCCAGATACAAAGAAACAGAATTTGTCATTATCAAGACTGACTAAAATATTTTCAGGCTGAAGCAAAAGGACACTAGAATGTAACTCAAATCCACATGAAGAAATAGACACCAGTACAGGTAACTGAAATAGGTTAATTCAAAGAAAAATATAAATGTGGTTTTTTGCTTATGACTTTTTTCTTCTAATTTAAAAGAAACTGCATAAAACAGTAGCTATAAATCTGTGTTGACGGGCGCACATGCATAAAGGCATAACTTGTATCAGAATAACAGCACAGAGGAGGGGGGAACAGAGCTACATAGGAACAAAGTTTTTGTATACTATTGAAATTAAGTTGATATTAATACAAACTAGATTAATATGTTAACTTTAATTTCTAGGGCAACCACTAACAACTCTAAAAAGTACAGTAAAAGAAATGACAAGTAAATTAAAATGACAATAGAAAATGTCTATTTAACACAATAGAAAACAATAATAAAGAAACAAAAAAGACATAAGAAAAACAGAAAATAAATAATAAAATGGCAGACATAAAAATATCCATTTATTTAAAAAACCATTTATCAGTAAATGGTTTGCACCAGTGGTCCCCAACGTTTTTGGCACTAGGGACCAGTTTCATGGAAGGCAATTTTTCCATGGACTGGAGGTGGGGGGAGGGATGGTTTCAGGATGATTCAAGTGTATTACATTTATTGTGCGCTAGAAAAAATAAAAAATAAAAGAAGTAAAATAATTTAAAAAAAAAAAAGTACATGAGGAGGTGCAGCAGTCAGACTCAAGAAGTCCTGTCATTGGCCTCCTTCCAAAACGAATCCAATTCAAACCTTAAAGTCCTTCTGAAATGAGATGCAGTTCTAGGTATAGACCTGCACTTACTTGAAATCTTAGTTTACTCTCATTTTTAGACCTTTACAAAATTCCTATCACATCACCCACTGCCCCCAAAGCTCTATTACTTCTGAAATTTGAACATCTGACTCTTCTCAAATGGGCACCAGAGCTCAAAGGAAGCCTAAGAGCTCATTCATTAGTGAATTCCACAATTAAGTTAGCCAAAAAGGCTAATCAAGAGTCTCCTCCGCTTTAAAACTAAGGGCTTCGCAAAAACAGTAACAAGTGGTTCTCAAACCTAAATTGTGCATTGCCCTCCCGAGATTTGAAAAATGTCACCCCAGTGTTGATAACCACTGCTAGAGGTGAACTCAACACTTTAAAAACCCACTTCTGCCAGAGCCCATCCCACACTGTTTCTAGCAACATTATTTGTGGCAGAACCGACCATTTGCTTTACCATGCTTCCTGATTTCCACTTCCAAGTCTTTAGGTTTCCTACTGTGGCCCATAAGCCAAATCACTTTTCCAGTATTAAAGCTGTAAATTCCAGAACCCACACACCCCAGCTCCCTGAATTACAAACCCCTCTACCTGTAGGCAAGACAAGGGGTTATGCAGAAACGAGTTTTGAGACTTGAATTTCAGTGACAATTGCTGGAATACTCTGAAATGGTCCTCTATTAAGCTATACAGGGTACTGTGAATTCACAATATTTAAGGGAGTAAAGAGTTTTTTGAGACTTGCTCTAGCACCACAGCTAGAGTGCGGTGGTGTCATTATAGCTCACAGCAACCTCCCATGCCTGGGCTCAAGCAATCCTCCTGTCTCCTGAGTAGCTGGGACTATAGGTGTGTGCCACCATGCCAAGCTAATTTTTCTATTTTTTTGTAAAGATGGGGTCTCACTTTTGCTCAGGATGGCATTGAACTTCTGGCAGCAAAATTTACCCAACACACCAAGTCACACTTCTGGCTTCCTCCCAGGCCCTTTCGCATTTTAGTGTGTTAGGGAGACAATCTATACACCCAGCACCACAGAGAAAACCTTAAGAGCCTACTTCAAATTTTGAGTTAAGGCATGAATGAACAACAGAGTTTGTTTTTTTCTTCATCTAAACCACAGCAAATTGTAGAGCTCCAAATTACTTTGAGTCAATTCACAAAGGTCAGGTGCATTTACTCCATTAACTAAGTAAGAGCCTATACTTTGTTTAAAAATTAACCAAAAGATGGCTATTCCTTTTTCTCCCCTCAGGAGTATTTTCCCCTAAATTCAAGACAATTCTAGTCACGATCCTTCTGAAACACTACAGAAACAAATGTTAAAGTAACTCAAAACTTGAATAATATTTTCTTTATTTACAAGTTAGAATCAACAAAGACAGTCCAGGGGACCAAATGGGGAGATGACTGAAACCCCCAGGGCCCCAAATGGAGCGGAAGGAAAAAGGGAAAACAAGAATAGAAAAAAAAAAGTCAACGTAAAAAAGAGCTCCCCCTTTCTTCCCTCCCCATGTAGGCTGAGGGGACCTTGGCCCCACCCTCTCCCCAGCCTTACCTAGCGTAAAATAAATTAGAACAAACAACCTCAAAACATGGCCCTTGGAAATGAACAGGGCAGCTATGGCATCAGGTAACTGTGTCAGGGCCTTTACACACTCCCCCTTCTCTGTACCTCTGCCCCACCCATCATTTTGAATGGGGGCTGTGTGTACAAGGTCACTCCCAGTGGGGCTGGGAATTCAATCTTATTTTGTCCATATTCCTCCTTCAGTGTATGTTCCTGCATCCCTCCCCCCTGTAGAGCCAGCTCTTCTACAGAGGGGGGAGGTGAGGTGAGATGAAGAAGTATCACAGCAAGGGGGAAGGAGTAGGGCAGGGTGGTCTAGGGGTCCGGTCCTGCGGAGCCTTCCTGCCCCATCTGGCCTGGCCCCTTAGCCTGAGTCTGAATCACTGGTGTCTGAAGAAGAGGAAGATGAAGAGGAGGAGCTGGAATCTGAGCTGGAGCTGGAAGCGCTGAGGCGTGACACTGCAACTTGCTGTGCAGAGGACGACTCTGTTTTCTCACTCGCTGCAGAACAAAGTTGAAAGTTAAAACATAGACAAATCTGTGAATCTTCTATTTGTCAAGAGGAACAGGACACAGCACACTTATAGCAGCCTAAAAATATACTCACCTTTCTTGGGGGGCTTTTTGGTGGAGTTGAGTTGCCCACTAACGTCTTGTAACCGCTTTTCTAATTCTCTCTTCTTCTCTAAAGCCAGTTCCTCCTTTGTCTTTCCCACAGGTTTCTTGACGGCTAGGAACAGAAATGCATCAGGATTCATTAAAACTGCTGTGGGCCCCTAGGGTTGCCAAGTTCCTTTTGTGTTTACCAGGAGACAGTCAAGGCATCCCCATCCCATCACCCTGGGAGCTGACCATTCCAAATGCAAACATACCCCACACCACTCTCTCTGAAACTGTCTTCAGAACCACATGAGAACTGCTAGATTAACTGGCAAACCTTATTTCATACTTACTGTAAGGCTTCCGGGGTTTCTTTCGCAGGCAGGAAAGGACATAGCGCTCAAGCTCTCTAAGTGTGGACGGCTTGAGTGTTTCAAAATCAATCTCAATCTCTTCTGGGTTTGAATCACGTAAAGAGGGTTCCCTGGCTTGGATTATATGCACAACTCGACCCAGCTTCTCCCCAGGTAATTTGTTGATATCCAGGCTCAACTGCCGCTTCTCATCATAACTCATGGGCCTGCTCTCTTCCTCCTCCTCTGAATCATAACCCGTAGGCAGGGGAGGTGGGGCCGTCTTTGTGGCCTTTTTTGGCAGCCTATGGGCAAAGGAAATTGCCAACTGAAGAGGCTTCATTAACCCTCCCCACATGTTCCCACTATTCAACCCAGTAATCCTTGTCTAATGTGGAGCTTTTGTTTTTCCATTAAGGCAAATGACTGAGTAGAGGTGGGCTCCTGAAGACACTATGTTAGGGAAACAGAACATTTTACATTTAGTTTGGACTCTGAACACTTAATATAGGCATACCTCAGAAGTACTGTGGGTTTGGTTACAAAGTATTGCAATAAAGTCACACAAATTTTTTGGTTTCCAAGTGCATATGAAAGTTACACTTACACTGTGCTGAAGTCTATTAAGTTTTCAATAACATTATGTCTTAGAAAAATCTATATACCTTAGTGAAAAAAATACTTTATTGCCAAAAAGTACTGTGTGCAAAGGCCCTGATAGTTACCTGAGGCCATAGCTGCCTTGTTCACTTCCAAGAGCCCTGTTTTGAAGTTGTTCTAATTCATTTAAAGCTAGATTGGGGGGGGGGGGGCGCAACCCACAGGGTTACCAAAAACCTTCAATTTGTAAAAAGCACATTATCTGCAAAGTGCAATAAAGTGAGGAGCACAATAAAACAAGGTATGCCTGTTTAAGTATACTATACTGGTGTGGGTCTACCTTTTGCTCCCCAAAGCACTACTAAATTGCCACACCATGGAAAACAAGTCTAGATTGACTGATTTAGAGAAGTAGACAAACTATGGTGCAAGGAGCAAATCCATTTGTTTTTGCAAATAAAGTTTTACTGGAACACACTTATGTTCATTTGCTTACTGGCTATGGCTGCTTTTATACTATGTTGTCAGAATAGCTGTAAGTGAGCCTATGGTCCTCAAAGCCTATCATATAGAGATTGTTTACTGATCCCTAGTTTAGAGAAAACTTTGCAAGAAGTGGGAGATTTTATACCCTGGAAAGATGGAAATAGCCAAAATAAGTCTCTGCTTCCTACCCAGTTAGAACTCACTTGGTGCCACTTCCTCCAGAAGGTCCAAAGCCAGGGGGGCCTATAGCAGCATTGCCACTCCCACTGCCACTTGCTTTCTTGGACTTCTTGGGCTGTGGGGGGCGAGGTGCCCGTGGCCCCTTGTCATCTTCATCAGCCCCAGCTCGGCCTCGATGCTTCTCTGCCTTCCGTTTCTTCTTTTTCTCCTTTTTCTCTCTCTTCCGCTTGGGCTTGGATATTGGGCCCTGGGACAAGGCAGCCAGCTGTTCATGTACTGCCCGAAGCTAGAGAAGAATAAAACAGACATGAAGTGAGAAAAGTAAATAAAGTAAAAGACTGGGTAAAATTATGATGAAGACAGGGCACGAACCTCTTACCCAGTAAAAACTGAAGAAAACAAAATACCTGTTCCTGTAGTTCTGCCAAGCGATGAGCTCTTTCTTCCTCTGAGTCTGAGCTTTCACTCTCTTCTTCTTCCTCATCCTCTTCATCTTCCTCCTCCTCCTCAGAGGAACTCTCACTGCTACTTTCTTCACTGGAGGACTCTGAAGATGATTTGGCCAGGCCAGGAGGCAAGGCAGTAGAGACTGGTAAAGGCCCTGGTTCCAGTGGCTCATCTGGCATCTTAGCATAACGGAACTCAAATACATCCTAGAAAAACAGACACACACTCACAACTATGCTAGTATACAGTGCCCTGATTATACCCAGCCACCCAGTGGTATAGCTCCGATTTGCAACTATACAGAATGGGGAGAGCCTCATGTTGAGGCTGTACAGCTTCCTCATACCAATTTATTTTTCAAGCTCCAATATTTATACTCACCTGCAGCTTTCGTGCCATGGCCACAACATCATGGTCTGGGGGATTGTACTTATAGCAGTTGGAGAACATAAGCCGCACATCAGCAGCAAACTCCTGTGCATCCCGGTAATCACGATTCTCCATCTTCCGCTGCAGAAGGAGGCAGCATCAGAAGCTGCACAGGCAGGGAGACTCACCTTTCCCTGACAACCCCAGACACCACAAGAGGAGCCCTCTCTTGAGAGCACAGTAGGGATGACCTTAAGGATCTGTGCCCTGGGGTTCAAGTTTGAAGTCAAAGTAATTTGGGTGGGTTGAAGAAATATTTATGTCTAGAAAAAGAAACCATTTCTAAGTGACAGGGGAGGAGAGGTGACCTGTGACTACCCTACCACCCCTTAACTTCCTTAATCCAACACCCCCACATAAGTAGTACTGAACTATACATGAACAGTGTTGCTCAAAGGACAAAGAAATCCCACCCTATTGTTTCAAACTCCAGGAAACAAGAATTCTCCTCAACCACTTGACCTCTACCCCACTATTTTATTAAAGTAAAATACCAAGAATCAAAGACTATTATGTGCCCATAAGAAGACATGTTTTATTGATGATCCATCCCCAGGCTCCAATCACTGCCTGAGCATCCCATCTGCCCCATGCAGTGGGTACCTTGACAGTGCTGAGGTCCATGGGGTGCTTAATGATGTCATGGTAGTCATGCAGACCAAGAGCAGAAGCATCCACTGGTTTATAGAAAGGCCAGGCATAAGCAGCATGCTTCTTGGAGAGTAACTCTTTCAAAATGCCATTGCAATGTTTTAACTGTTCCGACAGTTTTCCTTTCTTAGAGCTCTGGTGTTGTTGCTGAGAGTCAGGCAAGTCTTTGCGTGGGGGCTTGATGGGACGACCACTCTCTCTACGTGCAGGGGGAATCCGTGCTGCTTTAGGTTCAAGACCCCCAGGAGGACTAGCTGGGGAACCAGGAGCCAGGATGGCTGTAGGTGTAGGGGTGGTAGTATCTGCTTTCCGCTTTACACCTTTTTTCTGCAGAAAGAAACAAGACAGGAGCTTACTACAGGCCCACTTCATTCAAGACCTTTTTCCCCCTCCCCATCACCCCCCAAAATTCAGATCCATACCTTGGCAAGGGGCTGGGCTGGGGGAGCGGCAGTAACAGCAAGGAGTGGGGGTCCAGCAGAGTGCAGGGACTTGAGAAGGGGAGAAGAAATGACCGATGGATGGGGAATGTTGAGGACAGTGGTAGGTATCTCAGGTGGTGGAGTATACAGGGCTGTATGTGATACAGAAGAGACAGCAGGCACCTGATGGGCACTGGTAATACTGCCCTGGATTGCTAGAAAAAGGAATGAAAAAGTTTAGTTTGATTCTCTTTCCTATTTTTAGGTCTCAATTTGCAAAACTCTTACTCTTCCTACCTGCCAACTTGGCCCCCTTCTTGTGGCTGTTCTTAGGGATGGTCACCACCAGCTCTTGTTCCTCTTGGGGCATTGATGCCACTTTCTGTAGGAAGATCTTTTCCAGCGTTTGTGCCATCAGGACAATATCGTCAGTGGGCTATAGAAACACAAACACCCATTTTAAAAGTTCGAATGCCAAAAGGAGGTAGATATACCATCTTTCTCAGGAATCCTGCCCCAGGCCATTACCACACCCTCTTAGACATCTTTTGTCACCAAGAGCTGAAAATTACCTACACCACGCCACACCACCACTAATTTCCACTCTCTCCGAACTCGAAATACAACAAAGAAAATAAATACATGGTCCCTTCGAGTTCAGAAGGATGGAGAAACTGACAAGAAAAACAGATCTTGTTCTCAGGTCTCTGGAGCTTTCTGAGAAACAGGGCCACCACCCAAGCATGAATAGTGTTCTATTTAAATAACCTTTAACTCTGGAGCTCTGAAGCCACATATACCATTGTGTTCAGTAGCACCATCTGGAGATCAGGTTTTTTAGACCCTGACTACTCAACACCTTCAAATGGCAAAGGACTCAAACTTCGTGTAGGAAAAATATCTAGCAATAGAAATACCATTTCTCCCCATCTACTAAATGAACACACATAGACAAACTCACCTTGTTGTAAATATAACAGTTGGTGAACATGGTATTAAAATCTTGCATACACTCTGATGCAGCCCAGTAATAATTGTTTTCAAGTCTCCTCTTAATAGTACCCATGTCCATAGGCTGTTTTATAATTTTGTGATAATCCTGAATAAAGAAATGCTAGGTCAGAGCCACAGAAAAATGCCTATTTTCCTAGGCAAACACACTCACACACACCCCCTATTGATCAAGAGTATAAGCTTCCTACACTGCGGCCCCAGTTAATCTATGGGACAAAAAAATGGAATGGGATTCTTAATACCCACAAAGAGGCCCCTATTGCCTTTCTCTAACCACCCACCCTCCCACCCACTCTGAAAACTTCCCATCCTGTGACATTACCTCTAGGGCTGGCTATCCATGGGCTGCATGAGGGAAAGGAAGAAGCTAAGAATTTTGGCCACCGTGGTCCTCTCCCAACCTGGGGTGGGAATCTGTAAAATGGAGCCAGGGCACAAAAGTTAAGGAAGGACACATGGAGGGCACAGTGAGATGCCAAGATAGCGATAGCAAGCAGTTGGATCAATCACAAGGACCAAAAATCCAGAAAATGGTGGCTATCCGCCCTACAGAGGAGAAATAGGAACTCCCTAGGGGCCGCAGCACCTATACTAAGCAGCCCACCCCCACTCACACACATTCTTGCTCATTCCCATACCTCCCCCACTCCAATGTTGCCACTCACCGGCAAACCCAGTTTGACGGCATCCACAGGCTGCCGGAATGGCCATGCAAACTGATGTTTCCACAGAGCCTTCATTACCACTTTGTGTAGGTATTGCAGCTGATTGGTAACTCGTCCCGGCTTTTTGGGATTGGACACTTCAGGAGGTGGTGGGTTGGCAGGGGTCAGTTGCAAAGCTGGCACTGAAGCCATTGTGGGGCTCTCAAATCCCTCATACAACAGGGAGGGCTTTCGAATCCTTTTCCCTGGTGCTGCTGCCTCTGGGCCCAGCCCCAATAACCCTGCATTCCCTTCCCCAGGGAGCCTGCAAAAAGGGAAACAAAATTAGATGTAGTACTCCCATGGAAATCAGGAAAAAGTGCATTTGCATTATGTGCCTGATGAATCTAGGCTTTCGTTCTAGTGAGGTGCTTTTATAAGTTGTTCTCAAACAGAACTGATACCCCCATCTATCCAGCTCCCGGCTTCTGAAGAATCTGATGAGCTTTATCTGTTCTCTTTTATTTAAAAGTAAAAAAAAAAAAGTCCAGGATAATTTCTGATAGGACACAACATCTGAGAACTATAGCCTCATGAGCACTGGGGCTTAAGCAAGACTGGTGGAGCTGAGAAACTCAAACCCCAAGCTTCCTCCTCACTTGGGGTTTGGTGGTTGCCATGGTGGCTGAGCCAGAGGAAAGCTGGTGAAAAGAGGAAGAAAAGTAGGGAGAAAAATTTCATAAAATGCTGGTGAGCCACCTAAGAATGCATCCTCCACAAACTCTGGGTACTGGGTAGTTAACCCCACAGCAGAAAACGGACTAGAAATCCCACAGAAAAGAACTATACCAACTCAAAAATAAATTCAGATAAGCAAACAGCTTTGACACTTCACAGCCTGGAATAACACCTACCAGCCTCCCAAAATTATTTACACCAAATGAAGCTCTCCTCCAAGGGAATTCAAAAGACAGCCGCTCAGTTTGTCAGCAAGTTCCCTCATAGATAGCCCCCTCCCATCCATCCCGCTGCGAAATACCAATTCCACTAACAGTTCCC
The DNA here is from genome assembly GCA_008086735.1 of Cheirogaleus medius. Taxonomy (NCBI): domain Eukaryota; kingdom Metazoa; phylum Chordata; class Mammalia; order Primates; family Cheirogaleidae; genus Cheirogaleus; species Cheirogaleus medius. The sequence goes on along the minus strand of VBSM01000361.1, from coordinate 2,453,317 downwards.
ATTCTGTAGATCAAAGGCCAGCCGTGGTTCAAGTTTACAGCCCCTCTAGGGCTCCTCTCCTCCTAATCAGGTGTCTCCCACCACCTAAGACTTAAGACATTACATCTCTTTCTTTACATCGCAAAGCGTAATTGGGAGAGCTCCATCTTTCTGTCCTGAATGAAACTTGATGTCAGGAAAAACACAACCCACAACACCGCCCCCCCACCCAAACAAAACACAAACCGACCCAGTCACTAGAAGACAAGAAAGGATTTAATAACTCAACTCTAGACATCAGGAACCCACAGACTGGGAGAGTGTGACCCCTCCACCCTATTCTGGAAATCCCCGTTACCAGTTCCTATCCAGCTCTATCACCATGGCAACTCTACAAGACACTAGAGGTGGCCACGAACCCAAAAAGGCTATGACAAACCGTCGCTAAATATCGAAAGCAAACGCGAGACAGGCTGCCCACTTAAAACTGTCCATCCTCACTACATTCCACCGCCAAACTAGCCCTACCTTACTCTAAGGCTGGAGCACGGCGTTAAAAAGTAGTGTATAAACTGACAACCTGTATTCTCCCCATACGCAGTTAACTGGGCCGCCGCCACTGTTCCAAAACCGTCGCTGAACATCCTCCGCGAGCCCGAGGCAACAGCTGCGCCGCAAAACAGCAACGCGCCGGAGTCTTTCCGTATTACCCCCGAACACGGCTTCCCACACCCCCGTGCCACCGTCCCCCAACGTCCCCTTCCCACACGCGGGTCGCGGGGACGTACTTGTGGGGAGTCACGTTTTGCAGCATCTTGACCGCAGGGAACCGGCGCTGCCCTCAGACGCGTAAAGTCCGGGTGGCCTCGGTTCCCCTCACCGCCCGGTGCAGCATAACCCGGGAAGTCGGGGGAGCCCGTCGCTCTCGGCCCTCCAGGCGAGAAAGCAGCCCCTCCGCAGCCTCTCGGAGAGCTCCCGGCAGCTTGGCGCGCTCTGCAGGCGGCGAACAGCAAGAAAATGGCGGCGGCCTCAGCTGAGGCGGGCAAGCGAAGGGGGACTGATTCTTCAAACCCAAAGACGGTCCCTGATCCCAGACACCGCCGTCAATACAGCCCGCTGTTAGTCTGCAAGGGTTCCCTCTTCTTGTCGGGACCGTCCGGGACGGACGACGTCCCCTTTAGATCTCGGATGGAGGCGGATGAACACGAAAAGTGGTTTAAGGAGCCGCCGCCTCCATCTTTGAAATCCTCTTGAGGGCGGAGAAGAGGGAATGGACAGATTCCGAGGACTGGGCGGGGCCCGAAAAAGGGGAGCTTCGGGGGCTTCTATAGGGTCTGCACTGTCCGCCGTAACCGGTCATAGGCCGAGACGAAAGCCATTTCCAAGCGGATGGACGTGGATTGTAATGGCGGCCCCCGACGACTCGAAGGCTCTGTATCGGTAGGCAGAATCCTCCAGCTCGTTCTAGAGGCCGCTCCACTCCAGCGCGAAATGGCGCCGCCGAGCCCCGCGCCAGCCCTTTATATATAGGCGGGGGGGAGGAGCTTCGCTGCTCATGCGCGCCTCCCTGCTCGAGATGTCCCCCACCCCTTCAGCGCGCGCACGCTCGCTCACGCGCGTGAAGCAGCGCAGTCGAAGGGGGAGGAACACCTCCCCGTGGGAGCTTTTTCTATTGGTCGGCCGAAGCGATGACGTCACAAATCTCATTTCCAAGGTGTCAATCACCAGACAGAAGAGTGCTGCATAGAGCCATAGGGAAGTGGCAACCCGCCACATCTCCGAGCCAATTGGCTGAGCTGGGGTTCGGCGACTTCAGGGAAACAGGGAGGTTGGAAGGGGTGCAGAAGCCATCGCCCAAGAGCCTTCGGCACCCTCTCCCCGCCTCCCTTTCCAACAAAGTCTTCCCAAGCTTCCAAGCACCGTACAACTGGAGACTGCCCAGCTCGGGCTGGTCGTGCCATTCGTAGCTCCTCCATTGGCCAGACGGGAGGGGTCGCGTGGGCGTAGCCGGCCTCGGCGAGCCAGGGGTGTGGCCGCAACACGGCGGGCGGGCGGTGAGGAATCTGAAACGAGGAAGACGACGCCATGTTAGAAGCCGCGGCCTGTAATACCGGCGAATAAACTAAGGGCTTCCGAACGTAACGACGAAGCAACCTAACGTCCCTATGCTCCACAATCTAAAATTCAGGCTTGCCAGAGCCTTAAAATCCTCCCCTCCGTCCCCCAGGCCAAACAATCGAAAGACAAAGGCAAAACTCATTTTCTTATTTGTGAAGCCCTGAAAGGTTCTTATCAAGGCCACCAAACCTAGAACACGTCCCCCCCATCTGGCACGCCCTACACCCCTCCAAGCCCTCCCCACTCATACCTTCGGTTACCAACACATATATCTGCTCGCTCGACAAAACCCCGGGAGCCCTAAACTGGGAGCAAAAACTCCAAGCGCCTCCGTCTACCCTATAAAATGTAACCCACCTCACCTCTTCGCCAAACTTCACTCCGGCTTCTGGCTCAGATAGGAAAAAGCAAGTCCCGCCAGGGGTGAATCAGGGGAAACACCCTCCCCCTCCAGGCGAGCTCAGACCTTTCCCCACTCCCGCACCTCGGGGCAGACCCGTACCCTCCCCTTAGCGTCCCTCCGCCTCGGGGGCGAAAGAATCCCCCATCCCCCCACCAGGTCCGGCGTCCTCCCCACGGAGCGGCTCGTCCATCGGTCAGCGCCAGGGAGGAGGGCGAGCGGAGGCGGCGGCGGCAGCCGCTCAGACTAGCCCTCCCCCTCCTCTCCCCTCCCCCCGGGCCGGCCGCCTCCGAGGAGGGGCAGGAGCCATTTTGGGAGCTCAGCTTCGCCCCCTCCCCCAACTCACTAAGTCTTCTTTACAATTTGGTTGTCTGAATAGGATTACAGACTGTATGAATAAAGAACCAGAGCTCAAGGTCAGGATATCTAAAGCATCTCCGGGGCTTCCCGCGTCCCAGCTCCCTTACAGGAGAGTAAAAGGATTTCCCCCACCGGAGAATACCTGGGCTTTGATGGGGTGTCACCTCCCCCATATCCCCTTTCCTCGCTACCAAGGGAGAAAAGCTCGTGTGCATATCTAAGAAAGGAAATCAATGTAGATGAACGAATGTAATTAAAGCTCTCCCTCCCCCGCGAAGGGCTCGTAACGGCCTAGGTCCTTGAGCTCCAACCACACCACCCTCCCTCCTTCGCAGCAGCCCTTCAGCCCAAACCTTGGTTACTGCGTCTAAAATGGCCGCCAAGCTCCAGTCTTCTTGACCACCCCAGTAGGGCAAACCCCGCGGGGGGAAGTGAGCATTAGGAAAGCAGAGTCCCCTTCCCCCCACCGGGGATCAGGCCCTGGCCCCCACAAGTACGCGCGTCCCCGCCCGGGTGCTGCAGCAGGGAGGGCAATGACACAGCAACTTTGCAGAGGCCTTCTCCCCTCCCCCTAGTGGCCCAACCTCCCTATTTGCTTTTCTCCACCAGAGTTTTGCAGATCAGAACAGAGGACCACAGGGGGCCGGTAAGGGGAGAAAAACTTAGGAGGCTGAGAAAATACTGGGCCTTAGAAAGGAATACGGCACCAGATATTATTCTCGTTTATTCCCCGCATTCCGGAAAAGCCACTGCTCCCGGATCCCTTCCTGTCCTCTTTTCCTCCACGTGAGTCACAGGGGAGGCTACTGCTACGCAGTAATTTGGAAACGTAACTCTTGCCTCCTTTCCGTTCCTTTCCCCGCAGTACACAAGGAGAGAATTGTTCGGGCTGGAGGATGTGGGGGATGGGATGAAGGAAGCAATGGAACAGGCCACCCTGGAGAAATCCGAAACCTTGGGAGCTGTGAAATCATTCTAGGTCCCGAGCCTCCGCCCATCTCAGGCCACGCTTTCTACCCACCTCCCAGCACCCACCTTGGGCCTAGTTTCTGTTCCTAAGGAGACCCTAAGCTTTCAGCTTGTTACGCCCCCTACCCCAAGCCTGAAGGAGACACGTGCTCAGGTAAGACCCTACAGGGGCAACGAAGGTTTGAGCGGAAGGCCCCACAGGCCGTATCCACGTGAATGCACACAAATTCGGTAAGCGACTCGAAGCGTAGCCTCCAGCATGCCATGTGATGACTGTGAGCTTCCCACCGCAGACACAAAGGGAGCACACAAATGCCCCTTCCAGAGTCTCTGGGGAGAAAGGGAGTTGGCGCCTGGGAACGATCTCAGTTCACAACCTGGACTGCCAACTCCAAAGGCATTCACATCCCCGAGTAGGAACTACAGCCACCACTCCCACTCCACTGCCCACCACCAGGTCTCCCCCTCCCTCGGCCGCCAAAAGGGTCCCTTCTCACCTGGCTTCGGGCTGCTGTACCCCCAGGGGACGAACGGAATGGGGGGGCCTACACCGCCCCCTCACCCCTTTGCCCTCACATGGGGACAGGAGGTTAGCCATTCCCCTCCCCCCTCAGAGTAGCCCTCACCCGCTCGCCCCCTCCATGCTCCCATTGGCCATTAAGTGTTTGAAGGACAAATCCTCCCACCCTCGGGATTCTTTTCTGAACCCCAAGAATCCCCCTCCCGGACTCCCCACCATTGGTTAAGCACTTAAATGACTGACATACCCGCCCCCCAAGGGCCCCTTCTCACCTGCATCCTGGAACCTTCCAGGGAGGCTCCAAGGTTGCCCTCGGCTTGGTACGGGGGGAGGATGTAATCCGGGGTGTCAACCCCCCCCATGGAAAATGGAACTGCGTTGGGGGAGGGGACGTAGCCCCCAGCCCCGCCCTTCCCGACGGCTTGGGGGTGGGGAGAGCATCGGGGCCGCGCGGCCACGTCAGCAGCACCCAGATTGGCGGAACTGGGTCACGTGCCCGCCGCCCTCCCCC
>VBSM01000361.1:2355132-2367289 GCA_008086735.1 Cheirogaleus medius | reverse complement strand
CCCCCGGGGACTTCGGCCCAGCCGGGACGGCGGAGGGCTCCAGGCCCGCAGAGGGCCCGCGCGCAATGGCCAGTTCAGGGCCCCCGGCTGCCTGTGGGTGCCCCTGCCTCTCCCGAGCTTCCCTCGCATGGCTGGGGACAACGCTGCTGCTTGTCGCCGACTGGGCGCTGCTCCGGCCCGCGCTGCCCGGCGTGCTCTCTCTGCTGGTGTCCCCGGCGCTGCCGCTGCTCCGGGTCTGGGCGGTGGGCCTGAGCCGCTGGGCCCTGCTGTGGCTGGGGGCCCGCGGGATCCTCAAGGCCACGGCTGGCTCCGGGAGCGAGAGCGCAGGAGTCCAGGGATGGCTGGCTGCTTTGGAGCCCTTGGCGGCGGCGCTGGGCTTAGCCCTGCCGGGACTTGCCTCGTTCCGAGAGCTGGGCTCCTGGGGAGTCCCCAGGGACGCCAACAGCACCAGGCCACTGCACTGGGGAAGTCGCCTCGACGCCTTCGTCCTCAGCTACGCAGCGGCGCTGCCCGCGGCCGCCCTGTGGCACAAGCTCGGGGCCCTCTGGGTGGCCGGCTCTGGAGACGCTGTGCGCCGGCTCCTAGGCTGCCTGGGCTCAGAGATACGCCGCTTCCCGCTGGTCCTGGGCCTGGTGGTCCTCTCTTGTCTTGGTAAGCGGACACTGGGCGAGACGGGAGGACACAAGGGCAGGGATCAAAGGTAATGCTGAATGAAGTAGGCGGATTCTGGAAAATGCACATGGGGGAAAACGTCCTAGCTCAGGAGACCACTCAGTGAGGCGGAGAGAGCCCAGCACTGGTGGCTTCAGGAGGCCTGGGCTCCAGTCCTGCCCCGGGCCTCGCCTCACTGGCCACGGTGGGCAGGTCCTGTCCTCTGGGCCAACCATGCTCACCTCTGAGAGGAGGGTGTTCTACTCCATGATGTCTAGCCTCCTAATTAAACCCCTGAAGGGCCTGGTGGGGCAACCTTGGGGGAGTGAGCTCCAGGGCGGCCTATTCAGGTTGGGCATTGTGACCTGGTGTCTTCTCTCTGCTGCTGCCCTCCAGGATAAGGGTGAGGGGCAGGGGGCGGGTGGCACAGTCTCACTGGAGCTGACCTGCTTAGATTTAAGGTTTGTGACTGCTAAAATGTCTCCTGTCTCTCCCCAGGGGAGATGGCCATTCCATTCTTCACGGGCCGCCTCACTGACCGGATCCTACAAGATGGGACAGCTGCTGCCTTCACTCGAAACATGGCTCTCATGTCCGTCCTCACTATAGCCAGGTCAGCGGCTGAGACCGGGTCCCTGGAAAAGAGGGCGTTGGGCATTAGGACTGCCGCCCAGCGTGCGCTTCTGTGGGCATAGCCGGGGCCCTCTGGCTGCCTCCTGCGCACACTTGACCCTCCGTTCCCGGGCTGTCTCTAGTGCAGTGCTGGAGTTCCTGGGCGACGGGATCTACAACAGCACCATGGGCCGCGCGCACAGCTCCCTGCAGGGAGAGGTGTTTCAGGCTGTCCTGCGCCAGGAGACGGAGTTTTTCCAGCAGAACCAAACAGGTTTCTCGTGAAATTCTTTCATTATGCACGTGCGTGCTGTTTGTGTCCCCACCGTCCGCTTTTACTTGTAACCTCTCTCTCTCTCACACACACACACACACACACTGTATTTCTTACTCTTGATATACCTCAGGAGCAAAACATTGTTCTCTTTACCTTAAGAAAAACCTAGAGTTTTAATCTAGGATTTTTCCATAAATCTACTCCTTCCTGTGTCTCCTTAGACAGGAACATCAGAATTTCAAACCTGGAAATTTTCAGTTAATGGAGTCCAACTGCCTCATTTTACAGAGAAGGCAACTGAGGCCTAGACCCTAAGTGCTGATGCCTGCACAGTCACACGTGGTAGGGACAGACTTGGGGTTAGAAGCCCAGTCTCTTGGTACCCAGTGCAGTGCTTGTTAGAGACTCCTGCCTGCTTGCTAGCGGGTCCTCCCCTCCTCCACCTCTGCTACACTTCCTGCCTATGTGTGTAGCTGGGATTTATGGGTCTTTAGGGAACAGAAAGCTTTCAGAGAAATGGAAAATCACATGTGCATCAATTTCTTTATATTTAAATGAAGGTCTTAGCCAGGCCCTTTCTCTCTAAGACTCACTGTCCCTGCACTGAGATTCGCAGACCTCCCCAAGCCCCAACCTGGTTTGCCTTGGCCGCCTTAGAACGCCATGCTGACACTAGCCCGACACCCTGGCTCATTGTCAGTTCCTCTCCTTACTTGGAAATGGTTTCATTCACTCCACCCTCTTCTCCTCAACCCTGGCAGGTGCCATCACATCTCGGGTAACAGAGGACACGTCCACTCTGAGTGAGTCTCTGAGTGAGAGGCTGAGCCTGCTGCTGTGGTACCTGGTGCGAGGGCTGTGTCTCTTGGGGTTCATGCTCTGGGGGTCACTGGCCCTCACCATGGTCACCCTGGTCGCCCTGCCTCTGCTCTTCCTTCTGCCTAAGAAGCTGGGAAAATGGTATCAGGTATGTCCAAGGGGTTGGGTCAACCTGTATAGACCCTCATCTCCCAGACTTGCTGGACTCGGTTCCTCTCCGATAGCTTTCCGTCCAACTTTCCTGGTACCCTCACTGATTCTCCATCTTCATGGAACTCACTGTCCCTGAAAGCCATGTTCCCAGATTGCTCAACATCGATGTTCATATTCTCCGTGTCTTCTCTTCTATCTTCTGCCCACAATCTGTCTGTAAGAATATAAACCCCAACCCATTCTGGGTCATTTTCCTCTTCCTCGTATTCCTTTAGTATCCAGGGGGCATAGCTGTTTCTCTCTGGTCCCTCCACCTCTACTCAACTTTAATTTCCAAGTAGGTAACTCAGGTCTTGTCCCGTATGGTTTGCCAACTCTGTGTAACATCTCTTGTCCCTGTCTCTACAGTCACTGGAGGTGCAGGTGCGAGAATCTCTGGCAGCGTCCAGCCAGGTGGCCATTGAGGCTCTGTCAGCCATGCCCACAGTCCGGAGCTTTGCCAATGAGGAGGGTGAGGCCCAGAAGTTTAGGCAAAGGCTGCAAGAAATAAAGAAACTCAACCAGAAGGAGGCCCTGGCCTATGCAGTCAACCACTGGACCACCAGCGTGAGCCCATCCCTTGTTCCCTAGATGCTGTGACTCCATTCCCTTTACTGTGACCTTGCTCCCTCCCTGGGAACTGGTCGGTTCAGTGTTTTCATCCCAGTAACCTGAGGCTCAATGGCTCTACTCAATGTCCCTAACCCCCTCCCTCCTTTTAGGGATGCTGGGTGGCTTCCTTTTGCTGTGGTACACAAACTCCACCCAACCATGTGGACTGGAGAGATGCCATGTCTTCCAGTCCCAGGCTTTCCTCTGTCTCTCCTGGGAAGCCCAGGGAGCCAGAAATTCCTATACTTGGGCCTGCTTCCTGCTGGTACTGTGTGGATGTGCTAGTGTCAACCATGGGAGTAGGGGGAGGCAGGGATGAGAACTAGACCAGCAACCAGATGCTCCTGGCTTGATGCTGTCATCTACTAACTCGGTGACCAGGACAAGTAACTTTCCTTCTCTGAGTCAGTATTGGCCAATGTCACATTCAGGAAGGCCTTTTGTAGAGAACAAAATGCTCCCCAAATAAAGCGATGATAGTGATGGTGATGAAGATAATGAGGACTTCTACATCGTGTATTTGAGTGAGACCCATGGACTCTCTGTGGTTCATTTTCCTTTTTGCCTCTTGAGCCTGCTGAGGTTACTTGGGGGAAAGGAACTTTAAATCTCCTTCATGCTAATGACTCTGGTTCTCTGTGTCCCCTCCAGATTTCTCTACCACAACCCATGTTTTCTGTGGTCTCTCTGTAGATTTCAGGGATGCTGCTGAAGGTGGGGATCCTATACGTTGGTGGGCAGCTGGTGACCAGCGGTGCTGTGAGCAGTGGGAACCTCGTCACATTTGTTCTCTACCAGATCCAGTTCACCACAGCCGTGGAGGTGAGGTCCCTGCGGCGTCACTGCCAGTGCCATTCCTGCCCCTGGCCCAGCGCCCTCCTGTGCTTTTCCTCCATTCTCTGCCCCTCTGACTTCACGTCGTGCTGGCAAGCAGGTTAGGCCTCCCTACTTCCCTGTCACTATTCGCACCTCCTTCCAGGTGCTGCTGTCCACGTATCCCAGCATACAGAAGGCTGTGGGCTCCTCAGAGAAAATATTTGAATATCTGGACCGCACGCCTCGCTGCCCACCTCGTGGTCTGCTGACTTCCTTAAACTTGGAGGACCTTGTCGAGTTCCAAGATGTCTCCTTTGCCTACCCAAACCGTCCAGATGTCCCAGTGCTGCAGGTACAACCTACCAATCCCTATATTCCGCCTGCCCCAGCTGCACTTCCGCCTTCCCAGATTTCCCTCCTGCTCTCAGCCTGCTTGACAGCAAGCACAGGTCCTTCCTAACCCTTTAAAGGCAACGATAAGCATCATCTGTTCCATATATCTTTCCCAAACTCAAGAACCTCGTTGGGCTTGCAAGAAGAATGGAGGAAGAGGTTTCAAAGAGAAGGCTGTCACATTCCAAGGAATTGTTGCAGCAAAATCTGTCTTGAGCCTTCCATCTTGCCTTTTTCTTTCCATTTGAAATTTGGAATGTGATTTTTCCCATTTCCTGGTGGTATCTGATATCAAGTGTGTGGTGCGGTGGTACTTGGTCTTTGCCCTTGCCTTCGCCCCATCTCTATCCTTGGGGAGGCATCATCCAGAAATCTGTGCTTGTGGGAGGGTAGGAGTTGCCATACTTCCCATTTTTCTTTGGTGGTAAGACATCATACTACGTAGTATGACAATGACAGTGACAGTCTTGATGTTAGGGGCCTCTTAGGGGCCTCAGTCTGCCTCTCATTGTGTGATTCCCTGGCCTCCAGGGACTGACGTTCACCCTCCGTCCTGGCGAGGTGACGGCGCTGGTGGGACCCAATGGGTCTGGGAAGAGCACAGTGGCTGCCCTGCTGCAGAATCTGTACCAGCCCACCGGGGGACAGGTGCTGCTTGGTGGGAAGCCCGTCTGGCAGTACGAGCACCACTACCTGCACAGCCAGGTGTGCAAGAAGGTGGCATGAGGGAGGGTGGGGAGCATCAAATAAGAAGAGTGTTCTCTCTGAGTATTTGAAGGAGGGTTAGGGAAGGATAAGAGAGCTTGGGTGGCAATGGGAGTGTGGTCAAGAGAGCGCATGTGATTCTGTGATATGCTCTCAGGAAATATTTTGAGTCTTCAGTCTCTAGATAACCATACTCCTGTGTTCCTTGCTTTATGACTATTCATCATATCTCATCTCAGGTAACTGCAGTGGGACAAGAGCCACAGCTATTTGGAAGAAGTCTTCAAGAAAATATTGCTTATGGCCTGACCCAGAAACCACCAATGGCAGAAATCAAAGCTGCTGCAATGGAGTCCGGAGCCCATAGTTTCATCTCTGGACTCCCTCGGGGCTATGACACCGGTACTCTCTCCACTCATGTCACCATGCAGACACCTGTACCTTCATGACACCGCAGTAGTCTTGCTTTTATTCTTCAGTGCCTCCCGCCCCACAGATACCAATCTGAAGCTGTAAGACCTTGCTCCTAGGGCTTCTTTATCTGCACATCCTCAAAACTCCCTTCACCTTCTCCAAATCTCCCCTATCCAGCTGCATCTGCCAGTCCTTGGTGCGTGTGTGTGTGTGTGTGTGTGTGCGTGCACCAGTGTGTGCACATGTGGCCACGCAGTGCTCAGCTTGGCTCTTGTCTCTGCAGAGGTGGGCGAGGCTGGGAGCCAGCTGTCAGGGGGCCAGCGACAGGCAGTGGCCCTGGCCCGAGCATTGATCCGGAAACCACGTGTACTCATCCTGGACGATGCCACCAGTGCCCTGGATGCAGACAGCCAGTTACGGGTGAGAGTCCTCTTCCTGCTGTCTACATCCTGCCCAGTCTCGCTTCCTTTATTCATCCTATGTTAGTTTAATTTACTGACATCATAATTGTACAAGGCAATCAATGCAATTCTCAGTTCCCGTTAGTTTCTCCTCAAGGCACCTAGAATCAGGTAAAGGAGACTGTCTACAGACGCTGGATCTCTCAAGCCAAACATAAGGAAAAGGCCATCCTAATAATAGTACATTAGCATCACGTGAGCTTGTCCCGGGTGCCAGGCATGCTACTGGGCCCTTTGCACATCTGCCTCGCTCATTTACTCATCCGAGTCATTGGGGGCTGGGCGTCGTTATCCGTCTTCTACCGCGGACAGAATGGAGGCTCCGAGAGGCTGCACGACCTGCTCCTGTGGAGGCCGCAGAGCGGCTGCAGGGCACAGCCTGGGTCCAAGTTCAAGTCTGCCCTACTGGAGTTCTCACGCTCCTTATGACACCATGTATTTCCTTAAAGTCTAATACGAAACTTCCCAGTGCATGGGTAGAGAGAAGACTGTTCTCTCCCCAGAGGACTCTGACTTTATCCCGCTTTTGCCCCCTGGTGTAAATAGTCCAAAGAAAACAAAGGTTTGGCAGGGAAGCTCTCAGAACAGGACTCTGGTGTCCTTGGGGTGGTTGGCAGAGCCAGCAGTGATCCCGTGAGGCCTGTCCCAGCCCTGGGTTGGGGTGCCTGGCACTGACAGGGTCTCCGTCTGTTCTCAGGTGAAGCAGCTCTTGTACGAAAGCCCTGAGCGGGGGTCCCGCTCTGTGCTTCTCATCACCCAGAACCTCAGCCTGGTGGAGCAGGCCGACCTGGTCCTCTTCCTGAAAGGAGGCGCTATCTGTGAGGCGGGCACCCACCAGCAGCTCATGGGGCATGGGGGCCACTACTGGGACATGGTGCGGGCACCTGCGGGTGCTCTGGAATGAAAACTCTCAGACTCCGTCTTCCTCTTTTCTCCTTTCTGTGGTGGAGAATCTGGGGGCAAAGACCTTACCAGCGCTGCAGAGTAGGTAGCTGCCTCTAGCAGTTGGCTGAAATTCGCCGCGAGCGTTACTTTCTCTCCAGGTAGGGTTTAGAGCCAGGGACAGGCTTCGGCGTGGACAGCACTCTGAAAATGAGAAATACTCAGAATGCACAGAAAGGGAAGATCGGCTACTTTCAATATGACCGAAGGCATAAGCTGGCCCATCAATACCCTGTGGATTCTTGATATTTATAATAAAATGGGCGTTTTATACCGTGGTTTCTGTGTTCCCGCCCACGGGACGGCTCGCTGCGTTTCGCAGCGCACTCTTCCAGAGAGGAGCATCTCCCCTTTAGCAGCCGCATTGCTTTACGGCCCTAAGTGCACCATCCCCCCTAAGCTTTCTATTTCCTGCCATTTCCCCTCCACTTCACCATGCCCCCACGCCCGCCCCCACGGAAGAGAAAGACCCGCCACAGCGCCCACCAGGGCACCAGCAGGGCGGCGGGCGGGGCGCGGGGAGCCGCACACTCGGCCCCGCCGTCCTTCCGGCTCCCGGCTCCCGGCTCCGCAGTGGCGCCGGCGGGGATTGTCCGGCAAATCCCTCCCACTGGGGCACGGCCAGTTGTGTGACGTTGACCGTTGCTGGGCTGATGAGGCCAACACAGGTTGCAAGGAGAGGCGGGGTCTAGAGGAGTAAAAGTCGCCCAGCCAAGCCAGGAGCAATGCCGGGTGGAGGGTGGGGCAGACAGGACACGTTCTTGTGGTGGCTGAGGATTACGGAGACCGTTGAACCCGGAGGGGCCCTAGGAGGGACCACGTCGAAAGATTCAGAGAGGGTCCCCTCTGCTCGGCGCCCCGTCCCCGCCCGCTGCTTCTGTCGCGGTTGCCCCAGGACCTGCTCTCAGGGCTCAGTGCCCCTCGTACTCCTTCCCGCCAGTGTCTTTATACAATGATGCTCACACGAACGCCCCCCACCCCCGACCCACGTGAAACTGCTCCCAGCCCCTGGCTGACCTGCAGCTTCCTGGTTGAGGCTGCACCTGTAGATGGTCCCACCTCCCCACTCCTTGACTTTCCAGAGGACGCCCTGCCTCAGTGTCTCTCTCTGTAATCCACCGCCAAGGGGCCTTTCCAAGGCGCACCCCCTTTTTAGTCCATTCTTCGGACAGTTCGTTGCCCAGCGTTTCCCCAACCTCCATAAGGCAGAGAAGCAGGTCCCCACTGTGATACCCCTGGTTCGGACACCCATTGTCCTTTTCTTGGAAAGGGCGGGGGATGTGGAAAAAATTCTGGTTCCCTCCCGCTTCGGGCTGTGGCTTTCGCTTTCGCTTCCTTCTCTGAGAGCCGAGGCATCTGCCGTGGCGAGGCGGTCATGGCGCTGCTGGATGTGTGCGGAGCCCCCCGAGGGCGGCGGCAGGACTGGGCTTTTCCAGGCGCGGGAAGCAGGCATGGCTCGGACCCGGGACACTACAGTTTCTCCATGCGATCTCTGGAGCTCGCCCTCCCCCGCGGAATGCAGGTCGGGCTGTAAGGGCACCCCAGGGGGTGCGGGGATCGGGGAGGCTGGCTGGAGGAGAGGAGGGTCCGTCTGAGATGCTGAGAGGCGGGGGTGGGGGTGGGGGCAGCTCTAGTCCAGGAGGCGCGACCTTGAGAAGAGGCCACGTGGGGATGGGCCCAGCGTTAGGAAGTGCAGGTTAGGGCAAAGAGCTAGAGACCAGGTGGGGGCTCCCCTGGGAAGACGAGAGAGCTTCCTGCCCTGTCTCCACCACACACAAACCAGGGAGCCTTTTTCATGGGGTTATCGTATGATACAGGGTTGTGTAGAGCTGCAAAATCCATGAACTTCGGCAGCTACCTTCCCTTAGCAGCTCACTGTTGTGTGACTTAGAACAAGCCACTTGGTCTAGGTCTCGAGCCCCTCTTCCGTAAAATGAGGATGCTGTTAATAAGATGTGTTTTGCGAGGGTGGAATGACCTGTGCATGGAGAAAACCCTGAAAGTCGCTATTAAAATTTTCTGTTATGGTAATGTTTGTTTTCTTTCATTTCTATTGTGCTGGAAAATGGAGAAGGTTGGTGTCCCGTGCCTCTTCTTTTCCTTCTCCCAAGCCACGTCCTCCAAGAGCTTGGTTGTTCAGTGTTCCATTTACTGTGGTTGGAGAATTTCTGCTTATCTCCTTAGCTGGAATATTCTTGAAAACCCTTTCCTGGAGCCTCCTGCTACAGAAGTTTTTATTGTCCTTTCTCTACCTCTTCTCACTCACCAGCCCACTGAATTCTTCCAGTCCCTGAGTGGGGACGGAGAAAGGAACATTCGGATTGAGATGGCCCATGGCACCACCACCCTGGCCTTCAAGTTCCAGCAGGGAGTGATTGTGGCCGTGGACTCGCGGGCCTCGGCTGGGAATTACATCGGTGAGTGTGTGCTCCAGCAGGCGGCGTGTGGCAGCTGGGCCTGCTCTCCGCAGGAGCCCGACTCTGCACCCAATATCTGAAGGGGATATTGATTTAGGACACTCAGGGAGAACTGTGGCTTCATCCCTTCTCTGTCAAAACTCCATCTTTTTCCAGCCACCTTACTGGTGAACAAGGTGATTGAGATTAACCCCTACCTGCTCGGCACCATGTCTGGCTGCGCGGCAGACTGCCAGTACTGGGAGCGCCTGCTGGCCAAGGAGTGCAGGTAGGTCAGGGCTCTCATCTCCTTTCTTAGCAGGGTGGCCGCTCCCTAGCTCTCCAGGGCCACGGCTGCTACCCTTGCCCCAAGGGACCCATCTTCGTGCTAAGAGTGTATTTCACAAAACAGCCTTTTGGAGATAAATACCTTCTCCCAAATCTCTGCCTATGCTCCTGCCCACATACCAGATAATTTGTCAATTTAGCCCCTACACCATCAATCCTGGTGGGATAGTGACATTTACTAGGCTTTCTTTATGTATTTTAAATACTTTATATTCAAAATCTTTCTCCGATCTTTAGATCCTACAAAAGAATTCCTTATCTCTTCAATCATTTCCTGTGCCATCCAGCGGGAGGGAGCTAACCTTCTCCTGCCACCTCTAATTCACCCGCCTTCCTCACGTCCTCACCCAGGCTGTACTATCTGCGGAACGGGGAGCGCATCTCAGTGTCGGCAGCCTCCAAGCTGCTCTCCAACATGATGTGCCAGTACCGGGGCATGGGCCTCTCCATGGGCAGTATGATCTGTGGCTGGGACAAGAAGGTGAGTCCTCTCCATCCCATGTTTCCCACCGTGGATGAGATGTTTCCCTGTTGCACGCTTCACTCCCTCCCCTGCAAGATACACAGCACATAGAGCACTTGGTTATAGGACTGTGGTCCTATAGGACTATAGCACTTGGTTATAGGTTCAGATATTGTATGTATTTTGTAAGTTTGCCCCTTTTGTTAAAATAGTTGATTTCAAACTTGTTTTCTTATTGATTTCTAAAGCTATGTGATTTTACCAATGTGCTGTCCTAATTCAAATGTCCCTGTGGTAATATTCATTCTTATGTCCACTTTTTATGACTCACACTTGAACTTTGTTACCGACAACTCCCTCTTCAATTTCAACCTGGAACCTTCTTTTATCTTATAGGGTCCTGGACTCTACTATGTGGATGAATATGGGACTCGGCTGTCAGGAAATATGTTCTCCACTGGTAGTGGGAACACTTATGCCTACGGAGTCATGGACAGTGGCTATCGGCCCAATCTTAGCCCCAAAGAGGCCTATGACCTTGGCCGCAGGGCTATTGTTCATGCTACCCACAGAGACAGCTATTCTGGAGGCGTTGTCAATAGTAAGAGACTGTCACCACCACCGCCACCACCACCCCTGGGTTGGCACAGGGAGGGTGACTTAACATTGGAGATTCAGGGGAGGCAGAGTGGCAGGGAGGAGGTTTTCGGAATCAGCAGGGCATTGAAGTCCCAGTAACATGTCTTTTAAGCACATGCGTGTATTGTTGGCACCGTTGACGTAATCCCATTAGCAGGGGCTTACTGAGGTGAAAGGTGACTCCATGCTCTTTTCTCACTTGTCCGCAGTGTACCACATGAAGGAAGATGGCTGGGTGAAAGTGGAAAGTACAGACGTTAGCGACCTGCTGCACCAGTACCGGGAGGCCAATCAGTAAAGGTGGTGGCGGCTGGGCAGGCCTCCTCTGGGAGGTACTGGCTGACTCAGGGACCTCTGCCTGATTAGCCTCCGGGAGAAGCAGAGGCTAACCTGGGCCAGAGGGAGAGAACATGCTCCTTGGCCAGTGGGGGCCGCAGGAGTTCATCTTCTGTGTGTTTTCTATTTCAAGGAGCATTTCTCCCAAGGAAACTTCTGGGTGCCCCTCTAAGTACAATAAAGAAAAATGGTTATACATGTCTCTGTGTTGTGGCTGAGTGGCGTTGGGGCTGTGGTTATTGGGGGAGGGGACAGGAAATCAAGAGGGGCTTTTCCTGGAGAAGGGCCTCAAACCCCTACCTAGGAAATGGGGCCTCACCAAGTATTTCTTCCTGAGTTTCCCTTCTATGCTCATCTCTGCAGGACTCAGGAAGGCTGATCATTGTTGTCTGTGGACACTTATTTGCAGTTTCATGTAGGTTAGGGTCCTTTCTATAGAGGCACACCTGGAGACTCCTGTGTGGTCCATTGTTAATGGTTTGTTGACCGGGACTAGGGCACCTAGAACAACTGTTTTCGACTCTACAGAGTGAGACGGGAAAGCTCCACCTCACTGGATGTGGAATGGTAGACACCACACCCTTTACCCCAAGTAACACTTCAGAGGTATTGGATACGGAATGCACAGAGAGACACAGGGGTCCAACTTCATGATGAGTCGTGCTGGATTGTGAGATGACAGGACGATGACTGAAGCAAGTGGAGACAAGGAGGACTCCATGAAGTGAGGAATACGAGGAAAAGCACAAGACCCAGGTTGGGAGAAAGAGGCAGACATCATGAGATTTTCTGAACAGGCTGGATCTATGGACCAGTCACCTCCCAGAGAAGAGTTAGTTGCAGACACAAAGGCTTGAAAGTAGGAAGCAGCCGAGCATGGAGCTTTCTTCATTAGGGAGAGATCCTTAAAGCCCCACAATGGACAGGGTTGGAAACATTTTTAATAATTCCTTACTTCCAATCTCCCCACCACTATTTCAAACTTCAAGTGGCTCACTGATAGTCACTCCAATAACATATCAAAAGGGTGGTTTGGAATCCAAGTGATCCTCCCTTCGGGATTTTTTTTTTTTTTTTTTTT
>VBSM01000361.1:2270077-2280255 GCA_008086735.1 Cheirogaleus medius | reverse complement strand
CATCAGCAGAGCCAGAATGGGAGCCCCAGTGGTGCAGAGTGAAACAGACCAGAATAGCACCGCAACTAAATTGTCTTTAGAGCCACAGCCCAGAAATGTAGGGCAGGACACATTTGCTAAGTCTGAACAGGGTGACTGCCTGTTAATCTAAAAGATTTTCATAGGATCTAGAGTCTCCTAATAGCCAACATGTCCAGTGTCACTCTCATCACACCAAAAATCAGAAAAATCACAACTTGAATGAGAAAAGACAACCAGCTGATACCAATACCAAGATGAATCAGATGTTAGAAGTATCTGACAAGAAACTTAAAGCAGCCACCGAAATATGTTTCAAAAAGCAATTACAAATTCTCTCAAAACAAATGAAAAAATAGAAAATTTAATCAAAGAAGTAAAAGTTATAAAAAAGAACCAAATTACAATTATAGAACTGAAAAATAAAATAATAAGATAATCACTTCACGGGCTTAACAGTAGAGTGGAGGTGACAGAGGATAAATTCAGTGCACTTGAGGACAGCTCGATAGAATTTGCTCAGTCTGAACAAGAGAGAGAAAATAGATGGAAGAATATGAACAGAGCCTCAGAGACTTACGGGATAATAACAAAAGATACAACATTTTTATCCTTGGAGTCACAGGAGAAGAGCAAAAAGAGTGTGGTGCTGAAAAAGTATTCAAAGAAAAAGTGAATGAACACTCCCCCCAGTTTGGCTAAGAACATAATTCTACAGATTCAGGAAGCTGAGCAAAACCCAAATAGGATAAACTCAAAGAAACCCATGCCAAGAATAGGCACCACATGTATTCACCATCAAATTGGCACTGACTGATCAACAGTAAGGTGCTCACATGGTAGTAATATTCTTTGGGGATTGGGGGCTTGGGGGTGGGTAAACTCACAACAAATGGACACAGTGAGCATTGTAGGGGGGATAGGGCACGCCTCACTCAAATCATGCTTCGGATGTGGCAAAGTAATAACATGTAACCAAAATGTCTGTACCCTGTAATATCCTGAAATAAAAGAAATAAACAAATTGGGCAGGCAGCTCACACCAGTAAGAAAAAAAAGGACACATGATAACGAAATTTGTGAAACCTAAGGCAAAGAAAAGAATCTTAAAGGCAGCCAGAGAGAAATGATACATTACCAAAAGGGGAATACCAGGTGGAATGACAAAGGATTTTCTCACCTGACTTCATGGAGGCCACACAGAAGTGGCTTCATATTTTTCAAACTCGGAGAGAAAAGAACTGTCAACTATAAATTCTATATATGGCAAAATTATCCTTTAGCAATGAAGGAGAAATAAAGACATTATTACACAAAGGGAAACTAAGAAAATTTTGTTACTAGCAATTCTATCCTTAAAGAATGGCTGAGGGAAGTTAAGTTCTCTAAACAGAAGGGAAATGATAACAGAAGAAAGTTTGGAATTTCAAAAAGGAAAAACAATAACAAAATAGATAAACAAAGTTGTAAATATGATAGACTATCCTTTTTTCCTGAGTTTCTAAACTCATATTTGATGGTTGAAGTAAAAATTATAGCATCATTTGATGTGGTGCTCAAAGTTCGCAAGAGAAAATACTTAATACAACTATATTTAAAAAGTGATGGGGCAAGAGAAACTAAGAGTACTAAGGGTAAGGTTTCCATACTTCACTCAAAGTGGTGAAACATCACTGCGATAGTAGATTGTGCTAAGTTACTCTGTGTATTTTTATACCCAGAGCAACTACTGAGAAAGCTATACAAAACAATATACTAAAAAAGACTATACAAAAAGCCTGGTTGGGTTCAAATACAAAAGTTTTCCTTAAGAAATTCAAATAAGACAGTAACGCAAATGGTGAGTGGGGCTGACTCCTGACTTCCGCGAGTCAAAGCAGGCATAATCGACTGGGAATTTAGCTCCGGAGTGGGAAGGAAACTAGAAGGGTTCCATGCAAGCAGGAGAGCCAAAGATGGCCTTTCTACTTCTGTCTGGGAACTGAGGCCTTTCTACTTCTGTCTTAGCGGGGCTAGATCACCTCCAACCTCCCCATGTGCTGTAGACAGAGGGAGGTGAGTGGATACAGTACAGCTCCCCTACCAGGAGCTGAAGCCAGCTAAGAGGCTTGAGTGCCCTGAGAGGATTAGTGTTGTCCGAGATATCACGACAGGGCAATAAACCTGAGTGAGCATCAGAGAGCTGGGGGTTTGATTGGAAGCCTGAGGGGCTGGAGCGGAGGTGGCTAAAAACTGTAGACAGGGAGGATAGAGTGCAGAAGGAAAGAGAGAGAGAGTAAGAGAACTGGGCAGTGAAATCAACATCTAGAATAAAAATTAATTAGAGATGAAATTCATTTTATAAAGTATTCTAGTGCATACTATGTAAGTATGTAAACTATTAGCAAGTAAAATACAGATGACACCAATAATAATGACTTTCTCTTTACTCTTTCTGTGTCCGTGAAGAAGGGGTCTTTCAAGAATGCTTGGTTATCCTCTTAGGTGCGCCTCCCAGCGTCCTGACAGTGAAGTTAGTTGGGATTAAAAAGTAGTTTGCACTTAGTCCTTTTAGTTACATAATTGAACTGTCATCAGAACCCTGTGCTTCCCTATACATTTCTCCAAGGATTTAATGCATTTACACACTTGATACCTTGGATAAGATATTAACTAATATGCCCGTCTCACGGCTCCTTCAGCACCCTGGCAAGTTCCTAATTCTCACACCTCTGGGTACTTTAATTTGGTATGAAGATGATGAGAATTTGGATTTCGAGCTAACAAGACTTAGATAAGATTTAAACTTGAGCTCATGCTGTAGTGGGATGAAACTTTCGAGGACCCGAGAAAGGGGTTATTGTATTTTCTGAAATTCCAAACAACTTTCTGGAATCATTTCCTTTCTGTTTGGAGAACTCCCTTTAGCCATTCTTTAAGGATAGATTTGCTAGTAACAAAACTTTCTTAGCTTGCATTAGGGATGTGAATTTTGGGGAGCCAGAGGTCAGAATGTAGCAAGCAGAATTCTAAGATGACCCCAACTATTATTGCTGCGTGGTTTACATGCCTTATAAAATTCCCTTCTCTTGAGCATGGATGGAACCTGCAAGTATGATCCAGTTGTATGTGACTGTAATTTGTTGACCACGGTTGACCTTAAGAAAGGGAGATTATTATGGATGGGCATCACCTAATCAGGTGAGCCCTTAAAAGAGACTGAACTCTTCCTGAAGAGGGACGTTGGACATGAGGGAGATCCTCTGTTGCTGACTCTGAAGATGGCAAGCGCCACGTGGCAGGGACCGGCGAGTGGCCTCTGGGAGCTGAGAGTGACTCTGCTATAGCTAGCCCAACAACAGGGCCTTAAGTGATACAAGAAAATGAAAATTCTGCCAATACCAGCAAGCTTGGAAGAGGACCCCAGTCCTCAGATGAGAACTGCAACTCCAGCTGACACCCTGATTTCAGTCTGTGAGACCCTAAGCAGAGAGCCTCGCTGGGTCTTGCCTAGACTTCTGACCTAGACTTCTGACCTAGAAAACTGTGAGATAATAAATGTGTTGCTTTAAGCTATATACTAACTTAGTGCTAACTTGTGGTAGCATTAGAAAGCTAATATAATAGCCTTTGCTCATTTAAATTTTATATACCGTGTATTAAGCACCTTTTACAAAACTAGGATGCTTACTGATTGATAAATCTTAATTTTTCACATAACCTGTGATTGCATTTATGATGATTTTGAAATATACATTTTTTTAAAAATATGGTTTAACATAATGTTTTCTCTATGGTTTTTCCTTATGTTTTGTTATTTACATTCATCCCACCACATTTTAATAAAGTAGGTATTCACTTGCATTTTTTCCTTATTTTTAGTTCTTTCTTATTTTACATTTGAACTTGTAATCTATCTCAGTGCCATCTGTGCATGCGTTTATGTCTGGGCTATTTTTACTTTCCATGTAATTAACCAACCTACTGAACACCATTTCCTTTACTCCCTGAATTAAAGTGTTACTTTTGCTATGCACTGCATTCTTTTTTTAACAAACCCGGAGGCAGGATAACTTGTTCTGTCCTTGCCAGTAGTCCCAGGGTGGCATTATTTTAAAGAAGCAAGAGTAAGTTGCCCAGCACATAATTAAAAGCAATACAAATCTTTAGTGCAGTCTCTTGAGAAATATAAAATTGGAATTATATATCTAACATCAAAAAAATGATTTAAAATTCTTTTAAAATACTTTCCTCTCCCAAAAGTCTCCCATGAGACTTGCCTCATCCGGGCTCCTCGCCACTGTGGTGCTTTTCCTTCCATTCCACCTATAGGTGCCCTGATGATAAAGTGTATCTCATAAGTCTTGTCTCCGGACCCCTCACACCCACTGACCTCCAATCCCCATTAGCTACTGCCCTTTACCTGGCAAACCTGGATTGACTCCGGAGGAGTGGAGTGGGCCCTTCCGTGCCGCGGAGAAGTAGAGACCATAACCCGAACGTGAAAGCTTCTGGGAAGCATGTTTCTGTTTCCCATGCCAAAGTTTTCTCAAAGGGTTCCTAAAAATACAGAAAATAAATTTCTCAATCTCATTAACCTTAATATAAATTAGATTCTGTTTCTGTCCAGTTAATCTTATTCCACAGTCATTTGCCTGTCTTTGTAGCAGTATAAACATAGTTTAATGATTTGTTCAGCTTTCTAATCATTTATAAACATCTGTTAGAACAAATTGCCCCATTTTTATTATAATAGCTATTTTTGTATATTTATTATTCTCGAAAACAATTAGAATCATTTTGCTAATAAAACTATATTATTGATATTTAGATTAAAGCGTCGCCAAATCCACGTATTTTGCTGGGAAATTGACACAACTTGCCCCGTTCATGAACATGGTATCTTTATATCTTTACTAAACTTCTTTCTGACCTTGGGTGAACTTGTGTTCTTTCCTGTGGACTGCACACATAGCTGGTAGAGTTTACTGCTTTGACATTTTGTATAATTATTGCTTTTATAAATACATTTTTTCTGGAACAGACATCGTGGTTTAGTCTGCCAGAGACAAGTGATGCTGTCTTGTATCCACGCGTTGACTGGAGAAGAAACTATTTAATGATTTAATTTAAATACGACTTCTGTGAATTTTTTTTCAAGCAACATCCCATATTTGGTTCTGCCCTGGTCTAGTAACCACTTCCTTCAGCCAAGGCAACCCTCCTGTCCTCCAAAAGGCATGTGATAAAAAATTTCCTCTGGGTCACTTAGTTGTTGTTCCTCTTGTCCTGAGTGTCTGGGCTGCTAGTTTTAAGTATTTGCTTCTATCTGAAGCCTTTCTTTTCAATTTCTTACAGTTAGCTTTGATTCACAAAATATTTTAGACTGATCTTCTATAACATAATAATTCCCCACAAATATAGGTATATATAATTTTGAAATAATATCAGTACAAGAGCATAGGACAGGGTGTCCAGATTTGAACATAACTTTCAACAAGATAGTCTCGCTACAAGGTGGTTTCAGAATAATCAAAATTGATTTCATTGATACAGACTTAGGAGGCAATATGTCAATGAGAGGCAAGCCCCATGTTCTGACTTAGCACATGAGGGAAAAAGGATAATAAGAAAGAGGCTCTGCTCTGAAAGACAGGTTGAGGGTGGTCAGGGAAGATTGATATGATCTGAATTGTAGATATGCACCCTAGCTGCTAACTTGGCATCATCCATTGGGATGAATATTTTCATGAGATCCTGTCTTATACCTCTGGCAATCCTAAGCCAAAACATGAGGGTCATTTCATGTGAGCCTTGTTCAGAAGAAATCATTAAAATTACTATATTTTTCATTTATTTTTCCCCACATTTATTATTTTCTAAGAGATAGGGTCTGGCTCTCTCACTCAGGTTGGAGTGCAGTGGTGCCATAGCTCACTGAGCTCAAGGGATCCTCCTGCCTCAGCCTCCTGAGTATCTGGGACTACAGGTATGCATCACCATATCCAGTTAATTTTTTTTTTATTTTTTGTAGAGATGAAGTCTCACTATGTTGACCAGGCTGTTCTTGAATTCCTGGCCTCAAGTGATCCTCCTGGCTCAGTCTCCCAAAGTATTGGGATTACAGGTATGAGCCACTGAGCCTGGTCATTTTTTTCTTCTTATATTAATTAGAGTAGGCCAACTGCTGCAACAAATAGCCTCAGAGGTGTATGATGGCTCAAATACAGTAGAAGTTTGTATCTTACCAGTGTAACAGCAGGAAGATATTGATACTCTTGAGTAGCTCTCCTCCAGGTGGTCACTCAGGGATCTAGGCTCCCATACTTTAATACAGTGCCTCTCATTTTTATCCTGTGAAAATGAACACATCTCTGTTTTTCCTCAAGAAGGGAGGTCAAGAAGGGTGGCTGATTGTAATCCCCTAGAAGACCAAGGCGAGGAGCTTAGTGAATTTGCTACAGTGTTCACTATTGTAGTTGTTATTATGATTGCAATTAATATGCATCACCTTCCTCCTTCACAGGCCATTCTTGAGTCTCCTCTCTCTTTGAATTTAGCCTGGGTTGTTTTCTGGTTTGATAACACAGACTACTACCCCAGAAGAGTCTGTGCTCTTATTAACCTGCTTTGCTGGATTATAATTGTTTTAGTGTCTACTGACAGTCATTACCATGCATGAAAGCACCAAAAGCCTGTCCAGTAGATTCCATGTGTTCCAAACATACTCATTTCTGCTCTTATTATATATAAGCAACCCTAGTTTTCCATGGTAATTAAAATTAATTTTTGCATTCAGTGTATAAACTCCTTTGTTTGCCTGGTGCTCCAGGGGCACGAGATGGCAGTCACAGTCCATATTTACTGGAATCTCACTGAGTCATCTTGTGGAAGCATTTCTCTTTTAGGAATCAGGATATCTAAATTGGTAGAGCCCAAGTTTCTAGAGACAGCATAAATTCTATAAGGTCACCGTCTTTAACAGTGTAAGAAGACATTTCATTTTGGTTTACATCATTGATTCAAAGTTTATACTGTATACTAGAGGGCAATGTCTTATAACCAATACCATTTAATCATTATATTGGACTGGCTACATCTAGGTGATGAAGTATATATTATAAGTCCATCGTCACATGTCCTTTGTTATTAAATGGGCTCTGTGGTCTCAGGTAATATTGTGCAGGCATTATGCCAATGAATATGCCACCCCATCAGTGCTTGACTAGTGATGGTACTAGAGGCACTGTGGGCAAGAATGGCAAGCCCAAACCAAAATTTATACCAATTCCAGGAAGGATAAATCACTTCCCCTCCAAGGTGGAAGGTTTTGATATAGTCATCTTGATTCCCATTGGCTGACTGATCTCCCCAAGTAAAGGTGCCATATTAAGAGCTCATTGTCATCATCTATTGCTGGTAGGTTAGAACTCAGCAATGCCATTAACTAGATAATCCTTTCCACTGTAAGTCCTGGTTTTTGAGCCCATGCATATCTCTCTTCTCTACTGTGATGGCCGTACTGTTCATGGGCTCACTGCACAATACTGCAGTGGCCAAGGGGAAGGGTAGGAGGACATCCATAGGATAAGCCGTCCTAGTCACTTTTGAGAGCCACCTCTCATGTAGATTCTTTCTGGTGAGAATAATGTGAAACACAAAGATCCACACACTTTGTGTCCAGTTGTAGAGGTCTACCTATATGCCTCTTTCAGATTCCTCCTTGTTCCTAATCTACTAGGCTTGCTCCTTTTAGGAACTTGATCATTCAGATGAACTGTTCACCACTGCTTAGATGTGAATATCTATACCCGAAGCCACCTTTCCCTACACTCAGAAGGGACAGCCACATCCTTCAGAGCGACACCCAAGTGATGCTATAATGCAGCAGCTGTCCATTTCCAAACAGCACCACTGTGTGACCCGGCCTGTTTGGAACCTGAAACATAATTATTTCCTTCTTCAGCTATTAAACAGAATCCTCATAATGACACAGAGGGAGGTTTTTGGATAGATGATAACACAGTAGAAACAAGTAAGAGGTGGGAGTTTAGCTTTGCTAGTCACGTAATTTACTGAAGTCTTTTAGGCCTACTCAAGTCTGGTTCCAAATGCACCACTTCAGATGCATAATGGACTGTGGCTGTGTATGCTCAAACTTGAATCCTATAATGTCCAGCATCATTATGGATGTTTAGGTCACATGGTCACTTAGTGTGCTAAGTGCCTATCAGAAAGAGGATGCACACTTAGTGTTAGCTTTAGAACATAAGAGTTTATACAAGGTTACTGTTTTCCTGTGGTCATATTTTAGAACACGTAGTACAAATGTAGTTATCAAAAGAGTTTAAGTTGACTTCCACTTTAGGCCATGATAGAGTAATTGGTAATAGACATACTCTTTGAATGTAAACAACTAGAAAAAAAGAAAAAAAAAACCATATGAAGATTTTTTAGTACTGGACAACAGGTCATACAAGACTGTGATTCCTCAGAGAAGGACATAAACAAGAGCAATCCTATAATTGCCTTGAATTTTTTGCCCAAATGGCCTCTTCAAAACAAGGTGTACAGAAGGAGGTCACAAGTAGAACAAGGTGAACTTACTGAGTTGAAGAATAACTGGAGTTTGGGAAGGCTGAGGAGGATGGAATTTGCAGGGCAGAGTTTCACAGAGGAGAGAGAACTAGAGAAAGAGCTCCAGAAATCTACGTACATTCTCCTTGAGAATATTGCTGAATATGAAGCTGTAATGCATGGGGTAAAACTACAAGACCTAGAAAAGTGTGATCCAAACTAATCTGAAGAGTTCCTAGAGGTAACAAATTAGAAAAATTCAAGTTTCAATCAGCCAGATCTTAGAGTCGCTTTGAATATCTGGAATTCAGTAGAGATCAGGAAGATTCTGTCTTAGTAGCAGGGCAAAAAGAACCCTATACTATTCTAAGCCATAAGAAAGCTTAAAAAAACTTCAAAAAGATTAAGCTAATCTGCAAGTAAATTAACCATTCATTAATAGATTATGACATTCTTTAAAGAAATTCAACAAAGTCAAACACTGAAGAAAATAAAATCAATAATGTTCAGCATCTGATAAAAATTACTAGACACATCAAGAAAGTACAATGTGAACTATAATGAGAAGAGAAATCAATCAATGGAAAAAGAAACAGAAATGAGAAAGAAGATGGAATAAGCAAAGATGCTAAACCATATATAATAAATATGCTTAAGGATTTAGAGAAAAACATAAACATGACAAGTAGATAAATGGAAGATATAAAAATAATAGAAAGATACATTTAGAAATGAAGACAATATCTGAAATAAAAATTATCTGGATGGACTTATCTCTCCTATCTCCTTTATGCAACAAAAGCCTTAGTTTGCAGGCAGAAGGACATCAAACTGTAGCCTGAGCAATATGGTGGAAGCCCACTGCATTCAGGGAGAAGAAGGAGAAAGGGGGGAGGGAATGAAGTTCCACCACTGGGGTAGGGGCAGGAACATCTGTGAAGGCCGCTGTGCCAATACCCAAGTCCACAGTGACTCCCTAAGACTGAATCATAACTAGAACATCAGAGAATAACCCCATACCACACCTGCCACCATGCTAACAGGCACTGAGTAAAAAATAGCAAATAATAATGGTATGCAGCTGGGAAAGGTTTAAGAGACACAATCCCTCTGGTGAGCAGCACAAAGGGCGGAGGAAAAGCTAGGTGGGGAGACAAATACAAGGTATCACTCCAGGAATTTAATGCCACTAATGCCCTGAGGGTGACATAGAAACAACAAGCTTTAAACCCAGTTCAATTAACGATTAGGTTTGTAGACATTCCCTCAATGAAAGCCTAACAAAAGGAAAGGCTGCTCAGCTCTGAGCATAAAAATTACCTCAGTATCGTCTGTTCTATACAACATATCTGGTTTTCTACCAAAAATGTTATGGGGCACACCACAAGGCAATAAACAGTTAGATTAAATAAAATTTATGGGGGGCTATTGTTTTGAACTAACTCCCACAATAGTCCCAAAAGTCCAGACCAGACTACAATGGAGTCACTCAGGCTAGGTGTCATGTAATCAAACTGAACTGTAAAATGGGCCACTTTTCTAAAAAACAGGAGATTCACAGCAACCAGTCAGAAGGGTCCCAGTTTACCAGAGCCAACATGATA
>VBSM01000361.1:2217231-2232099 GCA_008086735.1 Cheirogaleus medius | reverse complement strand
CTCTGTCATGTTTGAAAGATATTTTTGCAGGATATAATATTAAAGGTTAAGATTTTTTTCCTTTAGTGTTTTAAATATGTCATGCCTGGCTTGTAATGTTTCACTGAGAAGTTTGCTGCCAGACATATGTGTTATTTTTTTCTTTTATTTGTTATGCTCCATTATGTGTTATTTTTTTCTTTTCTCTTGCTTGTCTTAGGAACTTTTCTTTATCTATGACCTAGGAAGTTTGATTATCAAATGCCTTGAGATAGTCTTGTTTGGGTTAAATCTGCTTGGTGTTCTATGATTTCTTGTACCTTGGTATCTTTCTCTAGGTTTCAAAAGTTCTCTTATTATTTCTTTGAATAAACTTTCTACCCTAATCTCTCTCTCTCTCCCTCTCTTTCCCTCTTTCTCTCCCTCTCCCTCTTCCTTCTCCCTCCTCTTTAAGGCCAGTAACTCTTAGATTTGCCCTTTTGAGGCTATTTTATAGATCTCATAGGCATACTTCATTCTTTTTTATTCTTTTTTCTTTTTTCTCTTCTGACTGTGTATTTTCAAAAATCCTGTCTTCAAGCTTACTACTTCTTTCTTCTGCTTGGTCAATTCTACTGTTGAGGGACTCTGATGTATCTCTCAGTTTGTCAACTGAATTCTTCAGCTCCAGAATTTCTGCTTGGTTTCTTTTTATTATTTAAATCCCTTTCTTAAATTTCTCTGATAGGCTTGTGAATACCATCTCTGTGTTGTCTTGAAGTTCACTGAGCTTCTTCAGGAGAACTATTTTAAATTCTTTGTCTGAAAGGTCACATGTTTTCATCACTCCAGGTTTGTTCACTGGTATCTTAGTTTGTTTGGTGAGGTCATGTTTTCATGGATGTTCTTGATGCTTGTGGATGTTTGTTGATGTCTGTGCATTGAAGAGTTAGGTAATTGTTTTAATCTTCACAGTGTGGGTTTCTTTGAACCCATCTTTCTAGAGAAGGCTTTCCAGATATTCAAAGGGAATTGAGTGTTGTGATCTAAGTGTTTGGTCACTGCAGCCATGTTGGCACTGGGATTGCCCTAAGCCCGGGAATACTGTGCTGTGACTCTCACAGACTCCTGGTGATACTGCCTTGGTGGACTTGGGTAAGATACAGGAGAATTTCCTGGATTGCCAGGCAAGGTCTCTCACTCTCTTCCCTCATGCTCTGTGCTGGGATAATGGAGTTGGGAGAGGAGTGACATGGGCATTCCCTCATGACCATCAGTGCTAGATCACACCTGGAGCCAGCCCAGTCTCTCCCAAAGCCCCTAGTGATAGTTGTCTGGCTACCTCTGACATTTATTTAAAGGCCAAGGGCTCGTTAGTCGGCAGGTGGTGGGTCCTGCCAGAATTGAGCCCTTCCCTTTGAAGCAGTATGTTTCCTTCTGGCCCAGGGTGGGTCCAGAAATGCCATCCAGGAACTAAGGCCTAGACTCTGGGTCTTCAGGAGTCTTCTTGGTACTTTATTTTACTGTGGAAGAGCTGGCACCCACGTTGCAAAACAAAGTCCTCTGAACTTTCCCCTGTCCTTCCCCTAGGTGGAAAAAGACTCTCCCTGAGCTGTTCTTCCTGCAATTGGGGTAGGGTTAATTCATGCACTATCTTGGATGCCACTGCTGGTGTCTTGCTGGGTCACATGCACCCCAAGTCCACTGGCTCTGAGCCAACACTGCCACAGGAATTGCTGAAGTACTGCCTGACTGATTTACAAATTTAGTCCAGGCTCCAGGTGTTGCTGCCCAACCAAATTCATTTTTCCACTGCCCAAGAGGAAGTCAATACACTGAGTCAGCAGGATTTAGGGCATAGAAAGAGTTTATTCCACATAGCACTAAGCAGGGAGATGGGAGAAATTTCTCACATCTACCTCCCTGAGAATTTGGGAGATAGGGCTTTTAAAGACAGTTTGGCATAGGCAATTGAGTCTGCCAATTGGATGGGTTCAGGGTGGAACCATAGGGTTGTAGAAATTGTCTTCTTTGCTGACCAGGTTCTTGGGTGGGGGTTACAAGACCAGTTGAGTCAGTTCCTTGGTTGGGCCACTGGTCTGGGTGAGTCAGCCATTCCAATGGAATTCAAGGCCTGGAAGATATCTCATAATCTACCTACCCCTAGGTTTCAAAAAGGTGATACCATCTATGGAGAAAGCTAAGAATCCCTATGACCACCAGCTGTGTGGCTCCAGAGTGGCAATTATAGAGAAGTAAACAGGAGGACAGTGACTAATTATTATCATTATTTTTAATTAGGCCTGTGCCTTATTTTTAGCTAGACCCTTACCACAATTCTTGTTTTACACCTCTTTTTTTCTGATTTATAAGAGTGGTTTCACAGGCTGCTCTGTGTCAGCTGGTGGTGGGTCTAGTCAGAACTGAGGTTTCAGGGAGGATATTTTCCTCTGGCTGGGCTGGTCTAAATGCTCCCTACATCATGGCCACCAGCAGAATTCTGCCCTGTGCTGTGTCCCCCTGCGCCAGGGTGGCCCTGAGTTTCAGTGCTAAGACCCACAATCACTTCATACCTCCCTTCCCCCAGCACCCTGGTTCTCTGTCCACTTGGCGTGCTGGTGGGGCACTGCCAGGGATGGGGGCAGGGTGGTGTGAGCAATGCAAGACTGTCTTTTCTGCCCTCTTCAGTGCCTCTTATCTTGCTATAATGTTAAAAGCAGGTAGTATGATTGCTCATGTGATTTTGGGTTTCTCTGAAGATGCTTGCTTGCATGGATAGTTGTTCAACTTGGTGTTTGTGCAGAGGACAATCTCTGGAGGTTTCTATTCAGCTATTTTGCTCCATCCCTTCTCCTAATTTAATATATATATATTTTTGTATTGAGGTAGTCAGTCACAATTACAAAAATTTTGGTAATCTTTTATATTTTTCTAACTTAACATTCTACCATTTTATTCTCCAAAGAGCAAATCATAAATTCTAATAGGGTATAAAACTTATAGTATGCATATGTATTCATTTTTTTTGAGTGTAGAGACCCTTGGGCAAAAGTAAAAGAATGAAACAATAAGAGGTATGCTATGTTTGTAAGCTTCTGTCTTACAATTGGTGTTCAGATTGGTTAAAGTTATTTGATTTTTTGTTGTTGCTGTTGGTAGTATTTATCATTAAGGGAGTGATCCACAGAGATGTACAATGCAGACAGGGATAACTACAGCTGAATGAGGTAAATATTAATAATTTCCTTATTTTCTTCTTCAAGTTCAGGAGTTCTACACTGTTTCTATTTTTGGTGGTCACTCTAGAAATGACAACATACACACTTAAGTCCAAATTGAATCAATATCTTTACTCAACTCTTGCATAATATAGAATCTTAGAATGCTTTAATACCTTACATCTCCTATCAATTTACATATTATTGTTTAATAATATATTAACAATATTTAATTATATAACATAATAGTATAATTGCTATATCATTATACTAAATATATATTATTTTTAAAACTCCATGTAATATTAGTACTATTTTATAAGTTGACATATTTATAAGTTGATACATTTTAGAATGACCCATATTTACCACTTTTTTGTTCTTCATTTCTCATTTCATCCCAGAATTTCCATCTGAGGTCACTTTTCTTCTGACTAAAGTACATCCTTTCGAATTTTGTTCATTAAAATCTCTTAGTAGCAAATAATCTTGGTTTTTGTTCATCTTAAAATATTTTCCCCATTCTCGAGAGATATAATCACTGGGCATAAAATTCCAAGCAGGCAGTTATTTTCATTGAGCATATTGAAATTCTCACTGCACTATTTCTGGCTTCTAAAGTCATGAGTTAGTTTAAGTTTCACTCTTTAAAAATAATCTGCATTTCTCTCCCTCTGGCTGCTTATAAGATATTCTCTTTGCCTTAGGTATTTCATAGTTTTCTTATGGTATGCCCAGTGTCTTTTCCTTTTTATTTATACTGCTTGGGATATTTTGGGCTTCTTAAATATGTAAGTTGGTGTTTCATCAGTGCTGGAAGCCATTTTCAGAAGAGCAACATCAGTGCTCATGAAGCATCCTCATCCTCATCCTCATCCTCATCCTCTTCCTCATCCTCTTCAGTGCCTTGCAGTACCATCTGGCTGGCGGGCTGAAGTAGAGGTTCATTTTTTGCTAGAAGAGATTCAATTTTTGACCTATTACCAGCAGATGGTTACCACAGTGGAATTCTGTACCTTCTGTGGAATAATGGTTGTATGTGGCTGTAGGATATCTATATAGCGGGCTTTTCATGCCACCGGGATGGCTCATAGCTCCTGTTTGGGGGATAGTGCTTTAATGGTTACTGCTAACAAAATCACCTTAGAGTTTAATGGCTGTTTTTTTTTAATGTTTGCCACATCTGCTACTGTGAAAATATGAGATAACATACATAAGCTGAATCAAAGAATGACATTCAGAAGTTGAAGAAGCCCCCTATCAACTGACATAGATAGTGCCATGGTATAATGAAACCTGTGGAGAGTTTGAGTATATTTCTTCACTTTATAAGATGTTCATGAGAAGTTTTATATTCAGAATTCATAGGTGATATTATCATAACAGTGACCTTTCAGAGGTGTTTCAAAGATTCCTGCATGCCACAAATTTCTCCCAACACTTCATGACCCACTCGAATATCCTTGAACCCATCTAGAATTTTACAACTGTCTTAACAGTTTAAATCCTTATCATGGCAGTGAGTTTGTCTTTAACTAATTGACAGAACAACTAGAGGTACCCTTATAAGGCTATCTAGGTAAACACACCAGTGAATTGCCCATATGGGAGCCCAGCAAGTTTGTTTCTGACGGTCTGAAGTTACATGGCTATAAAACCATCGGTGAAAAAACCTTAGTCCAGATTAATGACATTGCAATTAATATCAGCAAAAGCATCAAAGGACAAAGGAGACGTTGACAGTTAAAAGAATTTTAACTGGAGGGAAAGTAAGCCAAATGCTATGTATTTTTCTAGGTGGTAGAACCAATTGCCTTCAGGACTGACTTTCCTGAGGAAATAAGCTCTTATTCGATCTTTCTCACACATGGCAAAGGTTGAGAGGATTGTTCTCTTCTTTCAGTGAAGAAGATCAGCCTAGAGATTACCTGACCTATGGGATTGATGATTTGGTGATGGTTGCTACATTGTTTTACCTGAGCTATCTTTATATTGAATTAATATTAAAGAAAATTGTGAAATATGTAATATTTAAAGAAGTACACATCTTCTTTGCAAAGAGGCATATGCTTTGAATGTGTCCCCTCCAAAGTTCAAGTGGTAGTATAAACAGGAGGGGACTTTCAGAGGTGATTAGGTCATGAGGGCTTCTCCCTCATGAATGGCATCAAGGC
Source organism: Cheirogaleus medius (assembly GCA_008086735.1). NCBI lineage: Eukaryota > Metazoa > Chordata > Mammalia > Primates > Cheirogaleidae > Cheirogaleus > Cheirogaleus medius. The sequence continues at coordinate 2,226,749 of VBSM01000361.1, read as the reverse complement.
CCTTATAACAAAGGCTTCACACAGCCTTTAGTCTCTTGCCCTTCTGCCTTCTGCCACGTGAGGACACAGATTCCTCCCCTCAGGAGGATACAGCAGAAGGCGCCATCTTGGAAGCAGATAATGTGCCCCTCACCAGACTTTGAACCTGCCAGCACCTCGATCTTGCACTTTCCAGCCTCCAGAACTGTGAGAAATGAATTTCTGTTCTTTATAAATTACCCAGTCTATGGTATTTTGTTATAACAGCACAAACACACTAAGACATGTTTCTTACCATAAATGTATACAACATACAGAATTTAGTTCAATAGCTTTTGAACATTCTTTATAAAAATTAATTTGTATGATGTGTAAATTATATGTCAAATTTATATTGTATAAGTATTGAAAGTATTCTCTTTATTATTTTAGTATGTTCTTGATATAGAATTATTTATCTTTGCCACTCTTTTATCCTATGATACTAAGGAGAACCTTAGCTTGGCTTTCCAAGATTATCACAATTAGTTAGTTTCTGAGTAAACTATTATTTTCTGTTTGTCAAATTAAATGTGATATTCTCCTGGTTGCAATTACACAGCTGCCAATAGTCTGAATTATCATTGGGATGTAGGGACAAAGTTTATTCTCAAATCTGGGAACAATAGTGACTTCTACCCAATCTCTTCAACAAGTTTTTGAACTTTCCATATTAATAGAAATACATTTTTGCGAAGTAAGTGAGATACTATTTCTATTCTGAGACAATCAAACTTGTACTACATTATGCTGAGAAATATGAAATGATGATTGAGAACAATACATTGGTTTGGGGAATTTTGAAGCCATTGCTATCTTTAATAAGAAGGAGATTTGTGCAGGAGGTATGGGTGCATTTATCGTAACAGAAGATAAATGCAAATTTTGTCATTTCCAGAGGAGGGTAACAGTGGTGATAAGGGAAGCTTTTGAAGGAACTAGAGTTATTATCCAATATCTGCCTCAAATCATATAAAATGCTGTCATTCATTAAAAAAGTAGTCTTCTTGATGTGCATATTCATGAATTAAAATGATAAAAAATAATTTTAATATAAGGGACATTACTCTCTTTAGAAGTTGAATGTGAGGGAGTATGATATAATGGCTGAGCTTGGGGAGTTTGGAATTACATATAACTTGATTCCATCTGGGCTGCACCATTTAGTAGCCTTGCATCCTTGCAGAAGTTATTTCATCTCCATCATTTTATTCTCTCCACCTGTAGGGATGAAAAGGATGTTTATCTCATTGGGCTGTGTGGGGCGCGGTGTTCCGCCATTACAAGATGGCGCCTAGTTCCGGGTGCAGCTTAGTGGTAAACATCTGAGTGCGCTTGCGCGCCAGAGGGGCGTGAGGGTGTCTCAGTACGTGGCCCTATCCGGTCCTTGGCTGCCTTGGCTGGCCTATCCCTGCTGCTTCCTGTTTGTGTGAGTGTATATTAGTGCCTGCTCCCCGCCACGCTGGGTCTTCCGCAGAATGTAAGAGTAAGAGGGATCCCCAATAAAGCACAACAGAAGAACTCCAAGTGTTGCGTGGTCCTTGCTGGCGAGGGGCGCGCGACAGGGCTGATGTGAAAATTAAACAAAAATATGATATATAAAAAGTCCTTAGTACAATTCGAAGAAGAAAATAAAATGCTTAAAAATTACTCAATAAATTTCAGTCACTTATATTGCAGCATGATGACTATGTGGTCACTAGAAATAGTAAGGCACATAGCGAATGGCTGCTCACCAGAATGGTGGTAGAGTGTGAATTAATGCAGAACTTCATGCATATAGTTAGCTGTCCTTTAAAGTCCATTCTGAATCTGAGACATCACATATATATTAATCTAATGTGTAATAATTATCTAAAGGTAGAATTATATGTTTAAAATTATATGATTATATCGAGACGTAATTCATAGTTTTTTCTATAGTGTTCCTTTTGTGAACACTGTATAATGTACTCATTAGCAAAGTCTTCTTACATCTTTCCTTAAGATAAAACAAGAGAAGGGGAATAATAAAAGCACATAGCATTAATAAAATGAGGAAAACATAATGGGAACCAGGATTAAGAGACCAAACACTTTTGAACATAAAATATTAATTATTTTAAAGCAGAGTTGTGTCAAAGGCTGACTTTGAGTCCTTTGTTGATCTCTCAGCTTCCTGCATGCTTTGATTTGGGCAGTTGACCTTATCACATTGTTAGGTTCAAAGGTACCTTCGAGACTGCATTCCACATAGATGGGCTCCTCTAAGTCCCTTGCCTGTGTGTGTTCTGGAGGTGCCACTAAACTTGGTGACAGCCTCAGGAGACAAACTTGAAAAACCTTTTTACTCATATTAAATTATTAGCTAAATTTCACTTTCCTTTAGTTTACCAGAGATTTCCCTACCTGTAAAGAGGTGCTGATTATACTCTCCAATTAACAGCCATAATTCTGTCACGTCATCAGTTACCAGGGGATGCTGCCTCTTGAGGTGTCCACAGAATCACAGCATTTTCCAGTGTCGAAATATCTGAAAGACCACGGTGCCTTCATTTCAACTGTGAGAGGTTAAGTCATTTTCCCAAGTCTACGACACTAAATTATGGTGCATGAAGGACCAGATTAAAGGTCTCCTGACTTGCAGTCATGTTCCCTCCATCCCCTTTCTCCTAAACAAGCTCTCACGCACACTTGTCTGAACAGCTCCGTCTTAAAGTGGGAGATGAATGTTTCCACAAGGCTCAAACCTGTGAGCACATCACTGACCAGCCACAGAGCTGGCTCACAATAGGGGCCCAATTAAAGTGTTTCAGATGCAACTGGATTAAACCTTTAAAGCACTAAATTAAAACAATCCTTTAATGAAAGAAAATCGAAGTGTTAGAACAGGACCTTCATAGGGAATCTCTGACCAGCAACTGATGATGCTGTTCACTTCTGATGCTGATTGGTTCTCTCACACTAAGCTTACCCAATCAAGGAGCAGAGCAATGAATACCTCGTTTCCTATTATTTGGGATGTAGGTGGAGGAGGGTCATAGTTCTTACTGATCAAGACGTGCCTGCTCCTCTAGCACCTGTCCTTTCCTGTTCTCCAGCATGGTGTGTCTGTGGTTCCCTGGAGGCTCCTGGATGGTAGCTCTGACAGTGATACTGATGATGCTGAGCCATCCCCAGGCTTTGGGTAGGGACACCCAAGGTAAGTGCATACTTTGTGTGCTGGGGTATTGGGGTGGGGGAAGAAAGGGAGTTAACTTTGTCTCTGCATCCAGGTTATGTCCCTTAAAAAAATGTGACATTTTCTTCAGGGGCCACCTATCTATATCATATGGATCCCAAATTATTTCTGCAATAAAAGAAGCCTGGCTACTTGCCCTCTCGATGAGACCTGTGTAAGAGGCCTCTGTATAGAACGTTTCTTCTCAAATCTCCTTCAGTAAAACCTCTCCAGATTTGTGTCACATTTCCTCAGGGCCTTGAGAGGATTTAGAAATAATGATGTTAAAATAAATCCCCCTTACAGCACTTCCCTATATTATGTTGAGTTATGCCAGAAAAAGGAAGGTTTCTCTGAAAATTTTATGGGGAGTCAAAAGGCATTCAAAGGGTCTTTTCTAGGGGATCCTGTGTTATGTTCCCAACAGGATCTGTGGTGTCAGTGCCTCTCCCTAATGTGTGAGGATGTATCAAAAGCCCTCTCTCATTATCTTCTTTCTTTTCCCCCCTGAATGTTAAATTTCATAAAGCCTGTATCCCCGTACTAGAGGTTCTCTGACAGGAGTTGGGTTAGTTCTCTCTCTTTCTTCTGGGGAAAGCAGCCTGGAGCTGAGGCAGAAATCCTTCGTACTTGGAATGACCCTATAGATAAGGAGCATCTATGCTGTGTTCTTTGGTTCCTTAAAGGACTTAAGGCATCCTCTGAAAACCTGGCATACGTTAGTGTTTATCATGAATCTTCTTTGAACCTTTCTATATTAGTTTCTCCTATACCTACCATATTCTCCAGTCTGAACTCGCAAGAAGGGATTCAACTAGTGTAAAATAAATTATATAAAGTTCTATTTTGGTAAGTCAAAAATAGTCAAGTATCAGCAATTTCATGTGGTTCAAACCATATACCTTGAGTGGGATTACAGAGAAAACGTGAAGGTTGTTATCATATGATAAGGCTGAAAGCCAATAAGCAGGTTAAGCAAGCTCATTGTTCTACTGGGGTCTTGTTCTAAATTTCATAAATTCAGTTTCATTCATCCTGTCTTATGTTTTCCTTAATTAGCCATGTCTGGTTACCTCTACCTCCAGTTCCTCTGTATTTTTCCCCAGCTGTGCCATCATCATTGCTGAAAATCCCTGAAGCTTACACAAACCCTCAGCACTATGAGATCCATCAAAAGAGAAGAAACTTAATGAAAATTTCCCTGTTTCCTAAAATCACCATTTCCTCACCTGTGACTCTTTCTTCCTCTAGAAGGAGGAGAAAGGGGAAGTTGCCCAAAGTGGAAGGGATATAGTGTGTCATCAGAACAAAAGCGTGTTGGAGCCTGAGCCCCTTCTTGCTTTCCAAGATCCCATCCGTGATCAATTCCCAGGACCCTAGTTTATTCATTTAGATCACAAATATTCTTCTGAGCAGCCATTATGTACTAGGCTCTGTTCTAGGTTCAGAGAATTCTATTTGAGTAAGATAGAAAAGGTCCTTGCTCTCATGTAACAGACCTAATATCAGAGAAAACAGAAAATAACATGATAAACATTTAATGAAAAAGAAAATTTCATAGAGCAATAAGTGCTCTGAGAAAAAGACAGTGAAGTTATGGGACAGAGAGAATTGGATTCATCCAACTTTAGTTCACGTGGCTAGTGAGTTCTCCCTGAGAAAGTGGCGTTTAGCTGAGACAAGAATAATGAGAGACAGCTGTGTGAGGAGCTAAGGGACAAGTGTTCCAGGGGGATGGAAGAGGGGAAAGGCCAAGGTGTAGGAAGGCGTGTGCTGTGTTTAAGGGAGAGAAAGGGAGCTAGAGGGGCTGGCGTGTTGCGAGCAAAGGGGTAGGGTGGCATGAGATGAGGCAGGGTGGAGAGGAAGCCAGGAGCCTCATCAGATTGGGCCCTGATGGTCCAGGTAAGAAATCTGAATCTTACTTAAATAGATATGGGAAGCTACTGAAATGTTACAAGGAGAGTCAATTTATATTCAATTAAAAAATAATTCTAGCTACTATGTGGAGATTGGACAGTTGGGATTCATGAGTAGAGTCAGGGAGACCATTTAGTTAGGAGCACAGCAGAATTGTCCAGGGAAGACAGGCTTGTGGCTTCATTGCAGTAGTGATAAAGATGAAGTGGACATATTTGAAATATGTGCTTGCATAACTTGTTAATGGGTTAAATCTAAGGGGAGTAGAAAATCAAGCTTATTCCTTAGGATTTTGTCTTGATAAATAGGCGGATGGTGGTGCTGTTTATCGAGATAGGGAAGAATGTGGGAGGGAAAAATTTGAAGTGGGTGGTTAGAAATAAAGATTTTGTTTGAGGTAAATTTGAGGTGATTTTTTGATATTTATGTGAAGCCATCAGGAGGTCAGTTGAATATAAGACATTGGAGTTCAGGGTGAGGCCAGGGCTGGAGGTATTTACGTTGGCATCACTGACCCAGGTACTGTGTTAAATTCCAGGGAAGTAGAAGAGGTTACATAGGGAGACAGACCGTGTGTAGAAAAAGAGAAGAGGGCTCAGGGCCAGTAAAGGGGACTGAGAAGGAGCCCCAGTGATGTTGGAGGAAAACCAAGAAAACACGATTCATGAAAGTCAAGGAAAATAGATTTTTTTCAAGGTTGAGGGGGTGGCCAGTTGTGGTGAATACCACTAAGTGGGCGAAGTGAGAATTTGAGAGAGAAGTGAGCCCTGGGGTTGGTGGACTTGACATTTGAGTCAGTGCAGTACCCAGGATGGAAACTGGATGGACGGACCATTTGAAGAGCAAGTAGAAGTGAGGGCTGGATTATGGTTGGCTCTTTTGAGTAGTGGGCCTCAGGGAAGGACTGTGCTCTGGGGGCAGGGAGCCAGCTGGAACTAAGGAAAAGAATAAACGGGCTGAAGAGAAACAACAGGACTTGAGAGAGATGTCCAGGCATTAGCAAGGACGCACTAGCTGGCCCTTGTATACCTGGTGACTAGTTATGCAAAAGGTCAGTAACTTATACTGCCAATATTTATTAGCAACTTAGACTATACCAGACGTTTACAGAATATTTGGAAATGCCTTTTAAAAACGAATATATCAAATATTACCCTAGGTGATGAGAAGCGAGTGGTGAACAAAGTTGGTCTCTAACAGCATGCATGGAGCATTGTAACATTTTGTAGTGACTAGGTAGCAGGCCTATACATTTCAGTATGCAATGCTAATAACTATCCTTTCATATCTACAGCATTTAAAAACATATACTTCTATGGAATCTAAAATTCAAAGGATATAAGTAACTTACCCAGTGTCACATTAATGCTAGAAATAAGATTGCAGTATAAATCTGAGTGTAGAGAAAGTCTCTCTTTTCTATGTCAGCACACCGTTTTGTGTTAGGTTTAGGTATATTGCATTATTATACATAAACTAATGTTTTGGTACTTGTGTGTTCAAAATGTTAATTACCGATAAAATTAATAGAAGACAATTGCCAAATCATGATGAAGATATTATTTGCTTTAGGAGTTAAGGGATAGAAAGATAATTCAACCTTGCATTTACAGGGATTATACAAATTAAGATGTAAATATATTTGAGTGTTTTACGTGGTCAGCACTAAGAAGAGTCACTACTTAATTTTACACTTAACAGTAATCTTGTGAGAAATATGCTATTATTAAATCCACTTTATAAATAAAGAAAAAAGCGTCATGCTTGTTAAAAATTAACCCAAGTAGAAGAGGTCATGTTTAAATTCATATTTTCTGAATCTAGAGCCTGAGATTCCAACCACCATTAGTGAATAGTGATTAGACTGGCTCTGAATTACTGACAGAATTTCTGATGTTCATATGCGCCAAGGTATGTCTTAGGATAGAGGAAAGATGCAAGGGCTGCTAGTTCCTATATACAGGAGAAACTTTAATTCATTTTGCATTTGAAAGTTTCATATAGGTTCACACTATGTGCTGGCTATCATGAATATTTGTTGAAGAACACAAAGAAGTATTAAATCCCTTCTTTTTCTGAGGTTTTATTAGCAAGTTGGGCTAGGGTTGTCAAATAAAATACAAGATGCCCAGTGAAATCTGGATAAACAACAACAATTTATTTGAAATCCAAATTTAACTGAGCATCCTGTATTTTTTGTTTGCTAAATCTGGCAACCCTTAGGTGGGCACATGAGCATGGACTACAGTGCTAGCCACGCAAGCTACAGTGACAGCAACTTCACACATCTTTACTTTTTAACCGTCTCATCTGTGAAGAAGGTACTTAGAGAATTTGTGAATAAAAAGATAGACCTTGTCTGACTCAGAGTGCACTCTTCTTATAAGGCAAAAGGAGGCTTGTGAAGGTCTATTCAAAGTCTGGGGAGCTGCTCATTTTTGGTAAACTCTATACAAGAATGTCATCTTCTTAGCTCTCCCCTTCTGAGGGGATTTGACTACAGAAATAAGAGGTCTACATCTGCCCAACGTTGGCAATTTGATGTCGACTTGTATTGTTGGGAATAAGAGACTGAAAGTTAGAAAATGAATTAGTTGGGGCATTGAACAGGAATAAAATGGCTGTGGCTGTAGTTTATCACAATAGATAAACAGTGGACCAGTGGCAGAGATATTAAGAAGGAAGATGATGTGAAAGATAAATTATATGACTTGGTGTCTGATGGGCAAGGCAAAGAAATCAATAAACCTTGGTTCTGAACAAATTTACTTTGCTAGAAAAATAAGTCTGCCCTGGGACTGGATTCCTAAAAACATAAGTTTTATGTAGGACAAAGATTTTCAGCAGATATAATATTGGTTGATTTTTTTTAATGTAGTTCTCAGCTGCTCTATAATTAATAATGGCTTTTTCACCACAGATTTTTCAGATGGTCTACACCAGTGGTTCTCACCCAGGGATAGTTCATCTTCCCTCCCTTCCTGCCTTCCTCCCTTCCCTCCTCCCACCCCCTGGGGAACATCTGGCAATGTCTGGAGCCATTTTTGGTTGTCACAGCAGGAATTTCTTCTGACATCTAATGAATAGAGGCCAAGGACACCAGTAGACAGTCCCCCAGCCCGCCCCCCAAACAAAAAATGTCTGGTCCAAAATGTCAGTAGTGTCAAGGTTGAGAACACTGGTTTACACTGTGCTACTTCTAAATAATTCTAGACTCATACTTTTTATTAATATATATACTCACCTCCCAGGTCTTTGTGGTTTATTTTTGCTTGTTTCATTACCAAACTAGACAGTTGCATAAATTCACCACTTTCTTGTTGAGTCCATTCAACAGTGCTAGTTTAAGAGCTTCAGTTTTATTTAGTCCTCTAAATTTTGGTGAGTTCTTGCTCATCACTATATCAATTTTCAACAACTTGCTATTATAAGTCATAAATATTGATGATTGCTGCAAATATTTTTCAGTAAAATGCCTCAGACTTCTGAAGTAATTCTGCATTCTATACTGTTGATAATGTAACATGCTTCCATCTATTCATCTCACTTTTATTAATCACAGCGATTATTCTTTGACTTTTTGACATTTGCATAGTTTAAGTAAACATAAAGGCAAAAACATAAAAATATATACATATACAGTATATATGTGCATATTTATACACATGTTTATATATATTGAAACTGCAGAGGCACATGTCACCACTAAGAGTCTGAAACACCTTTGAGTCCTTACCTCTTCAGATCAGATTTGCCAAATGAGTTTTGGCACCAATTTAAAAAAAACAACTGGATTTCTGGGCTTTCTGGATTTTAAAAGGCAAAAAAGGATTTGTGGACCTGTATTGGGATCATGGTTACAACCTCCTTAAACTTCTTCGGTAGTTTCCCACTGCATTTAGTATAACCCAAAATCGCAACACCACACTCAAGGCTTTTAAGTGCCTGACTTTCGAGATTTCTCCAGCCTAATCTCACACCCTCCGTCCCCTCATTCTGTGCTCCAGTGAACTTCCTTCTGGTTTCTTGCAGAAGTTTGTCAATTCTTTCGAGCTTTTGCGCGTGGTTTCACCTTTACCTGAAACGCGCCTGCCGTCTTGTCCGGACACGGACACACATGTGCACTTGTCCCCTGCCCCACACACCAGCGTAACCTTTCGCGTCACACCGTAACTGCACCCTTCAGAGAGCCCTTCTCTGGCTCCCTAATGTGACCCAGATCGTCCACTTACTCCGTTGGAGAAGGCCCGCTTCTCAGCCGTGTGTGCGTTCTGTGCCCGCCACTTTCACCACACTCTTAAGGACCAGGAGCGGGGGAGGGTCGGGCTCCCCTGCCGGGTCCCGGCGGCGCAGACCCCGCGCGAGGCGGCCCGCGGGCGGTATT
>VBSM01000361.1:2198089-2208517 GCA_008086735.1 Cheirogaleus medius | reverse complement strand
TATTTTGCAGTTATGCTACTATTAGGAAGGGAGTGGAAAAATTCTCCCTTACAGTTACTTAATATATAAACATTTGAAGAAATTGGGAAGAGGAGTGTGTAGAATCTCTCTGTACTGTCTTTACAATTTCCTGTGAACCTATTAATTATTTCAAAGTAAAAAGTTTCTAAAAAGTGGCTTTCTGGCTAAAATCTAAAACTCTCACAACACCAAATGCTGGTGAGGATGCAGAACATCAGTGACTCCCATTCATTGCTGGTGGGGATGCAAAACTGTACAGCCACTTTAGAAGACATTCTGACAGTTTCTTACAAAGCTAAACATACTCTTACCAGATGACCCAGCAATTGCTCTCCTAAGTATTTAGCCAAATGAGTAGAAAACTTATGTCCACACAAAAACACATACATGAATGTTGCTAGCAGCTTTATTCATAATTGCCAAAAATTAGAAGCAACCAAGATATCTTTCAGTAAGTGAGTGGATAAACTGACAGGGAAAGCTGGATGCAGCCGCTCCCCGCCTCGTGCCGCTCCTGCTCCGGGTCCTGCCGCAGCGCTCCAGGCCCCTGCACTGGCCCACTGCTCACAGGATGCTGATTGGATGTTAAAGCTTGTTCCTGATTGGATGTTAAAGCTTGTTCCTGATTGGATGTTATAGCTTGTTCCTGATTGGATGTTATAGCTTGTTCCTGATTGGATGTTATAGCTTGTTCCTGATTGGATGCTTTTTGAGTCCTACCAAGGGTATAAAAACTGGAGGAGACCAAGAAAGGGGGGGCAGAAGAGCAGAAGTTGGCTGAGCTTGCTGGCTGAATAAAGGCTGTTCTCCGACTCTCCACGTGCAGGTCCCAGGTCAAGAGCTGTTAAAAGAGCTATTATACACTTGCTGTTAACACTTGCCAGAACAGAACAAACTGTGGTACATCCATACAATAGAGTTTTACTCAACATTAAGGAGAAATAAGCTGTCAAACCATGAAAAGACATGGAGGAAACTTAAATGCATATTGCTAAGTGAAAGAAGTCATTCTGAAAAAGCTATATACTATATGATTACAATTATATGACCTTCTGGAAAAGACAAAACTACAGATTAGATCAGTGGTTGCCAGGGCTTTGGGGGAGGAGGGAAGGATGAATAGGTGGAGCATGGGGCATTTTTAGGTCAGTGAAAGTATTTTGCTGTAATGGTGGATATATGACATTATGTATTAAGTATTTGTCAGAACACATAGAACTGTATAATACGGAGTGAACTCTAATATAACTATGGACTTTAGTTAATATTAATAATATCAGTATTGGTTATCAATTGTAACAAGTATACAATGCTAATGCAGGATGTTAATAATAGGAGAAACTTGGTGCAGGTGGTTTTAGGGAAGGAGGTGAATGGAAACCCTGCAATTTCTCTGCAATTTTTCTGTAAATTTAAAACTGCTCCAGAAAATTAATCTATTTAAAAAGTGATTTACTTATATGGGAGAATATGGGGTTTACTTTTTGCTTTTTTTATTCCATGCTTGTCTCAGTTTTAGTGTACTCTCTATTGTTTACTTTATAATAAAAATTGTAGACATCTAACAAAACACTCATGCCTATCCTACATTCAATATTCTCAAGATTCTGCTTTGATTCTCTAAACCAGTGGTCCCTAAACATTTTGGCACCAGGGACTGGTTTCATGGAAGACAATTTTTCCATGGATGGTGGGTGAGGGTGGGGGGAAAAGGACAGGAGGTGGAGCTCAGGCGGTGATGTGAGTGACGGGGAGCGGCTGTAAATACAGATGACGCTTCGCTTGCTTGACCGCTACTCACCTCCTGCTGTGCGGCCAGGTTCCCAACAGGCCACCGACAGATACCAGTCTGCGGCCTGTGGGTTGGGAACCGCAGCTCTAAACCGTAGGTAGAGAATCTCGTTATTTACTATTAAGTCTTATAATATCATGCTGCCTTGGTTTGTTTTGCTTCTCTTAGATTTTTATCATCAGGCTGTAGAAATTTTGAGGAAAACAATGGAAGATATAATTTTTACAGTATTTTATTATCACTAAGCATAGTGCCTAATTACTTTGCTTACATTTTTTCTTTAAATCTGACAATAACTCAATGTTGTAAAAATTAACATCAGTATTTTCATGAGGAATCTGAGGCTAAATTAAGTAAGACACCAATGAATACATAGCTCGTCAATGATAGAGCCAAGATGAAACCCAAGTCTAACTCATTTCAACAGCACTTATTTGTAGTCTCTACTGCACTGTCATGAATGATTAATCTTTATGATTCGTGGTAGGTTCTGGTAACCATTTTAGAAATAGTTTTACAAATGAGCAATAGCTCACTGTGTTTCACTTATTTTTCTCTCATTTTAATGCTGTATCCTGCCTCCCTCTCCACTTAATCACTTTTCCACTCAAAAACACATCTCCAAATATAAGATGGTAAGAAGATGGTTCCAAGAAGGAGTCAGACTATTCTCCTGGGAATGAAACAGGCATCTGAGACTGTTTCTTTCAGAATGGGTAATGCCACCCTTCAGTGTCCAGTGTCATTCCTCACTAAGTCTGGAATGGGTGATGTCGATGTGCAAATCCTGTAAGGTATGTGGAGGCTCTTCTTGTTCTGCTCCCCACTCTACCCATCCGCTCCCCTCCATCTGTCTCACCCATTCTCAGAGGCCAAAACCTGGGGTTTGAGACTCATTCTGCTGAAGTTACAGATATGTCATTGACTTGCAGGCTCAGGAACCAAAAGCAGATTCTGAACCCATTGCTCAGTAGGGATCTCTCAACAAACAAACTGCTTTAGGGTTTTCCTGAACAGGGGTGCCTGCAGTTGCTACCAAGCCCCACTGAACTTGGATATTTCTAATTAATTCCAGACCTTATAAGATACATTCAACATTCAGACATTTCAGGGTGGAAGGATCACATATATTCCCCAGCTTTTTCCTCTCCCCACAAAGAACTGGCTCAAACAACAAAATAATCCAAGACCCTTAAAAATAGTTTATTGTATTCAGAAAAAATCACAGTTTGAAGAAACCTGAAGCAATAAGTACATAGGAGATGACCTCAAGGAATGTTAAGAACATTCCAAATCAGAGAAAGAGTCCTATGGGGTTTATTCCAGAGGTGTTGTATGGTGACAATAAAATGACGAGAAATGGAGGGAAAACAGACACAGAAAGGGCAACAGACAGAAGCCAACTGGATGTGGAGCATGGAGAGACCAGGGAAGGTGTCACCACTCTGGGGTGGCTAAAGGCCTGGAAAATGCTGAAGACGGCTGTTTTCACTGAGGTCAGCGATTGGAGTATTGCCAGCTTTTATTGTCAGCCATTAAAGCAGAAATTTCTTCAGTGATCTTCTCTCTGAGAAAGGCCATCACCTGCAACAGGACACACATAGTTATTAAAGAGTTTAAGATGAATATTTTGAGCTCTTTCCCTCAAATTACTTTCTTTTCTCTCTTAATCCTTTGACTTTGGAAAAGTTTTTAATATTCGTCTGAACTTTCCAACATGAAATGTATGCCCTACTCTCCAAATGAACATGAATAAGCAACCACGCTTTACCTTTTCTTAGAGCTTCCGATAGTTTTCAGACTGGAGGAGCAAAACCAAGCACTGGCCTCTAAGAGATTGCCATTTCATGCACTGAATCTACCCTAATCCCAAAGGAGCCAGGCTCTGGAAATGCTTCTGAACTGACGGCCTGCCTCAGGAAATACAGGCCAGGAAGTGCCCACGGCTTATTTTCCTACATCACTGGACTCAGTGTTCTAATGTGAAACAGTGGTCTTAGGCACTGGCAATGATTGTCAAGACTGAAGGAGTGGTCTAGGTGCACATCTATGGAAAGAGCTGGGAGACCCCGAAGCTTTGATGCCATTGTCTGATTCCTTCTAACCAAGAGAAATCAGGAGCCTCATCTGTTCCTACCCTTTCTCTTAAAGGCATCACATGACCTTCTCTCCTTTTCCCCACCCACTCTGTTTCCCTCCCACAGATACCTCCATATATGTCATCCTCTGACCACACCTAACCCACCTCCACATGCTCACAGAGGGCCCCGGCATTCTGTGGCATTGCCTTTGCGCACACCCTTGATGATGAAGACGGTGCCAGCGATGATGCCCACCAGACCCACAACCAGGCCCAGGGCACACACCACATTCTCTGTGGTCTCTGGGAGTGGGGTTGGCACATCAAACTCTGGGGGAAAATAAGACAGAGTACATGGTAATGAATGAGGTAGGGGATAATACTTAGGGCCAAATGTGGGGTACTTAGTCAAGAGAATATTAATAGATTAAAGCAGAGGAAGACAGAGTGATGTATTGAAGGAATTGCAGATTAAAAAGTGGAGGAAGCTGAGTAATGGGGGAAGGCGGGTATATGAGTTGTAGAGAATGTTATGAAACAGGAAACTCTGGGTTCCAAAGGTCCACGCACAACCATCACAGGAGGAAACCCGAAAATAAAATAAACTGAAGGGTGATCCATACCCCAGTGCTTGAGAAGAGGCTCATCCAAGCCCAAGTGCTCCACCTTGCAGTCGTAGAAGTCCTCGGTTGAGGGCAGGAAGGGCAGATAGTGGAACTTGCGGAAAAGGTGGTCTTCCCTGGGCAGGAAGACTGTCTCTGATACTCCTGTGGTGACAGGTTTTCCGTTTCGAAGCCATGTCACTTTGACCACCGGTGGGGAGAACTTGTCAATGAAACAGATGAGGACGTTGGGCTCTCCTAGTTCCACGGGGGCGTTTGTGAGCACAGTCACCTCTGGAGGCACTGGGGGACACAGGCAGAAGTTAGTCTTCCCGCTTAGGCTCGCGCCTCTCCCTCTCACACCGAATTGTGGTACAAACCTATGTAAAGACTCTAATGCTGAAAAACAGTTGAAATTGTGCCCTGAAAAGTCTATGCCACAGTCCCAGAGACCTATCTCTGATACCCTCTCCCGTGAACTGGAGCCAATAGTGAGGTATAAGATATCCAAGGACCTCACTCCTGACCCCCCCAGCATGGACTCAGCGAAATGCCCTGCAAGTGACCATGGATGACAGAGACAAGTTTGAGCACATCAAGAAAGGAACAAACCCCATAAAGTTCTTGGGCCTGTGGCATGAAAGTTTTGGGCTTGTTTATGGCAAGGTTAAGCCCCTGGGAGGAAAAGTCAGTCACAATAATATGACACAAAGAGCTTAAACATCTATTTAAAGCCTTGGATGCCCACGTCCGGGAGTGCAGCAGAGAGAGAGTTACCATTGGTGTTCGGGGTGTTGTTCGAGCGCTTCGTCATGATGTCCAGGTTGGCTTTGTCCACAGCTATGTTGGCCAGTGCACCCTGAGCCTCAAAGCTGGCAAATCGCCCAAATTCTTCAAGCCGCCAGACTGTCTCCCTCTTGTCCATGTCCACATGGAAAATCTCATCGCCATCAAAGTCAAACATAAACTCGCCTGACTGGTCAGGGGCCAGATAGAACTCGGCCTGGATGATCACATGCTCCTCTGAAAAGGCAGGAAAGGGGCAGTCAGGAGAGGGAGATGGAGAAGAACCCATGTAAAGCAGACAGGAGCTGGCGGAGAGAGATCGGGCCAAGTGGAATGGACGGTGATTGAGAGTAGCGACCAGTGAAAGACGAGGTCCGGGTGGGGGACATCGCGCTGGGGGTGGGGAGCAGGGCGTGTGTTAGAGAAGGTAGACTGAAAGGAGATGAGGAAAAACCTAGTCTTGTGAAGCTGTTGTTTGGCTCCATGTTACTAGCTGGGAAATGATTTTCTTTTTAGAAATCCAGAAACATCCCCTAAAAGAGAAATGTTCTCTCTCTCTTTACCCAGGCATTAAATACTCTCAGGCCAGAGTTCCAGAGCACCTCAGAACATTGTACTCTAAGAAGAAACACTGATTGAAAGGTTGGGATTTGAACTCTAGAATCAAATAAAATCTTAAATTCTTATTTGGCTACTTACCTAGTGATCTTGAGCAGATTATTCTACCTACGTATGTGTAGTTTTCTTATTACATAATTCTGTTGTGGTTTTGATTCTGTCATATTCTGTCATGGGTTTGTTTTTAAGATTCAGTCAGATAAGGTAAGTAATTTCTAAGTATATCCACAATCCTATAACAAGCAGTGTTCATAGTTTAGGGTCAGAAACTGCTTTTTATTTAAGGACCAAATCCATAGAAAATATGGATTTTTGAATTTCCTGGGGCCTGAGGTACCCGAGAAATTAAGACTGAGACCTTGCAGTGTTGTAAAGTACCTACTTCCCTGGATCCAAACCCACATTGTGGATACTTCTGGGAGGGTAATCATGTTTGGATTGACCTTGGCAACTTGACCTTTTATCTTAATGCTCTTTAAATTGAGACTGTTATTATGGAACGCATTCTATTGCGGTTGATACTGAGAATAACCAACACATGGGAATAATCAACTAGACCGAGGAAAGCTACAGTTGGAGAGTATGCTGCCTCCATGGTGTGTGGAGATGAGAAGGGAGATTGTTTCCCTCCTTAGTCTTCAAAGATAAGGTGAGAAATCTTAATCTTTGACCGTGTATTAATAAACCTAGGGATTTATTTAGCATTTGAATCTATGCACACACACACACACACACACACACACATTCTAGCTACCCCTTTCCAAACCAAGAAAGAACCTCTATCTTTGCAGGTGAGCATCCCATACATGGCTCTTTCTGGGCAGTAGAAACCTGTAATTGCCACTATGGGTCTGGGAGCCGGGTTATTATTTTGCTTATTTCCGGTCTACCTGACACCCTCTGTGGGGGTCACTCTGGGTGAAGAATTCTTTTTCACAATACGTCTTTACAGCAGCACAGATGTTTGCTCTGGAGATGGCAGAGAATAATACCAGGCTCCCTACTTCCTTATTCATTTTTCTACTCTCTTGAAAATATTACTAAGTAACAGTGAGCAAAGGCCATGTAAGATCTACTGTAGCACAGGGCTGGGGTGGGGGATGGCTAGCACTGTCCCAGGAGGCAGTAAATTAAATGCAACTCTATCAGCATGCCTGCACTCCCTCCTCCCTCAGGTCAATTGCTGCTCTTTGGCGACTTTTCTTTCTAATCATCTTCAATACAGTGTCTGTGCTCAAGGTATGCTGTCAGGATTTACACGCTAAAAAATAACAACTGTACCATCTATTTAGCTTAAGAACAGTGCTAAGAATTTCTCACACGTTTTTCATTTAATTCTAACAAAATTATATGGTTTTTAATTTTCCAGAAAGAAAAATTAAAGCCCAGAGATGTAACTTTTTAATGCCTGTCCAAAAATAATGCCCCCAAGTTTGCCTTATATTTAATATCGAGTCGGTGGCAATAATCAATTTACAGCTCAGTTTTGTTCCTCCAAACTAAATTTGACTTACTTTACTTTGCAGTGAGGGAAGAACTCCTCCAAAATACAATTTATTACACCTTCAAACTTAGACACACATAATGCCTGTCGCACTTTTCTTTCACTGCAGACATTGTCTTGCAGATGTTTTCAGTTCATTTCTCAAAAGCTTCATAGTCTGTCATCCCCAGTTCGGACTCTCCCAGCACCTACCTTTGATAGCCCATGATTCCTGAGGGTTCATCAGGACAGCCATGATGAGAAATCCTAGCGCAGGGACTCCACTTACGGCCATTTTCTTTTTGGGTGCTTCGATGGGGGTCAGTAGAGCTCAGGAGTGAGGCAGAACAAATAAGAATAAAAGAAAAGAGAATGTGGGGTGTGATAGAGTCTGACATGATTAAAATTCAAATCAGTCAAGCTTCAGCCAATCAGAAAAATCTTTTGAGATGACACATCTGTTGCTAGGGGCAGGGCTTTTCTAAACTATCCAGGGCAGGAGATACTCTCTCATTTCATTAGAGTAAAAAGTAAAGTTCTTAATCAAACAAATAGAACAACAACAACAACAACAACAAAAATCAAGCTTTTGAGAATGCTGGTCAATCACTCACAGACTCTTCCATCCCAATCCAAGTTCTAGAAAGGGATATTCCTGAATTACATCAGTGAGGATAGAATCAGCGGAAACACCCTAAAGTGAGAGCTAAATACTGAACATGCCTCTGTGCTGTGACAGCTGGGCAGTTTATCGAAGGGACAGCACATCATCTAAACAGAAAGCAGACTGTCAGGCCCCGTGGGGAAGAAGCTCCTTCATGCTTCATGCTTCTCCAGTGTCCTAGACCCCAAGATGACCAACTTGGCCCAAGAAGTTGGGATCGCTGGCATTGTGCTGTACTTAGAGAACATGGGAAGAGACACTGAGTTTCAATACTCCCAAAGCTGGAGAAGGATGCGAAGCGAAACTTGCAACACAGGTAGTGGCTAGTGGAAACAGTGGGTTGTAAAGGGGGTACGTCCTCCTAATCCCTACCACCTTAAATGTGACCAGAAATTGGAGTTCACTCCTCATTTGAAGACTCGGGTCAATGAGTGTGGCAGAGTAATTGGGCAGAGTTTGTTTTACCAGGAACACTAAGGACAATAATCCACAGGAGGGCTTTGCTATTCCTTCCCTCCTGTCACAGGATTAGGAAAGTTTTTCTCTTGTCATATGATTACTAAAGTTCTGATCCAAAGAATGTATTTTGATTTTCACCATAGAGAATACAGAAAGTTAAGAGATTCTCACTCTCATGTTTCTGAAAATACAGTGCAATAGAAAGGAAAATGTTAAACCACACATAGAAAGGACTGGAATCCAAATACTTCCAATGAAGAGTGGCTTGGCAGTGAGGGATGTGATGGACTCACATCAGATGGTGAGTCCATCATTCAGTGTCAGTCCCAACACGCCTACTGAGGGGTCTGCCGCACTGCGGGGCTGAGGTCTTATCCTGCAGTGCAGCTGTCCTCACGGATTACGAGGGCACACACCCTACACGTTATCGATTATCTGTTACATCTAAAGGGCTCTCAACATCCTCTGGCAACAACACCTAGATCACTAAGAGGAGGCCCACACCACAATGCTGTCTTAAAATTTTTCAGGAATACATTTTATGGAGGCCAGAGAATGAGCCAGATGAGAGTTCTACAGTATTGGTCCATGTTGAGAGTCTGATCCTATGATTTAGGCTTGTCATCTCTCTGAGAGGCAAAACCATGTGTAACTTTTCCGTGTCTACCCTTTGCTGGCTACCATAATGCCTTGTTCTTAAAAATTGCTTAATAAATAAATGGGAAACTCAAAAACATTTTACATGTCATAATAGCACCTTCAACCCAAGGTGTTGCTCAGTAACTTATGATCTTGTTTAGTCCTAAACACTGATTGGCTCTCCTGGTGAGATTACTAAATTTGGAAGACTTTAGAAAAGACTTTCAGTTCCCTTTCTCTGTAACTGGAGAGAAGTTTCTATTTGGACATGACTCGTGGTTCCCTGTTCTCTCCCAAACTCTAACTTCCTGTGTGTCTGAGGGAATTTCTGAAGGCACCTGAATGAGGTCTTTCTGGTGCTATCAAATGGAGAGGAACCACTGTGCTAGTGGGAGTTCAGACAGGAAATAGAAATCCCTGTAGACACTCCAGACAGGACTGAACCTGTTACAGGGAATCATCCCTTAAAACCGTTAGGAAGCCTGGAGGAGCACGAGCCGGTGCAGATCCCCAACTTCACAAGGTCAGGAGCCCACGGGAAGCTCTGCTGATGTCACGGCTCCTCTAGAGCCCTCAGGGGGTGGAATGTCTTGGGAACACAAGGCTGCTGCCAAAACTCATGTCTGTGAAACGTTGTGTTCACTATATGAGGTGGCTTCAGCCTAATTTCCACCTCCCCAAATCTCATAATATCAAGTTTCACTGGAAAAATGTATGCCACATTCAAAACCTGTGGACAAGGAGAACCTGGGAGATGTAATATTCTTACTTCTGTTCCCTGAGACACAGACAGAACTATAGAAGTAAATGGGAATTTTGTAAAAATTACTAAATGCAAATATATGTGTGTATCTGTGTGCGTGTTTATATAAGTACATGCATATGCATAACTCCACCATAGCTCACCCTAGTTCTCCCCACAGTGCCAAGCTAAAACCGGAGGACATATTCTTTCGTAGTAATAGGCTAAGGCTTAGCATTGGGAGAGCTTTCACACTGGGCCCAGATCAAGTGCGAGACCTGAATACTTCATTTGTTTGTGTGGTTTGTGTTCTGAGAACCTCCAGCCCCTTCTTTTAAACTCCTTTCCCTTTCCCTTTTCCTCTTGCACTCAGGGTCTTCACAGTGTTTCCTCCTACTGAGGACTCCTTACCTGAGGTGCTGAGGAGATATGGATCTAGGTGTTTCCTTCCCAACTCAACACACAAAAAACTTTTCTTGTTTGTGTCACTTCTCCACATCCTGAGAGGTGGCAGACGCTAGTCTGCTGAAATAAATGTCTGT
>VBSM01000361.1:2171243-2181994 GCA_008086735.1 Cheirogaleus medius | reverse complement strand
ACCCACGGCAGCGCCCTTCCCTCCGGCTGCACAGAGCAGGGATGATGCCCCTGCCCCACGTAGACTCCACCTGAGGCTCAGGGGAGTCCCCGTGAACCCCCAAAGTAGCAGGTGATGCAGCGGAAAGGTCTCTGAAGGAGGCTGCATGTTGCTGGCTCCCCCTGGTACTAACTGAACACAGGATGTGGTAAAGTTGTGCCTCAGTTTCTCCTCTGGCTCATGAGGTCTTATGTTAACTCTCACAGGCCGAGGAGGGCAGAGGCTCCCCACACAGGTTCGGGCCGGACGTCTACTCACCCAGCGCAGTCTGCGGTTTCTCTGGAAAAAGGAGAATCACACATCAAGGAATTTGGTCTAAGGGAATGGAGAGAAACTATTTCAAAAAAATAAAAGCAAGTTCTACATTTTATTGGAAAGCTCAATTCATAGAAAAAAATACGAAATGCAGAAAAATATTCATTGTTTCCCAAGGATCACCCAGTGGTACAACTGTTTTTTTCTTTTCTCTGCACAACAAAAATGCTCTCACTTCTATCTTCCCATGATTGTTTCTGCTGATATTTACCATATATATTTACCATATATACTTACTATATAAATATTTAAGTGTAAGTTATAAAAATAATACATGTTCCTTTTATATAATAGATATATGAAAAGTATAAAATTATATGGACATGGGAATTTATCACCTATATTACAAACAGAAATTGTATATATAATATATACAGAGACTATATATATAACATATTATCAGCTTCTTTCAATATTAAAATATAACATTTACTTTAAGCTTTTTATCCATTTATATGAACAACTATATTCTTGTATCCAAATATAGAGGACATCCCCAAAGTCTTAGTGCAGTTATAAGTTACTTAAAGCTGATAATTTTTATATGATTGGAAATCTATTAATAGGTAGACAGATTTAATTTTTATCATCAAATAGTACATCATGAGGACTTTTTTATCAGTAGAATTATTGGAGAATACCATTTTTCATCAATGCTATAACTTATAGTAACATAAGAAACTTAATACTCTACTATCGTATTGGTTTTTCTGGTTGTTGTTCTTCTTGTTATTTATAAATGAGGGTATAATTAATATTCCATTATATACATAGTTGTCTCCATCTCTGATTATCTTCTTATAATAAATTTCTAGAAGTAAATTTATTCTAAGCACAACACAGCACAGGAAAAATGTCACTTGAAGGAGTACAGTTTCATTTTCTTTACAGTGTGCTGCGTATTTGTGAGTAAAAAGAATCAGTGCAGTAGAAGAAAAGGTAGAACTCAAAATAACTGAAGTGCCATTAACAGCTATTCAATCAAGATGTAGTGCCTATATTTCCGGTTATAAATGTCCTATAGCTTTTAATACATATTACTAAATGTTAGATATTTTTCTTGATAAAAAATCTGAGGTGCTGTGGTGCCCCCGGGACCTCTCGTGCCGACCTGAGCATGCTGACCCTAGAGGCAGAGCACTGACCTGGGATGCTGATGACCGACCTCTTCTCCTCCTCAAGGATGGGGCTGCGGATGACGCAGGACATGGTCTCAGCAGGGACATTCCTGACCACAAGCGTGTCTTCCGCATAGAACAGGCCATCTTCATTTTGGATGTGACGCTCAGACACAGTCAGCAACTTCTCTCCCCGGAGTCTTCCCAGGACACTTGGGGCTCTGGGAACCAGCCCTTTGCTGTGCACGCAAGCTGGACTCCGCTTCCGGCAGATTCCACCATGTGGGTGTCAGGGGCAGAGCCCAGACCTGCAGGGAGAGGCCGCAGCGCTGAGTGCCGGAGCCCAGGGAGAAACAAATCACAGGGACCGAGACCCCAGTAACGGAACAGTGCTCACCGGGAGAGGACAGGAGTTCAGGGGTCTGGGGAGCAGAAAGGGGGACAAAGTCTTCTCCCCATTCAAACTGGAGTTCAGTTACACTTCATTTGTTCTCCAGTCTGGGTCTTTACATTTTACCATCTGACTGATGTACTTCTTCAGATGCGGACAGGTGAGTATGAGAAGGGGCTACAGTGACACTTGCTGTGTCTCTGGTACTGCAAACAAAGATTGTGATTTACTCGGGAATTTCTCTATGCTTCTACTCTGCTTTTCATCTTAATATTAACAGTATCAGGCACATTGTCTGACATATTAGATGATATCTGGATTCCCATTAAACGGAATATTTAATATAAAGTCAGAAATCACTTCCCTGGGGTCTAGCCTTCCCATTCCTTGTGCTGGGGGTCGTGGCCTTGGGGTATGAGTGGATAAACCGGAGCGTGTGAAATGGGAAGTTCTTTGTATCTATCCTGTTCACTGGGGAAAATGTTTTTTGGAAAATCCTAGTTTAGAGCAATCTGTGTAATAATGAAATTCTTTCTCTATTCAAAATGAAACTCCCAAACCCAAACAGCAGACCATATTTTCCACAGATGGAAATTCTGTCTTTATCACTTGCTGGGGAAGAGACCCCTCTCTTCACTCAGAGCCTTAGAGAATTTGGCCTATTCGTAAAGGCCCATGTTAGTAAAATACATTAGTATCTTCCCTCCTCACCCCCAACATGTCAGAAAAACATGGATTCCTTAATCCATTTTGAATCACCATGAATATAGTAACAGCGATAATAACAGCCATGGGTGTTAAGGAAAAACTGTTAGGAAGCTGCCTCATGGGGGAGCAGGGAAGGAAGCAGCACCAGCCAGGGACATTAGCATCTCCAGAGAACTAGTTCCCTGGCACGGTGAATGGATTCACCTGACGTTCTCTTTAGGACATGGAGGACTATTCTTGTCAGGAAACCCGAGGACAGTTTACTGTTCAAATACTTATTTTTCCCTAAGACAGATCTATTCTTGGCTTGCCCCTTCCTCCCCACCCCTTCCTGCTTTGCTGATACGGTAGTGTCCTGCAGATCCTTGTCATTCATAGTGGCTGTGTCCAGAAGCACCTCTGAGTCCCCAATTCATCGAACCTGGTATGTGATAACAATCTCCATAACAGCATAACATTCTTAACCTCTTGGTCTCAGCGCTAGTTTCCCAGCCGGGGGAATTTCACAAAGACACAAAGTTTTCACATCTCAGTTACTGCACAGATGAGATTGGGTGGAAAGCAGGCATTTCCCCGAGATGCGGGCGCTGCACACCAGCCTTGAGTGGCACATCTCGTGCCTCAAAATTACTAATGCCTGCATGTCATGGATTTAAAATAATTCTCAAGAACTGTCAAAATAAACACCACAAGTACTCTCCAATAATTTGGAACTAATTGATGTGCATACAGGGTCCCAGAGAGAAGTAAAAGTCATTGGAAATCAAGAAGGGGGTGGGGGGGAGGAGACGAGGGGTAAAACCCTACCTAACAGGTAGAGTCAGCACGACTCAGGGGATGGGCACACTAATAGCCCTGACTTAAGCATTATAAAAGCTATCCATGTACCAAAAGCATGTGTACCCCTTTAATATTTTACAATAAGAAAAGAATAGTTAAAATCACTTAAGTTAAATTTAGGAAAATATTTTTCCAGTGAGCTTGCTTCTAAAACTCCTAACCCACTTGCTTTCAAGTGAATCAGGGCAGAGGATTGGGCATTAGGAATGGCCTTGATGATTCAAAGGGAATTCTCCAACTGACAATCAGCTCACTGCAAATGAGTGTAACTCTCCCTCCGGGACCCTGTGTCTTTTCCCAGATAGTCACCTGCTACTTTGAGCAGCAAGCTTGTTTCTGCACCATAGTTTCCCTCCTGGACACGGCACCAGTATTGGCCATGGTCAGTTGGTTGGATGTTGTACATCTTCAGAGCCTCATGTCCCTCAGCAACGTCGTCCTCTGTCCACTCTACCCGGCCCCTGTACTGCTCCACCTGCACCTCGGGCCCCGCGGCCCCGTGTGGGTGTACCAGCACAGGCGCGCCAGCTCCGCGCGGTGCCACCGCACTTCCGTGCGCACGGCCGTCCTCCTGGGCAGGAGCTGACAGGTTAGCAGGGCGTCTTCCCCTACCCTGGCCACGACAGGACGGGCAGGGCCAACCACTCTAAAGTCATCTACAAAACAGAGAGAAAAAGAAGAACCAGACAACGCCACGCAGAGAATCGACGCGCTTGCTTTGGGTGTCAGGCCCATCAAAAGGGAGGCACCAGAGGAGGGAGGGCTTCATTTTCAACGTCTTAGAGAAATGCAGCCTGACGGTTTGCATATTTGTTTGTTACAGAGACAATTTCGTGTACTGGAAAGAAGTGCAGGCCAAAAATTTGAGTTCAAATGCTGAGTCTGCCATTTATCACCTGTGTGATTGGGGGCAAATCTATTACTATTCTCAGTGAGATTTTGAGATTTGAAGTCTTAATTTCTTCATCTTTAAGGGACTAAAATCGCCTTCTCTGGGTTATATTTATGCTGAAATAAGTTAATAGGTAAATTGATTTTTTAAATTGGAAGCTATTAATATATTAGTGTTAACATTTTTGTCATTTTCCTAAAATTTAGGTAATAAATTCATTTATTAGTTTTTCTCAGCTTTCAAGATTGCTCTCAAGCAACTGTGCTTTTTGTTTTGCTGGGGAAGGTGTTGGGACTATGCACAATGCAGTTTTCACAAGGACATTGTGCGGCGGGTTAAGGGCAGTGATTTTCTAGGTGCTGTTCAAAAGGCCGCACAGAGCCTGAGTGGAGACCTGCTTGCACTCTTCACGGATGGAGTCTGACTGCGAAGCCGGGACCGAAGTCTTGCTACCCGACTGCCCGCGACAGCGTGGGGCACTGCAGCACCAGCACAGAGAGGCGGCAGCCCCCCACGTCACAGGGTTTCTGCAGCCTGAGTGGACCCTGTGCCTTCGGGTGCCCCGTGGAGGGTTCCTCCCACCTCACATGCTGCGTTTTCCCTGGGGCTCTGATATCTCCCTCTGATGCAGAATTTCCATGATTCTTTCTCAAGGTGCAACACGTTGACTGACAGAATTCATATACTGAGATTTCCAAGTCCATTTCTTGGAATTGTCCTTCTAGTTCCTTATTCCCGAGTATTCTTATGCTGCTAAATTTATGGCAAGAAGCAGCTGCTTCTCTTGCCCCCAAAGGGCTGTCCTGCCAGAAGTGGGAGGATGGGTGAGGAACTTAACATGCTCCAGCCACTGGCTCAAGTGCTTTTCACATCTAAATTGTCAACGGAAAAAAGCCAAACTCTGTAAAATAATTTTAAAGAGATGTATTCTGAGCCAAATTTTGAGGACCATGACCCGGAGCCACTGCCAAGGGGCCTTGGGCAAGTGGACTCGCTGTGGCTGGGTTACAGTTTGGTTGTTATACATTTCAGAGGGACAGGGGTTACAGGTAAAGCCATCAATCAATACGTGGGAGGCATATATTGGTTTGGCCCCAAAAGGTGGGACATCTCAAAGTGGGGACTTACTTTGGTTATAGGTGGGTTTAAAGATTCTTTGGATTGTAATTGGTTAAAGACATGAAGCTTTGTCTAAAGGCTTGGAATGTTTTAACATAAGGGGCTGTTCTCAGAGATAAGCCACCAGACATAGATTTGTTGTGTAAACCTCTCTCCTCCTGGCAGGCAATTTTGCTTTAGGATATTCCTTTGGCCACAATGGGGGTCCATTCAGTCAGCTGGTGGGGGGGTGAGCATTTTAGTTCACACATTTAACGCCAAAGCCTCTGCTAGCCTCTGAGACACAGGTTCCGCTGTTCTTCTCAGCATAAAGACGAAGAAGCTAAGGCACAAAGCACTCAAATAACTTTCCGAAGGTGACCCTGCTGGAAGTGGAGGAGCCCTTTTAAGAACACAGGTGCCTTGGCCACGAGACCTACACTCTTAGACATTGCTCTAGCCCTTTTGAGCTTAGAACCCTGCGCTGGACTGGCTCACAGGAGGTTAGGGTACACAGTGAAGGGAGCAGGGAGACCTACCTGACTGCTTCATGGTCAGCAGGATGGAGAGGAAGGAGGCGAGCACACCAGACAGACTGTGAGCTGGAAAATGCACCATGCTTCCTGGAGCAAACACAAGGGAAAGGATGGCCGTGCCTCAGTGAGGCTGTGACACACCCAGCACACTCCATGGTCCCCACTGGTTGTGCAGTGTGGACAAGGAATCCACATCAACCCCTTCACAGCCAGTGAGATGGGCTTGGCTCCATTTCTCCGCAGTTAGTGACCACATCCCAGCCCTACCTAACGTGTTGTACTTTAAGTTATTTTTTAGGCCTAGGGAGCTTTCTGATTGAAATGAAAAGCACTCTTGAGCTAAAGGGACAATCATATGTTAAAAACACTCCTTAGGTCCATCTGTGGTGAGCATGATATTTTTTCTCATCCTACGCCAACCTTCTCTTGCAAAGTCCTTCTTCACTAGAGTTTTCTACCTGCGGAGGAAGGAGCAGGCAGGCTCTGCCTCCCCACGCTGCAGCCAGGAAGCCAAGATCCAGTGCCAATGCTCAGAGAGCCATAGGCACAAGGAAGCCTTAGAAAGCGGAGGAAAAATGGGGCTACAGCAGAAGACGAACAAGGAGACACCCTTTTAGAATCTTGAAAACATACAGGAATGGATAAAAGAAATATCCCAACTGGCCGAGATTGGCAAACCCAAGAAGCCCCCTCTACCGGCATAATAAAAATACTTCTGCACAGCAAAGAAGTCTGAAACTTATCAGGAAGAACAAAGATTGAATTTACTGTTGAAAAATGAAAAATTCAGAGTGAAAGAAGCCTAAGACATATTATATCTGATGTGGCAAATATTTTATTGAAAGAAATTTGTTTCACACCAAGTAGAAGAGCCAGCTCAGGGGCAACGCTGAGGTTAAAAAAGCACTGACATAGTTATACAAAAGTGGGACTGCGCCTTGCAAGCCCACACGGACCGGCAGTGCCTCGCCCCTGGATCTCATCAGTCACTCCCTTAGACTGAGATGGTGCAGACGTCCCCTCGACTCCTCTCGTAATAAGCAGAAACATCTCTTTCCACCAAGTAAGAGCAAAGATAGCCCCACACAAAGACCACACCAAGCCCCATCCCTCAGTTGTGTGAACTAAAAAGAACCCACACTTGCTAAGAAGCACCGTATAGGTTTGTGTTCTTTTAGGTCAATTATATTCAAGTGGGTAGTGGTGGAACCTACAAATGAACCCTAAAAACCATTGCCCAGATCAATGCAGCTTTGAAGAATGTTGTGGAACTACATCCTAACCTTCTCTGGTGCTCAGGGATAGATTTGTGAGAGAGAATAAAAGGGGAGAATAACCGCCTTGGACCAGGGTTCTCAATGGGGAAGGAGATGGTTTGGCCCGTAGGGGACATTTGACAACATCTGGAGACATTGTTGGCTGTCACAGCTGGGGGGAGGGGACATACAATGGGCAGAAGTCAAGGAAGCTGCTAAACATGCTACAATGCACAGGACAGCCCCAAACAAAGACTCACCCAGGCCCGAATATCAATAATGCCAAGGAAAAACCCTGCCGTGGGGTTTGCTGTCAGTGTGTTGAAAGTCTTTGCACATTTTTTTGTAAATAGATGTCTGGACTTCAATTGCAAATTTAAATCAAAACATTTAATTATAAGCTTTTGACATCTCTGTTTTACCATCTGAATATAGAGCAAGAATCTTCTGAAACTGCTATTCTTATTAAACGTGGTAAACTTTGTTAATGTCAAGATATATGACCTAATATGTAGATGTATCATCAAATTCTTAAAATCCCATTTTTGATTTAATTTTCTGGATGAAGTGTAGGTGTTAGAATGCAACACTAAGTGGTAGTTTACGTCTAGGCATTAGGTGAATAACAATTCTGAATTTCAAGGCTTATCCTGCACTACTAAAATTCATATTAAAGAAAACTACAAATTACTACATATCATGGGTCATTAGGATTTTTTTCATTTAAGAGCCTTAAATGTTAAATCCTTAAAATGCCAAATAGCCATAGTAATTAAGTGGTGAGAATAAATTCAGTTCACGAAGTTTGAAGCTTATGTATCTATATAGATCTTAAAAACAGCTATAGTTTATTATATGTTAAAGGAACAAATTTTTATAAAGAGAAAGCAAAATACAATATGAGTTCTAAGAGACACAGTGACGTTGGACATCTCACTTTACTTTCTTAAACCTCTACTTTCTCTCCTCTCTGATAGAGACAATCACCCTAACATTTTTCCAACTGTGTCATCACCATGTGACAGATGAGGAAATCATGGCTCAGAGACATGAAAAATGAATAACGTGATCTTGGTTTCTTAATTTTTAATCTAGTGCCCCTTCCTCATCTGGCCCACTTTGCGGGAACACCTGAGGATCAAATGAGCTCTGACAGCACTCTGAAAAGTGTGCGGTGGAATGCCAATGTCCAGTCTACGTGGGAGGCGGTGTGACAGGTGGCAGCATTTCCCTACAGGACGCCGACTGTGTGCTCTACTTTCCCATCTTGGTCAACGCCCCCAACTTCCACGGCCATCCTTCACTAGGGGCTTTCCAATCCACTCACGTGCGTCCCCCTCTCCTTCAGGGGTGAAACCGGGGGCTGCGGGGTCTTCTCCTCACTTGGTCTCAGGTGTATCCTGCATCCATACAGCAGGTGCCACGGACAGGTCAGAGCCCGGGGTGCGCTGATGAGGGACAGATCTGGCTGCAGGACAGCCAGAGAGGGTGGAAGTGGCCCCTGGGTCCTCTGGGCTTTGGGTGAAGGGAGGATTCCTGCAGCCTCACCCAAGCTGGAGGCAGAGCCAAACCCTGAGGGCCTCGGAACATGAGATTCGAATCAGGATGGCGCATTCACCTGCTATCAGTCATAATCCTCTCGGAAGTGACACTCCGAGGACAAGTGGACTCTGGGTGGGTTCTCTGGACCTACAGACAAACTGGTGGCGCTGGCACTCCTCCCCCTCCCCAGAAAGCCCAGGCTCTCAGGCTGGGCCCCCATCCGACACCGTCTGTACCATCCCCAGGCAGGTCCCCACACAGACCTGCCATTCCCACAGCTCCTCACGCGGGCATCTGTCCCCTTCCCTCTGCCTCGCCACACACCTAAGCTCCCCCGCGAGTGCCAAGTGTCCACCGGAGCATGGTCCTCGCAGGCTGCAGAGCTGGAGCAAGACTGAGTATCAAAGGTCCTGTCCCTCATTTAACTGATGGAAAAAGAGAGACTGGGAGAAAGGACCTGCCGTCTCCGGGTTGAGAGCACCGGGCCACGGCCCCCATGGGTGGGTTTACTGCTCTTTTTACTTTGGTTCTTATCTCCCCTTGCCAGGTGATAAAGGGTTTAATTTCTCTCAGATATTTACTGAAGAAACGTATTAGTAATAGACTTTTCCACACAATGTTTGTGTACAAAGAGTGTAATGATAGGGTTTATAGGCACATTTGTGTGTGTTTTTGTGTAGGCCACATTTTCTACATTCCTAGTAAGTCTGCTTTTCTTGAACTTTGTCGGGAAGGGGGGTCTGCAGATATAGTCTCGGAGTTT
Organism: Cheirogaleus medius; assembly: GCA_008086735.1. Taxonomy (NCBI): domain Eukaryota; kingdom Metazoa; phylum Chordata; class Mammalia; order Primates; family Cheirogaleidae; genus Cheirogaleus; species Cheirogaleus medius. The sequence continues at coordinate 2,172,496 of VBSM01000361.1, read as the reverse complement.
CAAGAGTTCTCCAGGATAAATTTTAGATTTTCATTTCAATGTAGTAATATAAGCATATGTGGCTTTATAAGGTTTGAGCAAATTTCTTTCCTGAAATTTCTCTCCCTCTCATTATGATCAGCCGGTACTTGGGCCACCTAACTCGAGTTACTGTTCTAAGTTAAAGAATTTCCGCCTCCATTCTTCAGTCCAGATAAAGACCCTTCCCACTCTGAAGGAGGAGTGGCTTGAAGAAGAAATATGAAGAATTAAACATAGACGAGGTTGTGAGGGTCTCTTTACTCTGCTTCTCTCTCTCTCAGAGTGGAGGGACTGCAGCCACTTCACCTCTGGTCCCTGGAGCGGCGGGCTGGTGCCCACAGACGTCCGTCTCCTGCCGCGACACTGAAGAGCAGAGCAAGGAGCAGTTCCCAAAGCAACAAAAGGTGGGCCCTGGAAGGCTCCAACAGTGGAACGAAAGTTTGCTGCCTAAAACGCCGGCATAGAATATTCTAGCAAGAGGAGAGAGGCGTCATGGGGCGTGGGAAGGACAGTGCCGACCCGGGCGCACCGTGGGACCGCGACACCCAGTGACAGCCGGTGCTGGAGACACAGGACAGCCTTCCGCGCCAACCCCGCACCAGCCCCGCACCAGCCCCGCCTGGGCGCAGAGGAGCCCCGGGAGGGGAATATTTTTAAATTATTTAATAATTGCGTGAAAGCCACTGAGTTCATCTGGAAATTAGCGGATTAACTCCTCTGCTATAAGACATACTAGTGCTCAGCACAAAAATTAGAATCGATGACAGAAAATACAGACATGTATGCTTTCACCCCTGAATGGTGTGGAAATGCTGCCCAGGGCCGAGGTGCTGGGACTCTCCGGGCAGTCTGCAGTCCGTCTCCGCGTCTCGCGTGCGGTCAGCCCCGTGGGCACGGGCCGGCGGCGCGGGGAAGCTGTGGACGCTCCTGTGCATCTCTTGCGCCGTCCACAGGCGCGGTCGCGGAGGTCGGTCCGCGTTGGGGTAAGGAGTGACCGTCCTGAACCGCGCTACGTGATGCACCGGCCGTTTCGTGTAGGGACATGCTGGCATGTGGGACAGAACATAGAGTCACAGTCTCTTTGCCATTCTGACTTGAGTCCGTATCTGCGAGAGGGAGGCTAGCAAGTGTTCACAGCACGGAGGAGAGGCCAAAACAGAGAAGGCGGGAGCGAGAACCGCAGGGAGGGAGTGTGGGTGTGCACGGCCACCAGGGGGCAGCAGAGACCGGCT
>VBSM01000361.1:2144517-2162096 GCA_008086735.1 Cheirogaleus medius | reverse complement strand
CAGGTCAGGAAGTCAAGCCAGTGTTTGGGGCAGCTTGACACACGCCCCGTCCCTCGAGGAGATTTCCAGTGAGGAGTTGCTCCTCTGAGTTCTCTGAGACAACCTGATGCACCCACTGGAGACCCGGCACACAAACACAGTCCCGTGTCCTGCTGTTCCTAAATTGCGCCAACCTCCTGGAACACAACACAGCAAGCAGGAGAGAAGGAGCTTCCCTTTGCTCCCGCCGGTGGCGAGCGGGGCTGGGGTCCTGGGGCTGTGCCGGCGAGCTGTGGTGACCGAAGAGCCCAGGAACCCGACAGCCGCCCTGTGATGTCCTCGTGGGTCGCACGCCCAGAGGAAGGACCCACCGCAAAGCGCCGCCAGGACATCCGGCTCCCTGTAGTGGTCCTGAGACAGAAATCCCTGCTCCTCCACTGGCAAACCGTGTCATTCAGTCATAAAACTAATGACTAGCTTTTTTGAAATATTAATTATATGCCAGGCACTATGCTAAGTGCTTTGCAGGAATTCTTTTTCTTTTTTACAATAGCTACAAAGATTAATAGATTTACCCTCTTTATATAATTAGGAAGTAATTTCCGAGACATATGTGGTTTGCAGAAAACCACAAAGAAATTGTGATGTTTGCCTTGTAGTCTATGTCTATCTAATCGAAGGGTGCAAGTTCTTAATTACTTATGTGTGATTTTGTCAGCTCATCAGTCTCTATTTTTCTCATCTTATAAATGAACAGGTTGACTTTAATCTCCAATGTAGTGTGCAGTTCTCAGAGACCAGACAGAATGTAGTTTAGCGTATTTGAGAAATGAGATAGTGCACTAAGGGAATGTGCTAATTGAAAGAGGATTGTATGGTATGGTGACAAGATTATCAGGTCTTAAGGAATTAGTGTATAATTCAATATACTTCACACTCCAGAAGGAATTTAATTTTTTGGTGAATATTCAGAAGGCATTTCAGGAGCATACATACAATACTCAAAAAGAAAACAAAACAATAAATTTGAGCACAAATCACATGGGAAGCTGTGAACTAAACTGTATACAAAAAGGAAATTATGCGGAGCTGCTCCCAAGGGGATCATATTCTAGTAGAACATCAATTATTAACAAACAAGGCTGCAGGATTTGTCTAGTACTTTAAGCTTTAGTTTTACTTGGATTCTGATAAAATAGGAATTTTGTCTAACTATAATATATCTAATTAATTGAATCTCCACACTCTATTTTGCTTCCTTTAGTCTCCATTAAAGTCAATTTTAGCTTTTAATTACCTATGTCTAGCAGGGCAGGTCAGTTTGAGATTTGATATATGCCACAGGTCATGGACAGGGAAGAAAATCCTCAGTACGGGTACAGAGATGAAGAAACTGTGTTTTATTAAGTAATTTCCTGTAAGACATATAGCTGGAGAAATAGCAACAAACTAATCCCCAGTTCATTTTTTCTGATTCTTACACTTATCTTCAGATTTTGACACATATATAGGGAAAGGAGATAATATTGTTTCAGGTAAAATTTCAGGACAAAGCAAACAAAATGCTGGAAGTAATTGGGAGTCAAAATTATTAACAGCTAAAATAGAAGGGAGTAATCTAAAAATTAGAATTGTGTTGATAGTGACCTTCCTCTCTAGAAAGGTATCTAGCGGTTTTTTGGCCAGTGACTTGATGGGAATGTTATGCCTTTGGCCATTGACTCCATGCAGAAAACCTACAATTTTATGCCTGTATTTCTGTTATAAGTGATCACAGCACATGCAAGACCGTTCTTATATAGAAGATAAGAAGAGGATGACCCTCAATAGGGCAAAATTGGCATGGTCAGGGCCTGCTGAGACGGAAATTAGCATATAGCTGGATCCAGGAATTCCCTCAGAGAAAATCTTCCCCGCTCTCCACAGTAGGAGAAGTAGACGCCTTTTGTGCATCCTTTGTTGTTTCATGGTTGTATTTTGTGGACCTTCTCAATTCTTGATCTTGAAATGTTTCTCAGAGTTATCTGAGGACATTCAGCTTGGTCTGGGTCTATAACCCCCATATGTGGAACACTGCAGAAAGAAAATATGGGGCTGGACCAGAATTACCAGGTATTATAAGACCACCCAGAGGGAAGTTTCTTAAATTTCATTACCAAAAATCCACATGGGACTCCTGTTCAACCCCACCCGGCAGCAGGGCAGAGGGTGGGGTTGGCTCCCGTGCCCCCAAGCCCCACAGGCCCATGTGCCTCTGCTCACGGTGTGTGGTCATCCAGGTGCCAAATACGACACAGCAACCTTATGATATGGGGAGTAATATACCACATTTATAGCTTAAAAAACTGAGGCACAGACAGATTAGGAAATAGTTTAAGATCATACATGTTGGAAGTATTAAAAAAAATTTTAGACACACTAAATTTAGCAGTGTTTAATTGAGCCAAGAATGATTCTGGAATCAGGCAGCCCTCAGAACCAGATTCAGAGAACTCCAGGCAGCAACTTGATCAGACAGCATTTCTGGGCAGAAAAGGGACGTGAGGTACAGAGACAGCTCCATTGGCTAGAGCTGGCTTTTGCCTGTTTGAATGTGGTCTGAGCAGTTCTCCGCCTGCAACTGGCTCGAGGGGGGCTGCAACTCAGATATTCACTACCAAAGTGCACTCCTAGTTAGGCTTTCAGTTACTTGACACAGTAGGTTAGGTTGCAGTTTGTTACATGAGGACTCAGGTACAGAGCTATCCTCAGGCCAAATTTGTAAATCCTTTATTTTATTCTGGGAGATTTTATTGCAAAATTATTTTATTATTGGTCTTTAAACTGAATAAAATTACAGGCGGGGCTGGTGAGGGTTCAGCTACTGATTTTTTTTTTTTGACTGACACACATCATGGATGGTTCTTCCTTGAACAAGGACATCATCTACCAGGAGTCCACGAAACCCCCACCTCTCCCAAGGATGACCTGGACCCTCACAGCTCCCCTGGGATGCTCATGGGTTCTAAATCCCACTAGAGACTTTCTTGCTGAGGATATAATTTGCCCCATTTTGATACTTTCATTGTATTTTGTCTGCTGTATTTAACAGCTTCCTTAAAAGTGATTGGACCATCCCAGCCCATCCTTGTCAGAGTGGGAGAGGACACACAGTTGACCTGTCACCTGTCCCCCAAGGCTAATGCACAGAGCATGGAGGTGAGGTGAGTCGGACCCCATCGTTACCCTGCTGTGCATGTGCACGTGGACGGGGACCCTGTGGCTGGAGAGCAGATGGCAGAGTACAGAGGGAGGCTGCGCTGGTGAGTGATGCCATCGATGAGGGCAGACTGACCCTGCAGACGCGCAGTGCCAGACCTTCAGATGATGGGCAGTACCGCTGCATTTTTGAAAAAGATGGTATATACCAGGAGGCCAGTTTGGATTTAAAGGTGGTAGGTAAGGATTCTAGATAGATGTTTTGGATTTAACATCTGTTCCTAGCACTTTAACATGCTAGTACCTAGAAAATTTCTCTGCACCTGAAATTTTCTTAATCACATTTGTCATCAAATTTATATCAAACCCTCCAGTGTGCAGGAAGAGTCGCAGATACTTAAGGTTCACAAACTCAAATGGACCAAATGTAATTCTTTGGGTAATAGAACGTGTCCCCTTTCCAGTATTTTCAAAAAGTGAGCACATATTTACAGAAATCTAAGAATTTTACTCCATAAATTTACATAGGACTCGTTAATTCATAGTTTGTTATTAAAACTCTGGAAAATATGTTTATTAGGAAGTATAATAATTAGAATAAACTAAATCCACTGCGTAAACAAAAGTCATATAGATTGACAGTGTTGGCAGGGACGGAGGAGGAAAGATAAAATCACTCCCTGCATCACCATTTCCCACTGTCTACATCTGAGAGAATCATTTTCCAAGGTTAGCAAATGCCATTGAGGGCATAGGCCCCAATCCTCGATAGCCTACACTTTCTCCCATGAATTCTGAATCTACATTGATAAATATATTTAGGAAATATCCACAGGGACTTATGCTGAGAAGTTGAATGGGCCTCGTCATTTTCTGCTATTGGACATAGATATTTATAAGATTTTGATCTTTGAGAATATTCTCTCTCTCATTGTTTTTCCACTCCCATCCATGTGATCCATGGCCTGTCAAAGTTATTTTGTTCTCAGGGACAGAAGAATAATACTGGCTTTGAAAATATGTCTTATCTCTTAATCTGTCTCAGGGTGGTTTAGGAATACAAAAAACAAAAATAAAAACAAATAAACAAAACAAGATGACACCCTAGCCAGGCTCTCCCCTAGGTGGAGCATAATTCCTGCTCAAGCTCCGCTGCCTCCCCGCCCCTCTGAGTGACGCCCCTGCCACACAACCCCTCAGAGGGACTCTAGGCCCTGCTTCCTGGCTCTCTGTCCCCAGGTCTGGGTTCCTCCCCGCTTATCACCTTGGAGACGACGCAGGCTGGAGAAGCACAGCTGACGTGCTCCTCAGGTGGGTGGGTTCTCGTGGCCCCACGTGCAGTGGAGGGACACGGAAGGGAAGACGATGCCACCATCTTCTGAGAACCTGACTCGAGGCAGCCACGGGCTGTTCCACGTGGAGACATTTCTGTTGGTCACGAACATCACCGCTGCGAACGTGACTTGTTCCATCAGCAGCACCCTTCTGGGTGAGGAGAAAACGGCAACTTTTTCTCTCTCAGGTTGCTGATTCCTTATGTTCCTCTCAGGTCTGGGAAACAAACATCAAGACAAACCCAAACTTACTCACTCTATTGCTCTTCTTTAAAAAATTTTTATTTTCTTCTCTGTGAGGAAGTATCCTGCTATCTGCTGGAGGCTGTTGCTCAGGACCCCCAGGGATCTCCTGCCCTGAGTTTCTCCCCAACCAAGGCCTAAAGTTGTATTTTTTGCTGGGTGTAGACTAAGTTGAGTCTGTCTTCACTATAACCCCAAACTCTCCTCTTCTGATGTGAAAACTATTACAGCACTTTGTTTTTCTCCTCCTCACGGTGGATTTTCTTCTGGATTAGAAACTAATTTTCCCTAATATCATCTTCATGGCTGTGGCCTGGGGCATTTTATCCTTTTGCCACCTCACTTATTCCAGTGATTCTATGCTATAATCAGAAGAGAGAAGGAAAAAAAAGTGTGTGTGTGTGTGTGTGTGTGTCCGCACGCACATTTCTGAGAGGAGCAAGCACTGAGTGAGGCTGAGCTTACAGTCAGTCTCTCCTGCTCCCACGGAGCAGGCAGCAGCAGACCAGCCGCCTCCCTGAGGGGCCCAGTTCCCTCCCCCCCCCCCCCCAGCCCAGGAGCTGCTCAGATGAAAAGGATGATCTTGATATTGTCCCAGTTTCATGATTTAATGGGATTCTGGGTTTCCATTTTAGAGCCCCAGATGACTTTTTTTGTGGGAGATACTGCTGATTTGGGGATTGCTTCTTGCTGCGGCTGTAGGCCTGATCAGGAGGAGGAGCCGAGGCGAAGGTAAGTCGGTAAACAGTGTGAGCACTCACTCTGCGGTGGACTGAACCGCACTTTCCCCAGCCCCCTTGTCAGCACTCACCCCCAGGGGCTTTCAGTGAGTCCTCGGTCATGAGAGCCCATGGCTCATGCTCATGTAATCGAGGCTCAGCGCCCAGGGAGGCCACAGTTTACAATGGCAATAGAAGCAAAAGGACTAAGAGACAGTCATTTGTTTCTGCTGCCCGTCTCCAAGTGACCTAGTCAAGGGAGGGGGAGAAAGAGGTCACTGGCATAGCCGTCCTTGTTTTTGCAGCTGAGAGATAAGAATTCACTGAGATTCTGTCCGCATGAACATTTCACTACGATCTTTAAAAATGTGGGGACCCACTTACTGGTGCTTCCTGCTCGGCCAGCAGAGGACTTCCCACGTGTTGACAGGAAGGCTGTTTCGTGCCCTCTGTAAAGTTCTGCCACTTTAAATTTCTTATGTCAGTGAAAATGTGTTTGCCTGTCTGGATGTTAACAGAATAAAATTAATACTTTTCAATATTGATTAATTATCAGAATGGATCTTCTTTCTTTGCAGTGAATGTGACACAGGATCCAAACACAGCTCACCGGAAACTGATTCTTCCCGAGGGAAGCAAGGGCGTGTCCCCTGGACGTTCGGCGGCCAGACGTCCCCAAGAGATTTGACTGCCTGCTCCATGTGCTGGGCCGGGAGGGGCTCAAGGCAGGGAGGTGGCACTGAGAGGTGGAGGTTGGTCATGGGGCAGGATGGATCCTGGGTGTTGCCAAGGACAGTGTTGTGAGGAAAGGAGTCATCTCTGTGTCACCTGGGAATGGGGTGTAGGCAATGGGTTGCTATGGAAGTGACGCCTGGGCCATCCCCTCTCCTCCAATCCTCCTCTCCCTTCAGGCGGGCCCTGGACGGGTCAGAACATCCCTGACTGTGCCTCTGGACACATGACCAGAAAGTGCCCTATCTACACCTTCCCCGAGACTTTCTGGGACTCTGAATCCTCTTCATTCTTTGGTTCTTTGATGTAGATTCTCTGGTTTTTCTGCAACCAGAGGGCCTCTTCAACATCTCCAAGGAAAATAGCAACTTTGGATTCTGGAAACCCAGATGATGTTCTGAGTCCTAGATCTTTTCTCCTTTCACCAACTGCTTGAAGGGACCCACATGATCATCAAGTGTCAAGTCGAGTGCTTTAGTCTCACTCTGGCTTCAAATCTGCCTGGAGACTGGGCCCTTCAGAGACCCATCCTACTGCAGAGTCTCTGCTACCCAGACTACTGATCACAGTCTCATAGCTGATGCCTGAGGACCTTAGGAAATCCACTGGAAAATACACTTTAGCCTAGAGGAAGAAATGAAAGGAATAATCATGTATTTGATCAGTTTCTTTAAGATGATGACAATTAATTGTCCATGTAAGTGGAGCTGAGAAAACAAAAAGCACAGTTAAAAAAGATTGAGAGAAAATACAGCTGAATATAAGGAGAAAAATATGATCACTAAGATATAATCTTGAAACTCAAATGAAGTGTTGTTAAATCTCTGCTTCAGAAGGTTAATAGAGGATGTTGAATGAGGAAAAATTTTAGGCATTCTAATCCAAGAGAAAAATTAATTATGCATCACATATATGAAAATGTCAATTTTATTTACAGAGGAAAATAAAATGCACAATTTAAAATTAATAATTATAAGATAAATAAACATAAGCAATAAATGCAACACAGTGTAAAAAATATTTTAAAGTCATAATGATTTAAAGAAGAGAAATTGTATGTGAAAGAAAAAAGAATGTGAAAGAGAAAGATTTTTGGAAAGAGTCTTAAAATCTTATGAAGTGAGAAAGAGGAACCCGTGCCAATGACACTCGCTTTCTAGGACGGCAGACAGCACACAGGTATCCCCGTCCTACGTGGGTCATTCACTGACAGCACTCTGGAGCTTCTATTCTAGGTCTCAATTTTTTGTTTTTGCATTTTTGAACTCAAGTTAATGTTTCAAACTATGTGTTATTCTTCTGCAAATATTTACACATTTATTTTATTTTATTTAAAAATGTTTCAACTGTGATAAAATATACCTAACATAACATTTATCATTTTGACCATTGTAAAGTGCACAGGTCAGTGGTGTCTAGTACATTCACCATGTTGTGAGACCGTCACCACTATCTCGTTCCAGAATATTTTCATCATGTCAAAGTGAACTCCATACCCATTAAGCATTACTAGAGCCCTTCAGTTACTACCCATTTTTTTCCTCCCTCTACCCCCTGGCGATCTGCTTTCTGTCTCTATGACCTTTCCTATTCTGGGTATGATTCATATCAATGGAATCATAAAATATTTCTCTGTGTGGGGCTTTTACCTAGCACAACATTTTCAAGGTTCTTCCTTGCTGTAGTATATACCAGTACTTCATTCCTTTTTTTAAAAAAAAAATTAACAGACATCATTTTAAGACAGTTTTAAGTTTACATCAAAATTGTGTGGAAAATTCAGAGTGTTCCCAGATCCCCAAATCTCTCTACTCTCTCCCCGTAGTTTTCCCTATTATTAACATCTCGTATTAGTGTGGGACATTTGTTACAACTGATGAACAAATATTGCTACATTATTTCCAACAAAAGCCCATAGTTTACATTATGGTTAACTTTTTGTGCTGTACATTCTATGGCGTTTTACAAATGATTTATACATTACACTGATACACCCTTTATATTTTTGAAAACTTAAATTTATTAGCAAATATGCTAGTTTTGATGGAAAATATTTTAACATTACTTTATTTTGATTTAATGTAATAAAGTGATTTATTTAATAATGCTTGAAGGTTAACTGTTATTTTTTGTTTATTTTTGAGTCTTCCTTCCCAGTCAATCTAGTTCTTTGCTTGTTAGTCTATGCTTGTGCAAGCCCTATAAATAAATACATAGGCTTTCCTGGGAGAAAGTCTCATAAGAATTTTATTTTTAATCAGTCACATTCTGTCAGTATATACTAAGAAACATATTTCCCTGTAGCTTCCCAAACTGGGGATCAGTTTAGTTTTTCGGCTCCAATTCCAGTTAGACAAGGGTGGCTCGAGGACGATGCCCCGGTCGCTGGCACAGCCACTGTGGCTGAGGGGTGAGTGGCTGGACTGGCCCATCAAGGAAGCAGGTCCTTCCCACGCCTAATGTGCAGACAGCTGGATGTGGTCACGTAAAGCAGGACGACTCTCAAAATAGATGTATGGGTGGCTGGATCTCAGCTTCAGAGGGAGGACAGGAGGAAGCCAGAGAGACTAAATTTGTCAACCTCTCTGCCTGTTCACCTCCCTCCTTTGTCAGCATGGTATAAATTCGTGAGGACAGTGATTTTGTGTGCAGTGTGTGTGTCCTCACCATGTAGAAAACTGGCATATATTGGTTGATCAATAAACATTTGTAAAACGCATGTATCGTTTCATAAAGTGGATATTTATTGAATATCTTACCTGTAGAATGCACTGTGCTAGGGCCTAGAGATACAATCCTTAATAAGACATAATTCCAACCCTCAGGCATTTCTTCATTCTAGGGGAATCACTTTATTTTTTGAAAGTCTTATTATACCTTCATAAACTTTACTGAAAATGGGATTGCCAGAGTAGTCCAGTAGTAAAGAATTGATTGATAGAGCCAGATTGTGACTTCACTTTGCCAGAAAGTATAGGCTACTTGGAGACCCTGCCCTGCTTATTGACTTACCCACGGCCACAGATGAGGACAAGGTGGGCTTTGTTATCCTGACATTTCTACAATGCTGATTCCAGTAGACCATCTGCCTTCATATTCTCTCTCACCGTCCACCTCCAGTCACTGTTCCTCAATTCCCAAGCTTAGTTAGAAGGACAAACACCTATTAAAATGAGTGGAGAAGTGATAAGTGAAAGAATCTTGTTTTAGAAGAAAATATAAATTCAGCTCCTCCTACAGGAGAGATACTAAAAACTCATTTGGAAACCTCATGCTGAATGTCCTGAGTGTATAAGAAAAGTAAAATATTCAGAGCTGAACCCATTATCCTTCTTGTTCTATGTCACCGTTCCACTCCCCTTTGTTCCTGTTTTGTTGTTACCCCCATATATAGAGTTTATGCCCACAAATCCCTTCTTACCCGCCACGTCCATTTGATTATACCTATTAATATTTTCCCACCATTTAGTTGCCCCTCTCCTGCCTTTATCATTCTTGCTTAAATTATGTAGGTCTTCCTGTTAGTGTCGGTGAAGTTAAGATCCTGGGCTCTGGGTTGATTCTTCCTGGGTTCAACTACTGGTTTTGCCAGTTAGTGACCGTGTGCCAGGGAAATTTCACCAAGGAGATACATCTTCCAAGAGAGGGTGTTAAAGGGAATTGTGGTTTAAGGATCTGCCAATAGTGCAGAAAGAGCTAAGCGGATCTCTTCCACCATCAGGGAGAGAGGCTTCATTTAACAAGAGAAGCTCATACTCTGTGTCATAAAGGCATAAACTTGGTGATAAGCAGCTGGAGAAGGCTGAGGTGCAGTAAAGAGAAGGGAAATCCTCAGCAGTGGAAAACATAGTCAGACAGAAAACATAATGCTGACGTTAGCAATCACTCTTTCTCCATGAAGGCTACAGAGGCTTCTTTGTTCCTACTCAATTGCTTTCTCTCTGAAAGCATAAACTACAACGTCAATCCCTTCTTCATTTGCTATTCTCACACAGGACACAATTCTGGACTTGCTCACCAGTGAGAAATTATTAAAGAAAAAGGCTCTTTCCTCCCCGAAGGCTTGGACTTCTGCCCCAGTGGTTTACAGCTGCACACTGGACTTCTCCCTCCCTCGACAAAGTCCAAGATTAAGAGTCGATGGGAGGCCGGGCGCGGTGGCTCACGCCTGTAATCCTAGCACTCTGGGAGGCCGAGGCGGGTGGATAGCTCAAGGTCAGGAGTTCGAAACCAGCCTGACCAAGAGCGAGACCCCGTCTCTAAAAAAAAAAAAAAAAAAAAAAAAAAAAAAAAGAGTCGATGGGACACGAGAGCCTGAAGAATGGACAAGCGGAGCTATTAACTTTCAAAAACTCGAAGAGATTTCTGTGTCTCTCCCACCAACAGTGGTAACGTGTGGTGAGAATTCACTCTACTGTGACCCTTCCCTTTCAGTCTCACCCCTCCTCCATATTTGATAACAACAACAACAAAAAAAGAAAGATAGAAAGAAAGAAGAGAGATTTTCTCTTTAAATGTTGGTTTAAAAATATTTACTTCAACACAACTCAGCAAGAAAACAGAAAAGAGATGCAGGCACTTGCTTAGAGTTTTCTGTGACAAACTGTTACTGCCCACAGAGAGACTGCATTTCCCTGTTAACAGTAAGGAAATTCCCTTGGCATTTTCCAGCTGTCTCATTTCTCTTTCTGCCTCTCTCTCTGTGGAAAAGCCTGGAATCAAACCTACTGAAATGGAATGCCCTTCACTACTCTCTACCTGGAGAACATGCTCGCAAGATGCTGGAGTGGAGACTGCAGAGGTGCCTAGGGACTCAAGCATTTGCTTCTTACGGTGTAATAGAGAGTTTGCTTGTATCACAACTACTGAAAGGACACTGGAGACAATCAGGACAATTTCACTGTGACCAGAAGCTATGCAGGTGGTCACAGATGTGCCAGCCACCTGAAAACTAACTTAAGGTTGGACATTCCACAGAAGGTGATTCCAGTGAAGGAACAGATGTGAGATCCACCCACCGTGTTGTAAAAGGGCACATTCCCCAGTCCCCCAGTCCAGGAAAAGTCCTGTCCTGTGGGGGCGCTGCAGAAACTGGGAGGTGAGAGCCGTGACTTTCCCTTCCTTGTATGCCACCACCCAGAAGTCCTTCTCTGGACTTTTTACAAACCACCTCTCTCTCTTCACTGTATCTGAGCAAACACCCAGAGCCCGTCTCGTTCCTGGTCCAACGTCTGTCCCCATATTTACTTCTACCTCCCAATACTGTCTCCCTGTGGTAAAGCAATTCTGACCCAGAACGCTGAGGACGGTTCCAGATTCTCCTGGCCCTTGGTGTGTTGGGCATCACAGTTCTGAGGGACGTTCCCTATGGAAGAAGCACGTCTTCTACTCTCAGTACGATGAGCTTAGGAGGAGCTGTGTGTGGATCCGAAGCAGCCACTGCAGGTATGGGAGAAAAAGGAGGTCAGTCCACAATGGAGACAGGTTGGCCTTAGGGAAGATGCAAACACTGGAAAAGCAGAATGGAAGAAAACAAGAGAGAGGAAAATGGAAGAGTAGGTAAAGCAATTTATATTCTATCCTAGAAGACACATGATGTGTAAATCATAGGAGCCCAGGGGTGGATAGGACCCTAGGTGACCATCTGTTCCAGATAGGCTGAGACTATCTAGCCAGCATGCCTGTCACACCTGAAAATCCCCAGGGTCATGTATTTCAGGATGAGGTCTCTCTGTTTTTCAAATGCCTGTTACTTTACTGCTCGCTCTCAATAATTACGCCCTGTCATTTCTCCAATCATGGAGGGCCCACTTTCATTTGAGCCTTTTCAGTGTCATTTTCTGTGGGCTCATGCAATAGCTAAGTCAACCACTTCTCATACACCTTACTATATTTCTACCCATGGAAAGCCTGGTCTCTGTAGTCAGAAAGCTCTGAATCTTGATAATCACTCTGTCCTTAGTAACTGTGATCTTGGTGAAGTTACTTTGCTTCTTTCAGGCACACTCAATTCTCATGGTGAGGTACATAATTATGATACTCACATAGGGCTATGTGAAAAATGAAGGAGACAGCGTGTAGAGAACTGAATACTATGTCTTGTCCACTTGGTTAATTTTAGCTTCCAATAGTTATAGTAACACTAATACCAGCAGTAATGGTAGCAATAGTACCAATACTATTAATAGTAGTAATTGATCTGCTTCCTGTCAAATCAAACTCCCTCAATAATTAAAGTTTTTCTCACTAGAATTTGCATATGAGAATTATAATATATTTAAATTTTTAGAGGATTCAATTAATGAGGAAATGTTTGTAGGTGCAGGGATATTCAGAGTAAAGTAATATCACTAGAAATTGACAACCCACAATTCCAGAAAGACTCTAACATGGTCAGGAGCTATCTTCTACTTCCATGAGCTACAAGAAGCTCTCTCTGTCTCAGGCTGTACTCTTGCACGCACAAATGCAAGAGCTTCTCAGCTGTATAGAAGAGGTTATGGGGGCAAAACAATCAGATCACTCACCTGCTTCAAACTGTTCCTTTTTCCAGTCTAAGAACAAGAACAAAATAATCACACGGAAAAATATGCCAAGAACATGTCTCATGAACTAGTGAAATACTCCCCTCCCCCTGCTCCCTGTATCTTTCTGGACTCCCAGATTCAAAATATTATAAAATCTCTGGAAGTTGGCACCTCTCTGGAAAATGCCCAACTAATGCCCCATGAAATCCTGGGGTAACTGAAGCCATAAGACAAATTGGAGTTACTCACCAGCATATAACTTTGCATTTCTCCATTCTGAAATAAAACAAAGGAATTAGATTCTCTCATTCATAAGATCTTCACTTCAGAATATAAAATTAGTGTGACTTTATGAAGTCTGAAGGTTTATGACAGTGCTCTATTTCTTTGCTCGACATCTCTTAATGACAGTTCTGGGACATTGGTTTTCTTTTACATCTCCAGTTCTTCCATCCCGTTGTTCACATTCCACCAATCTGAGGGGCTGGTCCTTTTGGGAGAAGGAGACAATAGGCTTGAATTGTGTGTGTGGGGGGGTGTTGTTAAGCCTAAATTTTCATGCGCTGCCTTGACATCTTTGAGCCTCACAAGGCTCCAAACGCCTACCTGTGGGTTCCCCTGTCCTCACAAGATATGCCACCCCCTAACCAAGCAGGAAAACTCCCCACCCAGCTAATTACCCCACAGTCAAGCCGGCTGAATCCCACCCAGTCCGCAACCAGGGCTTCATCTCCCGGCCAGCCTGGAACACCGTTCAAACAAGCCAATCACGTTCTTCCGCAGAAGACAGGGCTCTCATCCTCTTGTCAGGACAAAGCCTCCTGTGTCCCTGCTGGTTTGCTCCGCGCCCAAGGGCAGCCCTGTGATCTGCGTGGCGCGCAGCCCCCTGGCCCCCGCCGTGAGCTTATGTGACTCATAAGCTGCTGCCTCCCCTCTGTCCAGTGTTGGGCATCACGTGTTTGGCCATCTTCCTCCATTTAGGGCGCGGATCCCTCCCTCGCCAAGAAGATGAACAGGAGGTGATCAGAACAGGGGGCAGATGAGGTGGCTGGCCCAACCACAACGTCAGCGCGACTCACCTTGCTCATATAATTCCTTCCTTCCTGCTGGAAAGGAGTAACAGCCTGTGCCATGCCAAATGCGCTGCATGGAGTAAGGACTCTACTTCTTCTATTAATATAATGGCGAAGAAAAGGAAGAACTTACCAAGCTCCTTCATGAGTGATTCTAAAAAGGAAAGAAAATAACAAAAGAGATAAAAAAAAAAAAGAAATGCCCAAAGTTTATTTTCTAGTCTATATTACAATTCCAGATCCTGAATGCCACTTCCATATAAATAGATCAAAACATTCACTTTAATTGAGAATTACTATGATGATTTTTTCCTAACTCCATGTTTATACCAGTAAACTTTCTTTCTCCATTGGATTCTATTACAACATTTTTCTCATAGGGACCCTGGGCCCTCGGTCTTGTTGGAGGTCTCGGGGTTCTAACTTAGTCTTCTACACGTCTCTGTGTTCCAACAGGCGCCATCCATGCACAAAGCCACGCTAACACACCCACAAACTCACAAAACCCACCACGTCCGATTCATAGATTTACCTTTGGCTTCACTTTTTCCTTTTCTTCTTTGGCCTTCCATGCTCTCTTCTTTTCCTGTTTTTCTTTCCAGGCCCAAAACACAACAGCACTCATGCAAACCACAGGTATGGGGAAAGTCACAGCAAATGCTACCTTCCAAGGAGAAGTCCTAGGGAAGACGGGCTCTGACACAGGGCCCCGAAAACCTCGTCAAAAACATGCACCAAGCAAGCCTATCCCATTCCAGGTCCCAAGTATCTCTCCTTACTCTCCTGTCCCCAAAATGATCAACACCACCAACGTGGGAGAGAAATAGTTCCCATCTGTTCTTGTCCAAAGAAAGGGTTCTTCATGGAGCTGGCACTTTTCTCTTTGAGCTGTCTCTCACAGTGAGGGATGCCTCTGTCTGGAACAGCCGTCATCATCTTGGGTCTCATCCTCAGAGAGAGATGGTATCTTCTCTCCCCTTGCATCTTTCCACTGGGCCTCAGGCTGGGGAAACCATCCCCTTCCTGTGCATGTCAGCCTTATTCTTCTATCTCCTGGACCCACGATAAGGATGTGAGGACCAGAACCCAGCCCTGGAGAAAAAATCATTCATCTGAGACCTGGCCACTTTTTACCCTGAAATGCCTAAAGTTACACAGTAGCACCAGTGTGTGCAGATGGATGAAGCAGCACAGTTTTTGGCGGGAGAAGAGAGTATCTGTAGTTCAAACATCACAGCAGACTGAAGCTGATCCTACGACTTACACTAAGGCCTGTTACGCATTCTCTCCCCAAGCACATCTGCAGTTAGGCAGAGGGATGAGAGAAAGGGGGCAGGGTGAAATTGGCCGATGTTGAATTCTTTCTGAAAAACATTTGTCTATGTCTATGCCTATTTATTCTGTTTATTGGAATCTCAAGGAAGACTGTCTTTCTGAGATTAAAATGAGACTTCTGGTAGTCAGTTCCTTAAACAATTTCCCCTTGTAGCTTTTTCCAAATTATTTTTCTTCCTCCAAGTAGACATTATCTAAAAGATGAAGGCAGCTGGGTAAAGTTAATCCTGGAGTCAAGTGTTTTTACTTTTTACCCTTACTCCTTTCTACCCTGTCTTTGAAAATAATGAGTCTCCTGAATTCTAAGACTACATATTATTTTGCTTTTTTGAATTTGATGTTATATGGTACGAACTCCCTTATGTCTGGCTCAGTCCTACTCCAGTTCCTTAGCTGCAGGAACTAGATTAGAATTCTCAGCTACATCATAAATTTTTTGGCTAACAAATATAACACAGCTGATGTTTACTACCAGACCCTGATGTGCCAGGGAAGACACATTTCTGGAAAGCAGAAAGCAATCTGAAAGACAATGCATCCTCTCAGAACTGCCTGAGGGAGCTGCCAACTCTCTTAAGCAAAGGAAATGCCTATGTGGGCAAAACTGGTCCTGAGCAAAGTGGAGCAGATCAAAGCTGAGGAAGCAGGAACTGCCAATAGACCAAACAGACCTTGCACCTCCTAGAGGCATGTAGCCACTGAAGTCCCAATTTAAAACAAGTAGACAAAAGCAATACCTATGTTGAGAAAGAACAGGAAGGGATGTCCATTCTTGAGCACAGAAGTGGCTGTGCTTGGCAAAGGTTAACTGAATGGAAGATAAGTGTGGATATATAATTAACCAACTGCTTCTAAAGGTCAACTTATCTTTAACCCATGAGTCAATGAACTGATTTGGTAAAGACACTGAAAAATGCTATGCTCCCAGGAGGTTAGCTCTAGACTGTGAAAATCTGACCTCTTACTGAGAGGATACTAAAGTGAGCTCACAGTAACATGACTCAGAGAGTCTGTCACCCTTTCCTTCAAGATCTAATGAATTTGGCCTCTTCCTATGTAAAGAAGGAAATTATACATACAGAAGATGGATAAAATTTCTTTTTCTTTCTTTTTTTTCTGTTATTCAAGCTAGAGTGTAGTGGGGTCATCATATCTCACTGCAACCTCAAACTCCTGAGCTCAAGCCATCCTCCTGCCTCAGCTTTCAGAGTAGCTGGGACTACAGGCACGTGCCACCAGGCCTTGCTAGTTTTTTTATTCTTTTGTAGCGATGGGGTCTTGCTATGTTGCCCAGGCCCATCTTGAACTCCTGGCTTCAACCGATAATCCTGCCTCTGCCTTCCAAAGTGCTGGAATTATAGGGGTGAACCACCGATCACAGCCAATATTTACTTTTTAATGAACATTGACAATTTTCAATTTCGTAGCACGACAAAAATGATGAAATACACATACAGTAAGTCTTCACTTAACGTTGTTGATAGGTTCTTAGAAACTGTTATTTTAAGCAAAATGATATACTCAGAGGTTATTGATCTTTGTTTTGAGTCATGATCTTCATATTGAGTTATGAGGGTAATAAAACTCATGTTTAAATCTAGGTGTTTGAGCTGGTTGCAGTGACTCACACCTGTAATCCCAGAGGCTGAGGCGGGAGATCACTGGAGGTATCTCCATATTGCTTTCCACAGAGGCTGAACTAGTTTGCAGTCCCACCAGCACTGTAGGAGTGTTCCTCTCTCTCCGCATCCACGCCAACATTTATTGTTTGGGGACTTTTTGATAAAGGCCATTCTTACTGGAGATAAGTGATATCTCATTGCAGTTTTGATTTGCATTTCCCTGATGATTAGAGATGTTGAGCATTTTTTCATATGTTTGTTGGCCATTATTCTGTCTTCTTTTGAGTCTTTTGAGTCTTTTCAGTTCATGTCCTCTGCCCACTTTTTGATAGGGTTGTTTGATTTTTCCTTGCTGATTTTCCTGAGTTCTAAATAAATTCTAGTTACCAGCCCTTTGTTGGATGTGTAGCTTGCGAAAATTTTGTCCCATTCTGTGGGTTGTCTGTTTGCTCTCTTGACAGTTTCTTTGGCTGTGCAGAAGCTTTTTAATTTGATCTGGTCCCATTTATTTATTTTTGTTGCTGCTGTGCTTGCCTTTGGGGTCTTCTTCATAAATTCTTTGCCTAGGCCAATGTCTAGAAGGGTATTTCCAACTTTCTCCTCTAGAATCCTAATAGTTTAACACCTAAGGTTCAAGTCTGTTACCCAGCATGAGTTGATTTTTGTGAGAGGTGAAAGGTGTGGGTCCTGTTTCAGTCTTCTACATGAGGCTATCCAGTTTTCCCAGCACCATTGATTGAATAAGGATTCTTTTCCCCAGTGCATGTTTTTGTCTGCTTTGTTGAATATTAGATGGCTATATGAGGATGGTTTTATA
>VBSM01000361.1:2124949-2137066 GCA_008086735.1 Cheirogaleus medius | reverse complement strand
CTGACACGGACACCGGGGAGCAGCTAAGGAAGAGGTCTGTCGGCAGGGACAGTCCAGGCAGTCCAGGCAGCGCCACATCTCTTAGAGCAGGGGACAGCGTGACACAGAGGGCGGTCCTGGCCATGGCTGGGCAAAGACAAGAATGGGACCCACTGGCAAAAAGATTGTGGCTAGTCAGAGGTCCCTCATTCCATTAGACAGAGAGTTGGAAAGGCAGGACACATTTCAGCTCTTCTACTCTCCTTCCACCTACTCCAAATCAAGCAGCAGTGCCCAGCCAGGCTGGGGGCGGACAGAGCAAGGGCTGCTCCCCAGCACTATCTACACCTTCTGCCCCTCCAGGCCCCTGCATTCAAAATTGAAACCTTCACTCTATATAAGAGAAGTTTTTGTGAAGGGAAAACTCCTGACTCCTTGCTTGTCCGGACTTTTCTTTCTTTTGCCCTCACACATAAGTGTTAGTTTTGTTGCTCAGATAATTCCAGTCTCTACTCAGAAATATAAAGACTAGGTTCACTTGTTTTCCTGCAATGAATATTGAATGACAGATGTATGATGGAATCAGATTCTTTTTCTTTTGTTCATAACACATTTCCTGAACTCTGGAAGCTTGGAAGTTTTGTTTATTTGTTTGTTTATCCATGGAGCTCCAAAACTTTATGAGAATACATGTGTAAATGACTTTTTTATTTTGGTCCAATAATCCAGCTTTTTATGAAGTTGCTCTTTGAATCCAGGGACCTGATTCTTACTCCTAATTTCCTTCTTTCTATTCTGGAATAGAATTACGTGAATGTTACGTGAATGTTGTGGTTCTGTATCTATTGTGCTTAAGTCATGTTTCCTAAATTTTATCTCTTTGATTTAATATACCATATCCTGGGAGAATCTAGAAACTCCATCTTTTTAGCTCAATATTTTGATCTTCAGTGACATCTACTCAGGTATTTGATTCTTCCATTTGGTTTCTAATTTAAGCCAGTTTTTTATATGTGAGAATGCTGATTGCTTCCCCAGCCCTGTGTTCCCTACAAATGAATCCTTCCTGTCATACTTCATATTTCCATTTTAAAATATTTTATACACATTATTCTTTACTTTCTCATATTACAGAAGTCTGAAAATTATAGATAAGCAAAAATTATAGGTAGAAACACCCATATTTGTACCACTCAGCAATAAGTACCATATCATTTTTACATGATTTTGATGTTTATCCTTCCATATTTCTTAAACAAATAGGATCATATTGCTCACACTGTTTTAAAAAATACTTTTTGAAATCAGTAAGTTCTTGTAGATATCTTTTCTTCTCTCTTGACTTCCATATCTTTCTCTCTTAAACACACAAACACTGGGTACATATGTACTCGGTGTAATTTCCTCAAAATGTTCTCCACAGATTACTCCACTTTACTCGAACAATTCAATATTACTGGGGAAAATATCTAATATATGTATATGAATTTCAAATTTAATTTTTCAGCTTTATTGGAAATCTATATTAATCTATTTACATTTTGGACTAGAATACACACACAGAAAACAAGGCAAACTGTGTCTTCAAACTTTCCCTTTTCTCCTTCCTTTTGTCCTTCCTATTCTACAATATTTCGGACCTAAAATATTAGGTGATATCAGCGCCCAAGGAAGACGGAGGGCGTCCCAGAGGCGCGCTGGCCGCTGGGCGAAAGGGCACTGGCGGAGTGGGGAGGCCTGTGCAGGGGCCGCAGCCCTGCAGGGAACTGCCGCAGAGTGGATATTCATAAAACACAACATTGTGCAGCAATAAAAATAAAGCACTGCTACACACAACGGGATTGAATCTCAAAAAACATTTTGTTTCTCTAAAGAATACAAACACAAAAGCATATATTCTGTATGATTCTTTTTTGTTTTGAAGTTTAATTTTTATTTTTGTAAAAATTTTTTCTTGAAGTAAAATGTACATATATAGTTTACCATCATTACCATTTTTAAGGGTACATATCAGTGGTAATAAATACTTTTTTGACATTTTAGATTAGGCAAGATTAAGCTATCATGATTTATATTACAATACTGATTGTTATTCCTGGGATGGACTGACTGACATGAACATGAGGGAAAGTTTCAAGAGATGGAAATGCTCCAAGTTTTGATCTAGGCGGTGGTGGTTACATTAGTATAAGCATTTGTGAAACTTCTTGGAAATGTGCATTTTGAAAATATGCACTCCATTGCATGGAAATTATATCTAAATAAATTTAACTTCTTAAAAAGCCAAATGCACTTCACTAGGTCTAGAGAATATTTATTTAGGATCTTGGTATCCCTTTGCCAGATTGCTAGTGGCTCAATACTAATATTTATGCAATTGCTCTTTGTGTCCCTGCTTATCTGGAAACCTTGTGTGATTCAAAGAAATATGAATTAAATCTGGGAAGAATGCAAAATGAAAAAAAAAAACTCCTTCTGAGCACACTCCATGTCTGGCACTGTACAATTGTGCTCTTATTTCTGTTATACTGTTGGGAGCCCCACAGTTCTTGGGGCACAGAGCCTTCCATTTCTGAGCTCTGATTTTCCCTGACACAGCTCTGCACACGCCCTCCAGTGTCGCTTATGGTGTGATAGGAAAAGCATGCTTCTCTTGGATGTATTCTCTAAATCAGTTAACTTAGTGAGTTGAACATTGAGTTGACCCGCAGGCCTGAATAACATACCCCAGTAATGTAGTTTCAGCCTTTTGCAAGTGGGAAAAGGGAGCTACACTGAGAATTTTCAACAAAAGCACAAATCAGAATTCCTATCATTCTATAAGTCTGCCCCGTCCAAAGTCTCTTGGGGCGACCTTTATTACTTCCACTTTCAAAGTAACTGAAGAGCCGGAGGCAGGCTGTGATTTTCTCCCTAGACTCCCTCTAGGAGAGGCATTCAAAAGCCAGGGTATCCTGGCAGCCCTGTTGGTCCTTCTTCCCAGTAATATTTTCCCAATCCAGTGAAGGGTTGGAAACCTGCTGGCCCCAGCCCCTGCAGCCGCTGAGCACAAGCACAGTCAGGTGCAAATCTGACTGGAGCCAGCCCTGCAGGTGCACCCAGAGACCAGGAACTGCCGGGAATCCACCGGCTGAGTGGAGATGGTGAGAGAGAAATGCGTGGTGCTGTGCAGGGGTGTCTGTAGGAGGTGGCTACGGAAAAGAGAGGGGCTTGCGCTCTGGGACCCATGGTAAGAAAAGGTTCCTTCCTTTTGGGAGTGAAGCCACAAGAGCTACCTGTGGTAAATAAATAAGTGAATGTACGAAAACTGGAGATAGAGAGGCAGAGGGAGTGCACTGGGTCTGTATCCAACTTTGTTTCTCATCACTGAACTCAGGGTTCCCAATTTCCAGAGAGCCCTGGCAAGAAGGTGAATCCCCAGATAAGAAAGAGAGACGCAGAGCGTGAGGGAACCATTTCGGCTTTCTACACCGCTGGGAACAGCTGGTTTCCAGAAGAAAAGAAGGAAGGAAAACCCATTGGGGAGGGGGTGGGAGTTGATGGTTTTGGTCTTAAAGTCTGTGAGGGACAAACAGCCAAAAACCGGTATATACAGTTAAATCTTTGAACAGAGGATTTTTTCCTAAGAACCTCCACTTCTCTGCTCCCTCCCGCCTTCTCCTGCAGAGCACCCTGCTGCTGTCCGTCCTCGCAGTGAGCGCCCCCTGCCCTGGGAGGACGGAGGGTTCCCCGGCTTCTCTCCAGCTGGCTTCCTGCTCCCCTTTCTCCTCCTCCAGGCCACTGGGGGCTCAGCAGGTCAGTGTTCTGCCTTGTGCTTGTGCTTTGTTGGCTTGTTTTCAACGTCTCGTCTCGTATAAAAGAAAACGCTTGGTCACGCATCAGCCCAGAAAAGTCCCTCACGTCCGTGCCCTGTGCCCTTTGAGGAGACCTCACAAAGCTCAGAGCTGTGGCATTTATCTAAACCTTTACTGGGTGAAGGTGATTTTAGCCTGCTTACTTTTGACGTCACTGTTACAATATACTTGGTAATGTTGACACTGCCAAGAAAACCTAAGTCTGGGGACAGAATTTGGACTCAGGATTCCTGAGCTCTATTTGGTTGTGATCGTGAACACATCACTTACTCTCTCTGGGACACGAGTCTCTCTTTCATGAAAGAAAAGGGCCGCGCCGGATGAGATTTTCAGACTTCAGGGTTGGAGAGAAACTGGATAGGGGATCACAAAAACGACGTTTCTGTGTTATTATCTCTTTAACTTGATGTCGATCAGGTGATGAGTATCAAAATTTTTAATGTCCATACATGTCGACTCAGCAGTTCTATGAGACTGTCTCCTAGAGAATGCTCTGCCATTTGCACACACACACATAGACGAGGGCTGTCTGGAAAGTACCCAGCCATGCATTATGGAAAATAATTTTAACAATGGCTGGATACTTTCCAGACAGCCCTTGTATATATTATATAATGTTTATTGCAGGACTGTTCGTAGTAATAACAAGTTGGAAGCAATGTGAATATCCACCAATACAGTAAAATCTTGAACACGACAGTGTAGGCAGTGCTGAAAACAATTAGAATAGCTGACCATATATACTAAAATGGTTGGATGTCCATTGTTGCAGAAATTGATATATAACAATCTTATATTTGTGAAACATTGATTTTTTTCTACTACATTGTGGCTACACATAATGTCAAATGCCTTTTTCAAAATTAAATTGCTCACATAACATGTATGGTCACCATCTCAGTATCAGGTAGGGAAGGACATACGTATACCCCTTGAGTTACAATGTAGCCTGGGTTTTATACCGGAACGGAAAAGATGACAGCACCATGGTCTTGGTCTAGCACAATGGCCAAAGTCAGGCTCCTTGCCCAGGATGGCCCGACCACACTCTCTGGGACAGGCTGGCCAGGGTTACTTCCTCTAGGCTCATGCACCCTTGTCTTTTGCACTCAGCCCTCCTGGGCGCCAGCACAGCCATCCCTTTCTGAACTCTTCCCCCCGAGAGT
Organism: Cheirogaleus medius; assembly: GCA_008086735.1. Taxonomy (NCBI): domain Eukaryota; kingdom Metazoa; phylum Chordata; class Mammalia; order Primates; family Cheirogaleidae; genus Cheirogaleus; species Cheirogaleus medius. The sequence continues at coordinate 2,132,067 of VBSM01000361.1, read as the reverse complement.
CACCATACTTGAGGACCCTTAAGTCCTGACCATTCACCGCACCCACAGTGTCCTGGGCCTCTACCAATTCGAGCTTTGTCCAGGGGCACCAGTCACCTTTTAGTCTTCATGGATTTCTGCAGTAATATGATTTTCAAGCGATGGCTGTAAGTGACTTGATGAGGGAGCATATTTTATAGTTCAGACAAAGTCCCCATTGTGGCCTGCAGCACCGTCCCTCCCTCCCCTGGGAAACCCAACCACCCTGTCTGCTAAGGGTCGCCCTGACTCCTCACACGTGGAGCCACAGGCCTCCAAGGCCCACACCCCTCGCAGGGGCATAATTTTTATGAAAAAATTAATTCCAAGCCTTCACACTTATTTAAAAACAAACAAAAAGGCCTAGCTCCCCTTATAATTCTACTTTTCACCCTGGATAAAACACTGCTATCCCCCATACCTGCCCCAATCCTAAATCTCAAGGCCACAATGTGCACTCACCTCCTAGGAGCAGAGTGCGGAGACAGGGATGAGGAGAGAGACGTGTTTTCCACTGCCCCCCAAAGATAACTGCTTAATACGTTACTTCGCCACATTTAATTCTCAATTAATGTCTTTTTACATAGATTTTACATAACTTACATATGCGTACTATTTGGAAATCCATAGAACAATGTGTGTCTTTTTAAATGCCTAACTGTAAAGTTATTACTTCTGGAAAGTTATTACTTCTGGAAAAATGAATATAATTTGTTGGTTGGGGTGGGGGGAACACAGCTGAAGAAGATATAAGAGATTTTATGCATCTGTATACACACACATTTATACCTATATATTTTTTTAATTTCAAGACATATATTACTTTTTTAGGAAAAGAATGCAAATAAAACATACGTTTCAGTCCCTAAATAAGTGAATGCAGATGGTTTTCCCTCTCATCATCCCTCACTCATTTCCCCAATCTGTCTGATTTTCACACAGTGTCCAGGTTTTCTGTGAAGGGACCAGCGGAGCCTATTGTGGTGCTGCTTGGGGCAGGTGCCACTCTGCCCTGCCAGCTGTCCCCCGAGCAGAGCGCAGCCCACATGCACATCCGGTGGTACCGGGCGCGGCTGTCCCCCGCTGTGCTGGTGTTCCAGAACGGACAGGACCAGGCGGGGAGCAAATGCGGCAGGGCCAAGCTGGCCGCAGCCTCCCTCGGCAAGGGGGACGCGGTCCTGCAGATACGGCAAGTGCGGGCCTCTGACGACGGCCGGTGCTGGTGCCGTTTACAAGATGGTGACCTGTTCCAAGAGGCTGTTGTGCAGCTGCGTGTTGTAGGTACGTCACCCGGGCCCAGAGCATCAGTTGTGATGCAAAGCAAAGAGAAGGCAAGGGCCCCTGCTCCCAACCTGGCCCTGCAGGTGGTCTTCCAGGTGTCGATGTGCTCCTTTCGGTTGCAGAATGTCAGTGCCGTGAGGATAAGACTGCCCGCTCTATTTGCTTTAAATACCAAAGGCTTTAATTCCTGAAGATGTTTTGACATCGTAAAGGACCCCAGAAAATTCAATAGTATTATTTGTTCAGATAAATAATGACATTCTCAAACACTAATTTTTAACCAATCAGAAAAGAAAATTAATATAATTAAACTCCTTTTCTAGTTTTAATTTCCCCCTTGTTTTCTCTTGCTGGAATGACCCCAAAGCTCCCCCAGTCCACGTACAGTGGCAGTACTTGCAAAGGCAGTAAGGAGATTTCTAACTGAGCCACAGCTCAGCCTGACGCTGACCTCGGAGCTCGGGTATACTCATCCAACAGAATGGCAGTCTGGCCTTCAGCCTCAGGTCTCTGAGCCCCCAGGACCGGCGGCGTCAGGCACATGCCCTCTCTCCTTAGGCTTGGGCTCTGCCCCCACGTTCACATGACGGGGCCGAGGAAGGTGGGATCAGAGTGCTGTGCTCCTCAGGTGGCTGGTTCCCCAAACCCAAGGTGCAGTGGAGACACACAGCCGGAGTGAAGCTGCCATCCCTCCCCGAGTCTCAGACCCACGATGGAGACGGGCTCTTTCATGTGGAGGCCTCTCTTGTGGTCAAGGACAGCTCCGTGGGCAACGTGACCTGCTCCATCCAGAACCCCCTCTCTGGCCAGGAGAAAGTGTCAGCCGTCTTCCTCCCGGGTGAGTGGGGCGCACAGGCCAAGGGGTGTGGCGAGGGCAGGATGGGAAGGAGGGCTGCTGGGAGCCTTGGACTGAGGGCAGGGCCTCCCCCAGCTCGGCTCTGACTGTGTCTCCACGCACCCTGTCAGAGCCCTTCTTCCTCAGGGTGTCCCCGTGGAAGGCAGCCCTGGCTGGGGCTCTCCCCGTGCTGGGGCTCCTCCTCGCTGGGCTCGGCTGCATCGGCTGGAGAGAGCATGACGCCAAAAAGAGAGAAATAAAGAAAAGGGAAAAAGAATCTCATGAAAGAGATCAAATGAAGAACGAAAAGGAAATGGCCCTGAAGACCAAAGGTAAATTGGGCAGCAGGGCAGATCAGAGGTTCGTGGGGAAGCTGGAGATACCAGTTGTGTAAGGTGGATGGAGAAATAGAAGGTGCCAGAGGACCCAAGGGAAACACAGGGTACCAGCATTTCACAGAGCCGACAGTCCTGTGGAGAGGAGAAATGCACGTGGGAAGCTAGAAGACTGGCGGGCAGTGGGCAGTCATAACGCCCCTAAAGTGAGGCTCCTCAGTCTACACCATGCTCTTTCATGCCTCTCTGTAGCAACTGCTGTTTCTCCTTGTGGAAATGTCTTCCACTAAATTCTCTTCCTACTCATCCTTCAAGAATAAGCTTCAGAAATACCCACGAAATCTTAAATTCCCACAAAGCATGGACATTTCTTCCTCTGTGACCTGGTGGCAGTTCCCACTTAACTTTTCTTAGCACTTGTCATTTTTGGTAGGATGTACATGTTGCTAATCTTTCTCATCTACCTAACTATGGGACCCATAAGGGAAGGCCAAACTTAATTCCTTTAGCTACTCCCTAAACTCAGGGTCAGCTAAAATTCAATTTGATGGGTTTTGTATCTCCTCCTCTTTCAGTGAAACTCAAGGCAGAGCTTGGTGAGTCTTGCTTCTTCCTATGCCCAGTGTGGAATTGGTTTGCCCCCTTCATACCTGTCTGGGTGTCTCATTGAATGCTGTTTCTTTCAGAACGGCGGAAGGCATTGCACAGTGAAGGTAAGAGTCTCTGTTTCGACACCATGTGATGTCCCAGTGCCCAACATGTTCTCAGCTCCGCTCTTTAGAGGAAAAGACCAAAGGTTATATGATGACTTGTGGAAAAAAAATATAAGAGAAAAGGAAAGGAATTTAATGTCTCACCTTGTCTTACCTGGATTTGTTCTGTTTTAGATTGGAAAAAGGCCCTGATATATCCCGGTAAGGAACTCTCTGGTTTCAAATCTTTCCAAGTGCCTCTGGTATTATGAGCGTGAAAAGCACAGACATAAACACACACACACACACACACCCCTGTCCACTTGCAAGTTGTAAACATTGATTTGATATCAATGTGTGGTATTTTGTATTTGAAGACTCAAATAATCCATTGTTTTCCAGAACTAAGCATGAAGGAGAAATAACCTCTAACTGGTAAATTCTACAACCTGCGTGGCGCAGACTTAATATGAGCTGTTAAGCCATCTATTTTGGAGAAGGAAGTCAACAGAACTCATGATTTTTATGAGATCTAGGAAGAATAAAGAATGCTCCCTTATGTCAGCATTTCTATAGGACAAAGTTTAAAAGAGCAGACAATATATTTCATATTTGGAAAAATATATTAACTATGATTTTACATATTTTACTGATTCAAAATAAAGAAAATAAAGTCTCATATACAAGGATATAGATTTTAAGTATTGAAAAGCAACCTTTCAAAATATTTTAACATCATATGTAAAAATATATTTATCTGGTGGTAGAGAAAATTGGCTATTTTTAATATCCTTCTAATATCTGTGTCTGGGCATAATGTGGGTTTACAAATGTGTGTGCATGTGTGATATAAAGTTGGACTTCATAAACACGCTAGGCCATTCCTTGAACACATACTTGGGCAATTTTTATAAGGCAGACACTGTGTGAGATGCTGGTATCATAAGCTGTTATCGCTGACCCTGCGGAACTGAAAGTCCATGCGGAAGTAGGCAAGGAGCCGGCCCCTGTGTGCAGCCTCTCTGCTCAGGGAGGTCAGAGCAGCCCTCCCGGGAGTGAAGCTGCTTAAGCAGTTTCTATCAACAGTGTTCTTTCACGAGCTGCTAAACGTGTTCCCGTGATTCTAAAGGAGGGAGCAAAGTACTAATGATTAGGACACATGAGTTTTAGTTTCAACGCTACCAATTACAGCACAGAGATTGGGTCACTTTCTCTTTCTTGACCTCAGTCTCCTGTCTCTGAGATGAAAAGAGCGGGATACACGTCCTTCTTGAGTCAATCATTCACAGGCTGTACACATCAGAGTGCTAAATTTCTTACTGGAGGTCAGTTCAGGGAGGGGCCAGTGCGGCTCCCATCAAAATTAAGGATACGTGCTTATCTGTGTATTGCCCAAGACTCTAGGAGACTAGCCAACCTCTACATACAACCGCCAGGCCCATTATGAGAGAAGCGGCCTCAGAAGGAAGAAAATGCCGTCCTACTCCCCGTGCGGAATCTCGCTCTGGAGAAAAATATAAACCATCTGATTACTGGGGCCAAAGTAACAGGGGACAGTGTAAAGGCCTCAGCCATAAGCTTATGCCCTACTCTGAGGCGCTCTTAGGCTGGGAGGAAACCACAATAAAATAGAATAAAAGGCTTTTATGGCTTTCATCCTCAGAGATGGGCCTCACAGGTCTCGAGAGCACAGCGCAAGGGCACCCTGAGCACCAGGCACCTGGTGCAGGTGTGCTCCAAACCTGGCTCAGGCCGGAGAAGCTTATTCTCCAGTATTAGACTGAATTAGGGCATAGTTCCTAACCGGAGACACAGCACAGAAAGCATGCCGCTTGGCCTGAAGTTTCCGCATGTTACCCAGAGTTTGAGAGGCTTACTGAAGGAGTGAGGAGAGTTGGGAGGAGAAAGTAATGAGCCCGAGAAGGAAGTGTCTTTTCCTTTTCATTCCCTGGGTGTGTTTCCATTCCAGTCTCAATTTGTATTGCTCTTTTCCAGACTGGAGGAAGGAACATTTCCAGCCCGGTGAGTGTTTTTGTTTATCTTTGGCTCTGGCTCCCTTCCAACCTGTCTCCTGATATTTTATTTTTCCTTTCTGATACCATCCCTCGTTGAAAAGACAGAGGTACCATTATTCTAGTGAAGGGAGGGAGGAACATGAAGATCATTTAGTGTAAGCCTGAGCTGAGCCTTCCTGCTAGGACTGGCCACTCTGGCCGTGCTTCTGTCTTCGCACACTGGCCTGGGAGGCCCACCTGGTTCTGAAGACAGAAATTAACATAGCTCCTCAGGTGAGGAGACCCCTAACTAAATAAAAAGCACTCACGATGGCAAGAGCACTCACTGCTCTGTGCAAAGAGGCCTGTGAGGCCTGGTGTGAATCGAAGAACGCGGTTCTGATGCATAGAGGACACGGGAAGAACAGCACTCTCAAGTAAAAGCCGCAGGTCCTGGCTCACGCAGGCTGCTAAGACACGGATGTGGCAGAGATGAGGCCGAACGAGACAAGCAGCATAGACTCCACGGCAAGAGCACAGGCAGCCCCCACCACGCACCGAGAGGGGAGGTGTCGTTTTACCACTGGCTCCACATTTTGCCTTTCTTTACGGCTCACCTGTGTGACAGCTCTCTGAAATATACAATAGTGACCCTGTTTTCTTCTTCTAGCTGTCGTGACTCTAAATCATGAAATGTTTCACCAGCATAATTCTGACCCAGAGAGGAAAGAGAACTGCAGAGAGGAGACACAGGATCTACCTCTCAGTAATAAGCAAGGAGATGACAACCTTATCACACTTGGTAAGAAAGACTTCACACCAGGGAAATATTATTGGGAGATGGACATCGGGGACACTGATGAGTGGACTGTAGGCATTTATGAGCATATAGATGGGAATGGATCGTCCGAAGAACCACCAGAAGTATTCAGAGTCTTAGAGAAGACGGGATGTGAATACGGGCTCTCGCCTATTGCTCCCAAAACATTGCCCTGGAAGAGCCTCTCTCAATAGAAAAGTGTCCACAGAGGTTGTGATTTTCTTGGATTATGAGGACAGTAATGTTTCTTTCTATGACATGACTGATGGTGCCCACATCTTTTCCTTCACCCAGGCTAGATTCTCTGGATCAGTCAACCCTTACTTCAAACGTAAAGCCATGGAACTCTCTCATCTGCACAATATTAAGTGACTTAGTGGAAGGCCTTATACCATGAACACAGTAGTCTGTTCTCTGTAAACTCCAGGACTTCGGTCCTTGATTGGTGATCTCAAGCGCCACTGATTATGAGATCTCTTAGCCTAAGACACCATGGGTCTTCATGGCCAGAGTTTCTGATTACACCAAGCAGTGTTTTTCAAACAATCTGTAGAGAAGAATCTTTTTTGATTTGTGGTTATTGTTATAAATGTTGTTACTTGCTTTATATCCAATATATTACAGACTAGTGATTTTCTAAAATAAAATACTGGAAAATGACAGGAATAAAAAGGATATGCAATTACAAGTGGAAATTATTTTATTATTAGGTTCAACATAAGTAGAAGTTAAACCTAATTCTGTCAGTTTGCTCTAAAAGTTTTGTAACACCTACTCTATTTCTGTTCTTGTTTAATAAAGAACTGGCAAGAAACAAGTTATGAATAGGTACTGGTCTTTGGACTACACTTTGAGTAGCAGTGCTAAAGCAATGTTCAGAGGAATAAAAATGAATTAAGCCTCACATTTTCAACAGCAAAACGGCAACCCTGAATAAGAATTACAAAAGAGTGCTATTTTCAAATGTTGAAGGAGAAAATAAATTCTAACTTGATAACAAGCTAAGCTGTATCTTAAATACAAAGACAATTTTAGGAAACAAAAATAAATCAATCAAAATCCAATTTCAACAAATGTGATAATGTCAACATGATGGAGACCTTGGGGAACCAGAATGCTACAAAGCATATTGAGATATTTATT
>VBSM01000361.1:2108510-2124849 GCA_008086735.1 Cheirogaleus medius | reverse complement strand
AAAAAAAAAACAAGGACAGTAGAGGAAGTTAAAGCCTCTATTGGCTAATGCTACAGTAAATATTAAACACAGACTAACACCTATCAGATTACCATAAATCTTCCCACTAAAGGGCTAAAGGCCTAATTGCTTCAGTTCCTATTACCTGATTCAACGTGTCTGGCTTTCAACAAAAAATTACAAGGCGTGCTAAAAGGCAAGAAAAACAATATGGTCTGAAGAGACAAAACAAGCATCAGAATCAAACTTGGATAGGACATAGATGTTGCAATTATCAGACAGGAAATTTAACATAATTCTGTTAACATGTTAAGGGTACTAAAGAAAAAAGTAAATGGCATACAAGATCAGATGGGAAATGTAAGCAGAGAGACAAAGAAAGGAAAGGAAGGAAAGAAAAAAACAAAGGTAGAAGAAAGAAAGAAAGAAAGAAATCTAAAGGAAATACTAGAAATAAAAAACAGTAGTGGAATTGAAGAATGCCTTTGATAGCCTCATCGGCAATGGTGAAATGGCCAAGGAAAGAATGGGTGAACCTGAAGACAGGTCAACAGAAACTGCCCAAACTTAAACACAAAAGAAACAGAATGACAAAAACAACAGAATTCGTTACTGTAGGAAAATATGTAAAAATATAATGTGTGTGACTGAAATACTAGAAAGAGAAGTAAGAGAGGGAGTAGAATAAAGAACTGAAGCAATAATGGCTAATAACATTCCCAAACTATTGGCAGACACTAAATCACAGATCCAGGAAACTGAGAGAGCATGAAAAAAAAATTAATACCAAAATAACACACCTAAGCAGGGTAAATTATATATCCAATGAAAGCAATGTGCTAAGTAAGGAAACCAGGCATAAAAGGTCACATATTTTATGATGCCATTTATATATGTCTGGAGTAGGTAAATCCATAGAAACAGAAGGCAGATGAGTGGTCGCCAGGGTCTGGGGACAGGTGGTGATGAGGGGTGACTGCCTCATGAGCATGGGGTCTCACTTGGGACGGCTGAAATGTTCTGAAACTAGAGAGAGGTAATGGTTGCACAACATTGTGAATGTACTAAAATCCACTGAATTTTATACTTTAAAATGGTTATTTTATATTATATGAATTTTACCTCAATAAAAAATATGAAGGAGAAATAAACACTTTTTCTAGCAAACAAAAACTGAAGGAATTCATTGTCAGAAAACCTGCCCTGAAAGACATGCAAAAGAAAGTTATTCAGGCAGAAGAAAAATTATACAGATCAGAAACTTAGATCTCCATAAAGAAAGAAAGAGGGTCAGAGAAACAAATGAAAGTAAAAAAGAGTTTTCATTTTTAGTATTACTAACGGATGTAAAGCTGACTGTTCAAAGCAATAACAACAGCAGGTCTGGGATCATAGCGTATGGACAGGTGGGATGAACGACAGCAACACCACGAGGCACAGACGAGAGGAGCTGGAACACCTGTGATAAGGGGCCTCCCATCACACATAAAGTGGTACAGTGTTATTTGAAGATGAGCTTAGATTATTTTAAAAAATATACAGTAAAGTCCAGGTAAATCACTAAAACTTTTAAAAGAAAGTGTACACGATGTGCCAAGAAAAGATGTGTTCTATTAAAATCAGAGAAGGCAGAACATGGTAGAGGAAGAGGAAGGAGAAACAAAGAACAAATGCAACGAAGAGAAAACAGTTACAAAAACGGTAGATATTTATTGGACTATGTAAAAAAATCACTTTAAATGAAAATGGTATAAACACAATAATCAAAAAACATAGATTTTCGGTATGGATAAAAAAGATAAGATCCAATTATACACTGTTGATAAGAAACCCACTTTAAACTATAAAGACTCAAATAGTTAAAAGTAAAAAGATGGACAAAGATATACCATGCTAACACTAATCAAAAGAAAACTAAAGGAATGATATTGATTTCAGACAAAGCAGAATTCACAATAAGGAAGATTATCTATGATAATGGAGAACAACACATACAGTAAAGGAGTTAATTTTTCAAGAAAACATAATGACCTTAACTGTGCATGCACCTAACAACAGTGTTAGAATACATAAGGCAAAAACCGACAGAACTAAAGAGAGAAACATACAAATCAGCTATTTTAGTTGGAGAGTTAAACATCCCTTGTATTAGCTGTATATTACTGCCATAACAAATCACCACAGATTTAGTGGCTCAAAACCATACAAAGTATTTGTTCTCTTACAGTTCTTTAGGTTAGAAGTCTGACATAGGTCTGATCGGGCTAAAACCAAAGTATTGACAGGGCTGTGCTCCTTTCTGGAGGCGCTAGGTAGGATCTGTTTCTTTGACTTTTCTGGCTTCTAGAGGCTGCTCACACTCTTTGACTCATGGTCCCCTTCCTCTATCTTCAAGCCCAAAACGGCAGGTGGAGCCTTCTCACATTTCACTACTTCAACCTTTGTCCTGCTTCCTTCTGGCACTTTTAAGAATACTTGACGTTATTTGGGGTCACTCAGATAATCCATGATTATCTCCCTAACCTATGGTCACCTGGTTAGCAACCTTAATTTTATCTACTAACCTAATCCCTATTTTCCATGTTATACACATATTTTACAGGTTCCAGGGATTGCGATGTGGGCATTTTGGGGGAGCCATTATTCTGCCTACCACGCTCCACCATCAGTAATTGATAGATCAAGCAGCGAAACATCAGTGAGGCCATAGATGGCCTGAGCTGGACTGTCGATCAATACAATCTAACTTACATTACAGCACAAAGGGTGAGCCTTTATGGATGCAGATTTTTAAAATAAGTTAAGAAGTAGAGGAATTCCTGAATGGAATGCAGACTCTTTCAAAGGAATCTAACTGCGCTACAAAGGTATAAAACAACCTCACTACAGAAGGGAAAAGGTGCTGACCTGTAGGGAATGAGTTAAAAACCTTTGGACTGATGAAGGGAAAAGCCCTGTCATGAGGTAACAGTGGCACGCAGGAGCATTATCTGAGCAACGCTTTGACAGGTTTGCAGCTGGCAGAAGTCCCTCAAAGCATAAGCCTATCCAGACACACAGGGGCCGCCATCCAGACGGGGAAGAAGGCAAGGGATGTGCACAGGTGATATTGCTGAAGAGCGTGATGGGTAGTCTCTGGGTTGGAAAGTCTGAAGAGCAGCAGTAGCCTGGGCTTTTTATTTTTACTTTTACATAGTTCTGTGATTTATCTTATTTCTGGATAGCATATGTCGGGTGCAGTCACATGGGATATGCCAAGCATGCAGATTCTAAATGCCTAAAAATCCGCTTGTTTGAGCTACATTTAAAACAATTAGATATGTAAAAATTTGAATTTAGCACTGAAAGGTTTTTGAGCTAATGGCTCTCAGTCTGATGAGAAGAAATAAACAACCTAGGGGCTGGTTAAATAAACAACCTAGATGACAACAGTCATCTTTGGCTCATTTACATAGCATGGCCTAAGTAACTTGGGAAATAAGTTGTGTCTGTAAGACTGAGACCAGAAGGAACTGCACGTAAGCACTGCACTTCACCTGAAAAAGTTGTTGCCTACAGGGGTATAGGTTCACAATTCTGAAGCCACTATGCATTTATACTGAAATGAAACAGCTAAATAAGTGGATGGTGGATTGTGGGAGCAGGCGTCTCACTATTGGAGTGAGAGGTTTTAGACGAGCAAGGAGAGTAGCTAGAATGAACCATGCCATGACTTACGAGATTGGAGCTGGAGGCATCAGTAGGAACTCATGTTTATCTTAGTAGTTACATATAGAATATTTATAGATATGTATGTATTCCTTAGTTACTATACATGTATACATTTATCTCCTTGCTATGCCAGCTGAGATGGCCCGGAAGCAATGACACCCCAATAGTAAAAAACACACTTAGAGCCCATTCTCCAATAAAAGGAACCAAACCTTCTTAGAGAAATGGCTGACTTTAGGACTGGACATAAAATAGACAAGACAGGCTGAAGCATCGTGCAGTTCCAGAAAGCAAGAGAGTTCTCAAAACAATAACAACAGCAAGGACAAAGCAATAACAAGAACAAGAAAACACACAACAATGAGACATAGAAGCCAAATGCAAGACCTTCTTGATGGCCTAAATTGGAACAATTTGAGCAAATAAATTAATTAGTATTGAATGATAATACAAAATAAATATCCATGAACCCATACTGATATAAACAAATGAAATTAACAAATGAGGAAAATAAACAAATCACCTGTATAGAAGAATTATAAATAATTTGTGTAGATACTGTGCCCTCAAGGAGGTGGAGAATAAATCCCCACCCCTTAAGTGTAGGCTGTGCATGGTGACTTCCTTCCAAAGAGTACAGTATGAAATGGCAGGGAGGTAACTTTGTAGTGGAGAAATCTGACAAACACTGCCTCAGCCAGGTTATCAAGGGTAACCTCAACAGTGATAAATCATATTGATCGTATGTATCCTTGATATGGTGTGGTGAGAAGGGCCCTGTACATTTGTGGACATTGACCCCAAAACATATAAGTCATGTCTAACCAATAAAAAAATCAAGATAAGTCCAAATTGAATGGCATTTTATGAGGCACTTTAACAGTACTCCTCAAAACTGTCAAAGTCCTTCAGAACAACGAAAGTCTGAGTAACTCACATGTAAATGTAGCCAATCTTGACATGACAACCAAATGGAGTATGGCATCCTGAGTGGGATCCTGGAAGAGAAAAAGAACATTAGGTAGAAACTAAGGACATTTGAATAAAGTATGGACTTCGGTTGACAATAATGCATCAGCATTGGTTTATTAGATTTGATAATGGTACCGTACAAATGTAAGATGTTAATAGGGAAGCTCAGCGTGGGGTGCCCTACAACTCTGTACTATCTTTGCAACTTTTCTATACATCTAAAACTATTCTATAATAAAATATTATTTAAAAATATGTGTAAATAGACATTCATTATAGGGTTCACACCTCTTTAAATTAGTGTATTTATTTAGTTATATGATTATTTAAAACTTAAAATAGATTGGATTGAAAAATGGAGACAATAAATTAAAAAAAAAATCTAATGGAAGAACTATCCAAGAACCAAAAGAAGAGAATCTTCCAGAAATGAGGAAAGTTAGGAGTCTTCAGGTTGAAATGACTCAATGGATGTCCAGAGTAATGGGATGGGGAGAAATTCTCACTGTAGGGTCCCCCTGCCACCAACCAAAAATCACAGACTACACTGACCCCTCTGTAACCCAGCCAGCTGCAGGGTTTTCTCAGCAGGCTTGAACCCAAACCAGGGCCTTGAACATTCATTCCCAGGCACTGACAAAGGGATCTCGGTTGTTGCCAAAACACTGAAAGAAACTGGCCATGGCCCTGAGCTAAATTCCTTAAATAATAAACTCCACACCCTGACCCCCACTATGGACACACCTAGGAAGAACCCCCCTTTCCTCTAGCTGTCCGTGGTGAGGGTCCACCGCAGCACTCTATACGCGAGCTTCTCTAACAAACACTCTGGACTGATCACCTGGGCCTTTAGTGCTTCCGTCTTTGGAATCCTAACTGGTCCCATTCCGGGATGGTTTGGGGCACTCCCTTATGGGAACTCCCCTGCCACGGTCTTGGAGTGGTTTCGGCTGTGAGTTCAGTGAAATGAAACACTCCCCAAATACATCTCTATGGAAAGGTCATCTATAAAACGACATGAATCAAACTGGCATCTCCTTTCCCTTCAGTAGCATTATCATAGAAACCAGTAGAGCAATGCCTTCTAATTTCTGAGGTGGTCAAGAGTTTACTATTTGGCTAGAATACATTTATATTCTATTTACATTCATAATATATGGGGGAAATAATATTTTCAGTTATGCATGGGCTCAGAAATTGTACCTACTTCACATTCTCTTAGGAAAATCTTGAATATAATATTCCAGATAAATGAGAGCCTTAACCAAGAGAGTGGATTCAATGAAGTTGAACATTGAAAAGAGTTGCAAAGTTAAAAAGGGCAGATGATTTACAAAGTATTCAAGCTTGGGGAAGCTGTGATTCCATCAAAATTGTAAAGTGGAAACTATTTCTGGCAACTTTAACCTAAAATTATTTAGAAGTTATTACATGACACACCAGATATTGGTAAGCGGAAAGCTGGACTCTGATGCACACGGGCAGCACTAATACTCCTAACCATGGGAGTGGCCCCGCACTGCCACTGTCTGCATGCCACCTGGAGAAAATAGCAATAAATAGGGAGTGTGTCCAAAGAGTATGGGAGTCCACAAGTGACAATTGCCTATGGTGTGAGTGTAGAAGATTTAGAGAAGAAAATTCTCCTGCATAAAATATATGTAGGTGTGGGTGCTTGGTAGAAGAGACAGTATTATATTAGGAGGTATTTTAAAGAAGTAAAGACACAACTTTAAATAATTGCTGAAGTATAAGAAGAGATTAATCATTCGGTCTGATACTAGGAATATTCTCCTTCGCTGGAATTGAATCACTAGTTATGATGTTATGATTTTGAACCTGGAAAAAAAGCAACTCATAAAATCATACAGTAAATGTGTTCTGTCAGAATTGAAATTGGACATAACCCAAGAGCAAAAGGGAGAAGACTCTTGTGCTTGCGAGAAAGAATATCAGTATCCATCATAATACAGAAGTAAAAGTGTAGCTGTCACTGAGTAGACTGGTCAGATTCTTTTGAGTGAGTGATAGAGAGAAATGTGGATGAAACTCAGAAGGAGAGAATATCCTTAGAAGACATAGAATTCCCAGTAATACTGTTAAAAAGCGGACACAATTCCTGTTGTATGCTGCCTGCTGATGTTTTTAAACTGCACTCCCTGTCAGTCAGTCTAGGAGAAAGAGCTAAGTGTACTTAAAAAGTTTCCACAAAGCTGCACCCCACCCCATTCGCCCTGGTGGCTTGTGCTTCTTTCTTTGGAATCCCAGCCAGCCCCATATTCTGGAATGTTTGGGGCAGTCCCTTGTGGGAATTCCCCTGACGCTGATTTTGGGGTGACTCCAGCCATGGGTTCCTCCAAAAGCCTAAATCAATAAATAATAATGGTATTTTTCCTAGTGTATTTTAACCTGTTGAGAGACACTTTTTAGTGTCTCACTATAATATCATCATGAGGATATTTTATATGGTAATTTAAAATTTATCAACAAAATATGTGTTACTACCAAGAAGGAAAATGCTTCCATGAAGAGGAGAGGAGGGAGAAGGAAGTCTCATAAATGAAACCAAAATCTAATATAGACTTACATAAATTCCTGACACCTATAAGAAAAAAAGAATTGGTTTGAACCACTGTCAAAAAAATCGAAATATTTATATAATGATGATGTTTGTCTTTTTATTTTTTTGCTGTTGTTGATTTAAAGTCTATTTTATCTGATATAAGAATAGCTATTCCTGCTTGCTTTTGTTTTCCATTAGTGTGGAATATTTTTTCCACCCCTTTATCTTGAATCTATGAGAATCTTTGTGAGTTGAATGGGTTTATTGGAAACTGAATATATTTGGCTTGTGCTTTTTTATCCATTCTTCCAATCTGTATCTTTTAAGTGGAGCATTTAAACTGTTTACATTCAACGCTGTTATTGATATGTGAGATGCTGTTCTGGTCGTCATGTTGTTACCTAGCTGCTTGTTTTATAAGAACTGTGAGTTTTAACTTTTGGGTGTTTTTACATTGGTGGGTATCGATTATTCTGTTCTGTGTATAGAGCACTTTTAAGCATTTCTTGTAGGGCAGGTCTAGTGGTGACAAATTCCCTTAGCATTTAGTTGCCTTCATTTATGAAATTTAGCTTTGCAGGACACAAAATTCTTGGCTGATGGTTATTCTATTTAAGAAGACTAAAAATGGGACCCCAATCCCTTCTGGCTTTTAGACAGTTGATCCAAAGGTGAATATCTGCTCACCACTCCGATCCTCTCGGTGACAGTGGCTTGTGCAGGCCGCTTCAAGGCCATCTTCTTGCCCCTCCCCTCCTCTAGTTCAGCATTTACTAAAGCAGCAACTGGCATAAAGCAGGCCTTTTGTAAGTGCTAGTACTAAACTCTCTATGTATACATAAGACCTACACAGTAACAATGAGCGTATATTCCTGGAATAATGGAAGATTTTGAAATAGTCTGGCGCTATTAACAGCAACTTATAAATCGCATATTTGAAAGGAAAGTACTGGAGGATGCTTCAATATTTGCACAAGAAAAAAGAAAAGAGAAAAGAGGCAATAGATCCCCTCTAAGACAAAAGGATGAGCTAAGTCTCCATGATAACACATAAGAAAGAAAAAGAGACAGTGGGGCTCAAAGACCACTGTTTAGACTAAAGAAATAAGGTTTATGTCACACACCATGGCCAGTGTGAAAGAAGAGTAGAGCAAGAATTTAGCAACATTCCATAAATGATATTTTTCTACTCCTATAGCATAAAATGAGTATGTGTTGTATTTGCATCTCCAGTAACTTCCCCCAATTTTTCTCTTAACAGAAACTCAGAGGTCTTTTGAAGAATGAGGCCTTGTTGTTTTTAGTACATGTGTTTTGAGTGAAGCTGCAAACTCAGGACTACAGGTAAAATAGGACATTATGGCCTAGGCAGTTCATGCACAAATCATCTTAGCAACAATAATTGTTTCAGGACTAAGCATGTTCCCCATGTGGATTCATTCACAGGAAATCTCTGAGTTTATGAGAGAGATACCAAGATTGGAAGCTTGAGAACTTTTGCTGGAATTAAATCATTCATTTTAGCAAATAAGTTTATGAATCAATTCTGGAGGAATCCTTTGGAAATCTTACTTTTCTCTTACTTGATTTTCATAAATCTTTCCTGCTACCTTAATTGTTTCTAGCTTGAAATAGTCTGTAAAGCTTTATCGAATGACATGTAGAGCTCACAATTCTGTAACTTTAAAAATAATACAGAAAAACATTTTAAATTGACTTGTTAATATAACAGATATAAGGAACTCTGAACTGGTTTTTCTACATTTATAAAATGCCCATACATTTTATGTGTTGTAATCACAGAGTAATGACTTTCAATTCCTTCACAAGCAAGCTCTTATTCTTATAATTTCATTTCAAAGGCCACTCTTGCCTTATGTATTCTTCAAAGTCAGAGCATCTTAAAAATAAGGAAAATGAAATAATACATTAAAGACGGACTCAAAGAGCACTGCATAGCTTTACTCCAAGACCAGTCACACTTTACCGTCATGATTTTTACTGGCATGCACTAAATTTTATGGGTGAGGTACCACATTATCATTATACCCGTGAAGATGACGACACAGGTCAAGAACACTCGATTAGCTGTCAGTGAAACTCATAACGAGAAGAACAGAGTCCAAAACATTTCCTGTCGTTTCCCTCTGTGGCCAGTGCGACAAGACAGGCCTTGAACATGCGTTGCCCCTGCGCACCTGCCTTGGAAGACTCAGTGTGCGCTGGTGGATGCGGGGCGGGGCCTGTGCTGCTCCTTCCCAGGTGCACAGGACGATCGCTCCGCACTGGTTTCAAGCCACTGATTTCCACTTGATTAGTCTGAAGCGGGACCTTGGCAATGGCACTTTTTACAAAGCTCTTCAAGTGACTAATAGTTGGAGTTGAGAACTGCTGATCTAGAAGCAAAGTGAATATTTCAAATCAGTTGAGTAGCCAAATGGGTTTTGATGTCACACTGCATTGTGCTGTGTCACTTAGAATATGTGTATCTCAGCAAGGACAATGAGGGCTGGCACATGACTAGTGGATGGCCTAAAATTTGAAGGTTTTTATATCCTCACTAAGCAGGGTTTTGGATTAATTTTATATTTTTCGATGGTTGTGACAGAGAAGGTTGCAGTTCTTTCCCTAACCCCATTCCCTCTGCCTGATTTCTCATTCCACCCACGCTGGATAAGAGATGCTATGAATTGGCCTAATTCAAGAATATTAGGGACTGCCTCTGTGAGAATTACTTTCAAGGTTGGGGAAGTAAGGAAAAGTCAAAGCTTCCTTCCATAAAGTTGCAAAGGTACCAAACATCAAGAGAGTACGGCTCCTCCTGCCACTGCCTAAGAAGGATGAAGGCAAGCAGCATAGATAAAATCTGCTCTAGGCTTTAGGTGACTGTTCATGTAAAATATCACTGTTGAGGATATTCCTTCTGGACAAGTTTTTGGCCCAATCAACAGATTACATAAGGGAGGGCCAATGTTTCTTCCATTAGAAGAGACCTTTAAGGAAAAGGAGATAAATTTTCCATTCTCTCTCAAGTGTTGTTGAAAGACTCAAAATATTTTCCATCCATTAGATTGTCAACTTGTATGTCACATTCAAGGGGTAGAGCACATGGTTGTGCTTTCCAGCATTACCCTAATTCTAGGGTCAAGGCATCAATAACTAGGAGAAGGCTAGAAAGAGGGGTAAGGCAGAAACAAGCAATAGTCCCATAAAAACTTGCTGCCTTAATCTTCTACCTCTCGATTTTTTTCCATTATTGTCTTCTGCTCCTGGGTAGATGTAGAACAAGGAGAACTGGCATGTGCCTAGGCAAAATCTCACATGGAAATGACTGGTTCTCTATAATGGGACAAGTGTCTATGATTTATCTATGAAACTGTAACTAGGATAACATCTTGATGGCAGTGTTCTGGAAATAGCAGCCAGATTCTTGTATCAGATAAGGTAGGGATTCATTCTGAGGCAAGAAATGTTGTGTCTTCAAATATTTAATATAATTGAACTGAGACAAAATCATATATTAAGTGTAAAGCTTCTACCTTCAGAGAAGAAATGCTAGGATTCAGTATAGCCATGCATTTTTGGGACCACGGTAGTGAGTAATAATACAATAAAGAAAACTACAGACAAACAGTCCTCATGAGTATAGCCACAACAATCCTTAACAAAATACACTAAAAGCCCAGACTTCAACACTATGCAATTCATCCATGTAAAAAAAAACAATTTGTACCCCCTAAATCTATTGAAATAAATTTTAAAAATAAATAAATAAAATAAAACTACCTGCCAGACACTTCCAAAGAGAACAAAAAAGAACTGTAAAATACTAGTAAATCAAATCATCAATATATCAAAAAATAAGACATTTTAACCAAGTAGTGCACCTTAATGAGGCAAGGTTGCCTTAATACTTGAAAATCAATGAATATAATTTACCAAACCAACAGAATAGAAGAAAAAACATATGATCTTTGCAGTAGATGCAGGTAAAAATTGACAAATGTAACATCCATTCATGATTTTAATATGTCAGAAAACCCAGATTATAAGGAAATTCCTCAATCTAATAAAGGAGATCTATGGAAAACCTGTTAATATCATACTATTTGTATAACATGGGAGAAAAGCAAAATTTTCTACTTTCAGCAAATCTATTCAAAATTGTATTGGATATCTTAGCCATTGCAATAAGGTAAAATTTAGAAATAAAATGCAAAACTGAAAAGAAGAAGTAATATTGTCTCTCTTTGCAGATTAAATGGTTGTTTACAGAGACAATCCTAACAATCACATAAAACAACTACTAGAACTAATAAATGAAGCATCTCTATAACATGGCTCTAGCCACTCCCAGCTGAGGTCCAGGAGCAATCCTGACACCAGAGGGATCCAGTGGGAGTCACAGCTGTCCCTTCCCCCAGAGCTAGGCTTACTGTCTTGTTAAAAATTCTAATGGTATTTTTCACAGAAATTGGAAAAAACAGTACTTAAAGTTGTATGCAATCCCAAAGGACCTTGAATAGCCAAAGCAATCTTGAGAAAGAAGAAGAAAGCTGGAGTGACCACATTACCTGATCTCAAAATCCACTGCAGAGTTATACTAATCAAAGCAGTATGGTTCTGTTATACAAGCAGACATATAGACCAATAGAACAGAATGGAGAGCCCAGAAAGAAAACCCCACACTATCACACTATATGTTCAACTAATTTTTGACAAGGGCACCAAGAATACACAATGGGGAAGATATAGTCTCTTTAATATGGTGTTAAACTGGATATCCATATGCAGAATAATGAAAGTGGGCTCTTATCTTCCACTATACATAAAAAGTAACTCAAAATGGATTAAAGATTTGAATGTAAGATCTGAAACTGTAAAATTCCTTGAATAATACATAGGCAAAAATTCCCTTGACATTGGTCTTGGCAGTGATTTCTTTGCCTATGACTCCAAAAGCACAGGCAACAAAGGCAAAAGTCAACAGTGGGATTACATCAAACTAAAAAGCTCTGCACAGCAAAAGAAACAATCAACAAAAGCAAAAGGCAACCTATAGAATAGGAGAAAATATTTGAAACCTGTATATTGGGTTGTTTTCAACTTGCACAACTCCATAACAAGAGAACAAATAACCTAATTAAAAAATAAGCAAAGGATGTGAAAAGACATTGTTTCAAAAAAGACATACAAAGGGCCAATGGGTATATAAAAGGTACTCAACATTGATAATCATAAAAGAAATGCTAATTTAAACCACAATGAGGTATCATCTCATACTTATTAGGATGGCTATTATCAAAAAGACAAGAGATAACAAATGTTGGTGGGGGCATGGAGAAAAGGAATACTTTATACACTGCTGTTAGTAATGCAAATTGGTATAACCATTGCATTAATCAGTACAGAAGTTCCTTAAAGTATTAAAAATAGAACTACCATATGATCAAGAATCCCACTGCTGAGTATATATCCAAAGGAAATAAAGCTAGTACTTGGAAGAGACATTTGCACTCCCAAGTTCACTGCGGCATTATTCACAATAGCCAAGATATGGCAATAACCTAAGTGCTCATACACAGATGAATGGATAAAGATAATGTGCGATATACATGTATATATGATATATATATCACTCATACACACATATATGTACATATGCACCCATTGGAATGCTATTCAACCTTTAAAGGGAAGGAAATTCTGTCATTTATGATAATATAGATGAATGTGGAGGACACTATGTTAGGTGAAATAAGCCAGTCATACACGATCTCACTTATATGTGAAATCCAAAAAGGTTGAACTCATAAAAACAGGGAGTAAGATGGGGGTTTCCAGAGCCTGGGGGAGGGGTAAATGGGGAATTGTTGGCCAAAGGGTACAAACTTTCAATTATAAGATGAATATGTAATGGGGATTTAATATACAACATGGTGACTACAGTTAAGAATACTGTATGGTATAGTTGAAATTTGCTAAGAGATTAGATCTCATGTTTTCACCATATACACACACACACAGAAATGTTAATTAAGTAAGGTAGGTGATGGATGTGCTAATTAGCTTGATTATGGTAATGATTTCACAATGTATATGTTTATCAAATCATCAAGCTATACATCTTAATTGTATACAATTTTTATTTGCAATTATACTTCAGTATCATTGGGAAAAAAACTATTAATTCAGAATAAATCATAGACATAAATATAAAGCTACTAAAGATCCAAATATAAAAGCTAAGACCATAATACTTTTAGAGGAATATGTAAGAAAGTATCTTCCTTGATAACTTAAAGTAGGCAAATGTAACTGTAAGACTTGAAACAATAAAAATTCTAGAAGAAAATATAAGAAAAACTCTTCTAGATATTGGCCTAGGCATAGAATTCATAACTAAGAACCAAATGACAAATACAACAATAACAAAAATAAATAAATGTGAGTTAATAAAAAAATTTCTGCACAGCAAGGAAAATAATCAACAGAGTAAATAGACAAACTGCAGAACGAGAGAAAATATTAACAAACTATATATCCAGTAAAGGACTATTATCCAGAATCAACAAACAAATCGGCAAGAAAAAAACAAATAACCCCAATAAAAAGTTGGCAAAAGACGAACAGAATATTTTTCAAAAGAAGAGAGACAAATGGTGAACAAACACATGAAAAAATGCTCAATATCACCAATCATCAAGGAACTGCAAATTAAAACCACAATGAGACACCACCTTATCCCTATCAGAATGGCTATTATTAAAAAATCAAAAAATAGATGTTGGCATGGATGTAGTGAAAAGGGAATGCTTATACACTGTTGGTGGGACTGTAAATTAGTACAACCTCTGTGGAAAACAGTATGGAGATTCCTTAAAGAAATAAAAGTAGACCTACTATTTGATTCAGCAATTCCACTACTGGTTATCTATGCAAAGGAAAAGACACCTGCACTCAAATATTTATCACAGCACAATTCACAATTGCAAAGATATGTAACCAATCTAAGTATCCATCAACTGAAGAAGGGATAAAGAAAATATGGTATATGCAAGGGATGTCCATACAGTATCCAGCCATGTAATATGAAAAATTACATTAGCGATGGCTGGATACTTTCCAGACATTCCAGACATCCCTCATATACACCATGGTGTACTATGCAGCCATAAAAAGGAATGAAACATGCCTTTTGCAGCAACTTGGATGGACATGGAGTACATTATCTTAAGTGAAATGTCTCAGGAATGAAAAAACAAACACCACATATTCTCACTAATAAGTGGGAGCTAAACAATGGGTATACATGGTCATCTAGTTGTGTTAAGGACATTGGAGACTAAGAAGGGGGAGGGCGCGAGGAGGATGAGGGATAAAAACTTGCCTATCGTGTACAATGTACACTATTTTGGTGATGGGTGCACTGAAAGCCCCGACTTCAGGATTATTCAATTCATCCATATAACAAAAACACTTGTACCCCATAATATTTTGAAATTAAAAATGCAGTGAAACAAAAAGGTAAGAAACAGGTTATCTGTTCTTTACTGCATCAATTAAGGAAGAAATTAGATTCAGAAGCTGTAAAATATCAAGTATTAACCTATTTGTATTTATAAATCAACAGAAAATGCTTCTGAGTTTCAGATTATGAAATACTTATTTCAAATTGAAAAACACTAAGGAAAGAAAAATTGGTGAATCAAATTTCATAAAAATTACAACTATTCTTCATCAAAAGACACAATAAAAAATTAATAGGCAAGTCATAGATTGGTAGAAAAATATTGCAAAACATTTTGATAAAAGGCTTTTAGCATATAGCATAGGCATAAAAAGGATTCTTAAACCATATTAAAAAATAAATAACCCTATATAAATGAGCAAAGTCTTAAAAAGATTTTCAAAAATTAAGATATTCAAATAGCCAATGTGCATATAAATTATGTTCAACTTTATTAGTTGTCTAAGAAATGTAAATTAAAAGCAGTGTGAAATACTATTATATAATCACCAGTATGCCTAAAACTTTAAAAACTGACAACATCACATATTGGCAAAAAACGTCTAACAAGCAGAAATCCTATACATTGTTGGCAAGGATGTAAAATGGCACTTTGCAAAAAGTAACTTTTTGGAAAAAGATCTGGTAGTTTTCTCTAAGTTATCTATAAATCTAAACATTAGCATTTCCAATCCTAGATCACTCTCAAGAAAAATTGTTTGAAAATCTACAAAAAGACATGAGAGCTGATCATATGCTTTGCTTGTAAAGTCAGTTTTCATCAATGTCACAGCTGGTATTTTGAATGTGACCATGGTTGAAGAGCTTGCACTATAAAAATCAGTAGATACTAGAAACCAGAGCTGTTTTTCCTCAATGAGTCAGCTGTTAAAAATTCATTGGCAGGTCCCCAGTTAAATATCTGGTATTTATGCATTTGCAAACCACACACCTGTAAACAGTTACTCCTAGTTTACCCCTCCCCTGATCTTCTGGCAAGCATTCACCTATTTTCTGTCTTTATGTATTTGCCTATTCTAGATACTTTATATAAATTAAATCATACAGTACAATGTGTGGTATTTTGTATCTCACCTCTTTCAATTAGCATAATGTTTTCAAAGTTCATACATATTTTAGCATGAATCAGTACCTCATACCTTTTTATAGTGGAATAATATGGCATCATATGGAGGTACCACTATTTGTTTATCCTTTCATGTTTTGATGGACACGTGTGTTGGTCAAACTTTCTGGCCACTATAAAAAATGCTGCTATAAACATCTGTGTACACATTTTCCATGTGAACATATGCTTTCAATTCTCTTGGGATACGACTTATAGTATAATTGCAGAGTCATATGGTCATTCCATGTTCAACTTTTTGAGAAAGTCCCAAACTATTTTACACAGTGAACTGTAGCATTTTACATTTTTACCAGCAATGTTTGAGAGTTCAAATTTCTCCACATCCTCTCCAAACTTATTTTCCTTGTTTTGGGGGCAGGGAAGAGAGGAGGGAGGATAGCCATCCCAGTGGGTATGAAGTGGTATTATATTATGGTGGGTTTTTCTTGCTTTT
>VBSM01000361.1:2086505-2108410 GCA_008086735.1 Cheirogaleus medius | reverse complement strand
CAGGAAAATCAGCAAGGAAAAATCAAACAACCCTGTCAAAAAGTGGGCAAAGGATATGAACAGAAATTTCTCAAAAGAAGACAGAATAATGGCCAACACACATATGAAAAAATGCTCAACATCTCTAATCATCAGGGAAATGCAAATCAAAACCGCAATGAGATATCACTTCTCTCCAGTAAGAATGGCCCTTATCAAAAATTCCCCAAACAATACATTATGTTTTTGATTTGCATTTCCCTAATGACTAATGATGTTGAGCATCTTTTTGTGTGTTTGTCATTTATATATCTTCTTTGGAGGAATGTCTATCCAAATCCTTTGCCCAATTTTAAACTTTTTTCAGCTTTATTGAGGTATAAATAGTATACCAAAAACCTGCACATAACTGATGTATACAATTTGGTGAATTTGGACATACACATGCAACACAAAAATCAAAGTATTGTGTAGATATAATGTAGCTTTGATGTGTTTTTTAGGAGCAAAGAACGAAATGAGAGAGCAAGAAAAGGTAGGCGCAATACAGTGAGACAGGGAGAGACGTGAGGCTGTGACTGCTGCTTAGATGCAGCACACTCAAGATGATACCGTCAAATGTAAAATATCCTTTACGGTAAGCAAACTAATCATTTTTAACTTCTCTGAGAAGAGACAGATGCAAGCATGGATTACTGAGGGAGAGAGAAAATAAAGAAACAGAATAACAACAGGATATGAGCATTTTTTTAATTTGCTCTTTATTAATTCAAGAGTCATTACTGAAAAACTCTTTAGGTGAATCTATTAAGCCAGGCATTGTAAAATTCAAAGTTAAAATAATGCCAAAAGCTAGGGAAAATACTAATAAACAAATAATTACACCCAATATGATACACATACAGTTCTATTAACAAATACAAATATTTTTGTGAGCTGTTGCTATGAGACATCAGTATGTGTTTGGTGCATTTTACACCAATCTGTCCCTGACATATGATTGTTACTGGACTGAGAAGAAAGCAAAGATTTAAATTGTGGAGTTTGGAGTCCTCGGTTATGCAGCAAAAATCTCAAAAGCCAAAGGAGTAAGCCAGATGTGAAAAACAAAATGAAGTAAGGATGTAGAATGTTGACATACCTACTTTAAAGTCCGTTGGAGGTATTACCTAGAGCTGAAAACCAAGGAAAAAAAGAAATCTCTAAAATTAATTAATTAACTCATTTGAAAAATTTTATTGAGTCATGCTCTTTACCAGCAGTCCCCAACCTTTCTGGCACCAGGAACTGGTTTCTCAGAAGACAGTTTTTCCACGGACTGGGGGAGGGGAGTGCTGGTTTGGGGATGATTCAAGCACATTACATGTATTAAATTTGCAGCCACTGCCCAGCGCTAACATAACTGCCTGGGCTCCAGCTCAGACCATCAGGCATTAGATTCTCTTAGGGAGTGAGCAACTAGATCTGCCGCACGTGCAGTTTACGGTACGGTTTGCGCTCCTGTGAGAATCCAGTGCTGCCTGCTGATCTGACGGGAGGCAGAGCTCTGGCGGTGATGCAAGTGATGGGGAGCAGCCGTAAATACACATGAAGCTTCCCTCACTCTCCAGCCACTCACCTCCTGATGTGCGCCCCGTTCCTAACAGGCCACAGCCCAGTTCCAGTCTGCAGCCTGGGGGCTGGGGACTACAACTGCGCAGTCACTGTGTTTACAAAGCAGGGGAGAAAGCAGACCCAATTTCCTACATTTAAGGAGTTTACATTCTCGTGGAGGGAGAGAGACCACAAACATTAAATAGATTAAATATGGAGTATGTTAGATAGTGATTGAGTACTTAGGGGAAATTAGAAATTAGAGTAGAGCTGGGAATGGTGGCTCGTGCCTGCAATCCTAGCACTCCGGGAGGCCAAGGCGAGAGGATCACTCGCTTGAGGTCAGGAGTTTGAGACCAGCCTGAGCACAAGCGAGACCTGTCTCTACTAAAAAGAGAAACCGTAGCCAGGCATTGTAGCTCACACCTGTAGTCCCAGCTACTCGGGAGGCTGAGGCAGGAGGATCGCTTGAGCCCAGGAGTTGCAGTGAGCTGTGATGACGCCACGGCACTCTAGCGGGGCAACAGAGCAAGACTCTGTCTCAAAAAGCAAACAAACAAACAAAAGCATAAAAGCAAAGAAAAGAAATGAGAGCAGTGTAAGGATTGAAGGAGGGTGGCAACTGAAGGGCGACAGCTTGTCCAGGGAAGGCGAACACGGACCTGCAAGGTGGAGGAGAGAGCTGTGCACACATCCGGAGGAAGAGGCTTCAAGGCAGGGAAGAGTAGGCACAAAGCACACGGAGTCGTCGCGGAACGGTGAGGAGGCCGGTTTGGCTAGAGCAGGTGATCACGTGGTAAGAGGGATGAGGGCCGAGACAGAGTCTGGGGACTCCACGGCAGAGCCTGGCAGGCGAGCGTGAGAATTAGAAAGATACAAAGAGGACCCCATGGCGACATCTAGGTCCAGCATGGTAGGCGGATTTCAGAACGCTAACACATCTGACGGGTCGGAGGCCAGTGCTGAATTCGGACTGCAAAGGAGTAATCTTGGAGCGCGGGGGCTGCAGTCAGTGCATAACGTGTTGGGGAAAAGGAGAGGAACCCAGGATCAATTGCTTACTCTCTAGCAACCCTGGCTTAGTTTTATTGGTCTGTATAAATTATTCATATCAAGGGAACATAAAATTTCTCTGCCTGTAGTAACAGCTACTCCAGAAGCTGAGGTGGGAGGATCGCTTGAGCCCAGGAGTTTGAATCCAGCCCGAGTGAGACCCTGTCTCTAAAAGAATAGCAGCTTTTTAAAAAAAAAACTTGCCCCCTCTCAGCACTAGACAGTCTCACTGGGGTTAATTCTGCGTGAAGAGAAAAAGAAAAACAGAAATCTGTTCTGCTATTTATCAATTAATCTTTGTATTCATTCCAATGAGCAAATGAAAACCTGCAACTGAAATCTTGTTTTACAATCCTCTGAGGTCCAGAGTTCAGAGTCCCCCACTGCTTTTGGGTTAATTCCAGAAAAATTATCTGGCTAGGGACCTTGGGCACAAGAAATCTGGCTTGTGTAACTCATTCCTCTCTCTGATGCAGGATATTGCTTCTGATGGTACAGTCTCTCCCCTCTACGCTTGTATAGGGAGCACAAAGACATTTTAGACTCCTGCCAACACAGATCAGAACTGACCTGGGAATTGCTGTGGGCCAGGAGTCCCAGGCGTAAAACAGACTCTTTCCTGAGATGGTGCCTCAGCCAGCAGATCACTATGGAAAATTATGTACGGAGCATGGGAGACAGGATGGTGAGAATTATTTTTGTTACTGCTGTTACTGTTTATGCTTCTCTATGTGTATGAGCCTATGTTTCTAGTGCCTGTAAGAAAAGTATCTCAGCCACAAAGGTAGAACAGAGCCCAGGGTGCAAGCCCTGGTCAGTCTGACTTCTTATTTCTTCTCATCCCTAGTTAGCTGCCTTGAAGGAGTCCTCTGCTCACTAACCTCTCTCCCATTAGCTATCACTTTCTCTTCCACCCCATTCTCCTTCCTCACCTGGACCAGTGCAGTCTAATTTTTAGATATTGTCTCTCTCTCTGAATATTTCTCCTCTTCTTGTCTGTGATGCTCCTGGGAATTCATTTCCTGCATATTCTAAATTTTGTTCTTTTCTCTACTCCATGATTAAGACTCCTAGAGTAATCTCACTTTAATCCATTCTTTCCTGTATGTCATTAGAAAATATGACATTTATCAGTCATTTATTTAAAAAATATAACCAGAAATTAGCACTTGAGAAATGTGATATTGACATTCTAATAGTAGAGAAAATGACCTTGCAGAACTGAAAACCAGAATTCTCATACCTGCTGCATACCTGCACAATAAGAAAATAAAGCTTTTTTTAAAAGAACATGTTGCTGTGGAATCTAAAAGGCCATTAATATGGTGAAAACATTGTATTGTGCACTAACTGGAAGTTTTAGGAGTAGAGTAGAGCTCCAACCTCCAGTGACTATGGTTCTGATTCATAGTAAGTACTGAAAAAATGATAACATGTACAAAACTGTGAGAAAATGACTAGCCTTTTCTGTTTGGAAAAAAAAATCATCATTGACCAAGTTTAGAGGTCACTGAGCTCTACTCATTGACAATTAGAGAATGAGGAAATGTTACTTCTGGCCACCAGCAAGGCAGTATTCTTGTTACCCTCACATAAGATTTATACGCTTTTTCCTTTGATGGAGGTATGATTTTCACTCTGGACTGCCTGTAGTCTTGCAGCTTCCTCTGGGAGTAGACACATGGTCTCCACTCATTCTGGTTTAAATGAAGTGACACACTCAGTGGTCACTGTCCACTCAGGAAGGAAAGTCCTTCAAAGCCCACCAAGTCACAGTCAATTCACTCAGCTGTTCACAGAATCATCTCAGCGTCCCCTCACTGAAGAGAGATGGAGGTGCTCTCATCTCTGGAGGAGACCTGAGCTTGTCCAAGTGTGTACAGTCTTCTTGAAAGAAACCAAAAAGAAAGCATCAAGTTTGATCTTCGAGTCAACCTTAAACTATATTTTTCAGATATTCATCTCGGAATGAAGAAATTATGCAAGATCAGTCTGGCCACATGTAGTGCAATTCTGATAATTATCTTTTGCTATTATTTCATCTCTAATGAATCTCATGAAAGTTGCAAGTCAAAGTCATCTATGTGATCTGAGGGGACCTTTCCCCCTCCTTGAAACATTTGCCATTATGTTGAGAACAATGAAGAGTATATTCTGAGCTTCTCAATACAGGAGAAGTTTCCAACTAGTGGGTGGTACTATAATTTTCTCTGGTCACACTGGATCTGGAGTTCTGTGCTTAGTGCTGGAAAACTCAATTTAAAAGAAACTTAAACAAAAAAAGAGTATAGTTGTCTCTCAGTATATGTGGGGGATTGGTTCCAGGACCTGAGGATACCAAAATCCATGGATGCTCAAGTCCTTTATATAAAATGATGCAGTATTTGCATGTAACCTATGCATAATCTGTACACATCAAATCATCCCTAGATTACTTAATACAACACATGTTCTATGTAAATAGTTGCCATATTGTATCATTGATGGAATAAAGACAAGAATAAGGCAAGAATAAAGATAAGAAAAAAAGTCAGTACATGTTCACTATAGATACAATTTTTAAAAAAAAAATGTTTTTGATCCACAGTTGGTTGAACGCACAGATGCAGAACCCATGGATATGGAGGAATGAGTGTACCTCAAAGGTATAGTGTTTAGAATTGTGAAGGGCTTGAATACTTAGGGTAAGATGAAAATGTAAGTAAACTAAATATGTTTAGCTTTGAAAGGAAGAAATTTTGGAGAAAGTAACAACAATTTTCAAATATTGGATATCCTTCCTATTCAGCAAACAATAAATACTGAAAATATTTAAATGGAAGTTTTAGATGAAATACTGAATAACTTTTTAGTTATTGCAGCTGTCTGAAAATAGAGTACATCTACTTCTATAATGCAGCGTGAGTTGCCTGACCCTGGAGGAGCTCATGCAGGAAACCAAATGGCTACTTAATAGGTATTATAAAGGAACACATATGATAGAAGTTTAAATTAAATAACAGGAAAAAATTAAATAATGTAGGTGTCTCTTGCTGGTTAGAAATGATTGAGATAATCAACAGATATGAATGATTGATACTTTAGATGAATCAGTGTTAACCTTGGTATAAGTGTTTCTCCTTTCTGCAGAGTTTACTCAATCTTTCAATGAAAATTGATCATGCTGTCACGTGTGGGATAGATACACATGTGCACCTTAACAAGTGATGCGTGTTTTCCATGTGCCTCTCAGCTATGGCCTGTTGGGCTGCCATGGTCTGATGTGCCCTCACATCAGTTTGCAGAGCTCTCTTTTTCAGGCTAACCTTATGAAAAAGAAACAAAAGGAAATTAGAAATAAGATGACTTCTTTCT
This sequence comes from Cheirogaleus medius, assembly GCA_008086735.1. Lineage (NCBI taxonomy): Eukaryota > Metazoa > Chordata > Mammalia > Primates > Cheirogaleidae > Cheirogaleus > Cheirogaleus medius. Next base: position 2,102,431 of record VBSM01000361.1, on the reverse strand, counting down.
GGTTGACTTACAAAACAAATAAGCCAGATTTTTAAGTATTTTGTAGTTTAGTAAAAACTGATTTTGAGATCACCTATATCTTTTTTAAAATTAAAAAAAAATTGTGTTAAGAACACAACATGAGGTCTGTCCTCTTAACAAATTTTAAGTGTACAATAAATTATCATTGACTATGGTAGAATGCTGTACAGAATACACCTAGAGTTTATTCATCTTATTTAACTAAAGCTTTATGCTTATTGGTTAATAACTTCTCATTTCTCTCTCCCTCTTGTACCTAGTAACCACCATTCTAGCCTTTCATTTTGTGAATTTGACTATTTTATATACTTAATTTAAGTGGAATCATGCAGAACTTGTCTTTCTGTGCCTGGCTTATTTCACTCAGCATAATATCCTGAAGTTCCACCCCTGTTGTTGCATATTGTAGAATTTCTTCTTTTGAAAGGCTGAATAATATTCCATTGCATGTATATATCACATTTCCTTTACCTATTCATCTGTCCAGGAACATTTAGGTTGTCTCCACATCTTACCTATGGTAAATAGTGCTTTAATGAATATAGGAGTGCTAATATCTTTTCTAGATTCTTATTTCAATTCCTTTGGGTATATACCTAGAAGTGGGATTGTTGGACCATGTGGTAGTTCTATTTTTAATTTTTTGAGGAACTTCCATAGTGTTTTCCATAGCGGAGGCACCACTTTTCATTCCCACCAACAGTGTGCAAGAGCTCCACATCTTCACCAACTGGTTGCCTTTTTTTCTTTTGATAATAGTTATCTTGACAGGTGTAAGATGGTATCTCATTGTGCTTTTGATTTGCATTTTCCTGATGATTAGTGATGTTGTACATTTTTAAAATTACCTGTTGGTCATTTGTCTGTCTTCTTTGGAGAAATGTCTACTAAAGTCCTTAGCAAATTTTTAATTGGGTTCTTAAGTTTTACTCATACAACTTGAGAACAGCTATACCTTGTTTAAGTTGTATGTGGAACATGGAGAAAGCAAACCAAATCACACTAGCCCTGAGCAAAACTAGAGAAACAAGAATCAGCGATGGGTGGAACAGTACTCCAAAAGTGCATTCCAATGAGATATTTCTAAATAGCTCAAAATGGAAAGAATCTACATATTCCTCACCCAATCCCAACTCTTTAGGATTGAGGCTGGTGGAGGGGAGTACCTAGCGGTCCACAGAGAAGGCAGCCTGAGAAGGAGTGTTGGCACCAGGCTTGTCAATTTCCTCGCTATCTCTTGGTAAGATCCACCTGAGAGGTTGTTCCATGACATAGCAAATACTCACCTGGAGGCAGCACTGGCCATATTTTTACTTCCCACTTCTCTGTCCCTTGAAGACTTGTCATGGTGGGGATGGTGGCTATAAGCTATATAAAAACTTGTAATCCTTGATGGAAAGACTATTTCTTTAAAGTCTCTGCAAAACAAACTTCAAGCCTGAGAGAAAGCACCAAACCTTTCCCTTAAAGCCCATGGATATGTTTTCAATTTTAGGTATATATCTGCATACATACATAGTTTTACTGTACTTGGTATGTAAGACAAAAATAGATGATATGGTCAATTTTGGAGGAAAGAGATTCAATGTAAGACCAAATGTACCAATCCCATAGATGACCACTCACCTAGGAGGCTGGCTAGATCAAAACTTCCTCTCAAATGGTACCAACAGTGATTGTGTAAGTAAATTCAATTCTCTTCATCAGGCTGAGAAATAAGTAAAGGATTGTTGGTCTGTAGCAAAGATAGGGATGAAAATATAAACGAAAAGCAGAGAATAAGAATATAACAGAATCATATTACAACCAGATTGATTAAGTAAAGATGCCCACATCTTAGTTACTTAAATTCTTGGAATTTATCACAATAATTTAAACCATGTGTCCTTCAAAAACAATAACTAAATAATCCCAATGTCATATAAGATCACATTACTACTCTCAGAGGCATTCTCTGTAAAAACTCATTTTTTAAATTTGTGCTATTTGCATTAAGGTTATGTGATTTTTTTATGTAGGCTTTGAAAATAAGATTCAGAGGTGAAAAAGGATTTTTCCTGTTTATTGCTCATTTCTCCTGTTCTTGTTCTTTGTCACCAAAATTTGTCTCTTTTAGATGTAATTCTGCATCTAAAATGACTGGGAAATTTGATGCCTGAGAGATGCATTTATCTCTCTAAAAGGGAACTTCAGATTTCATCTTCTATATACTATTTTAAAGTAAGGACATGTATTCCCTTTAATTTCCAGGAAATATATTGGAAAATATGGGTAGTGGTTTTATTACTCTATAAACAAATTTCTATTAGATCCTTTGTGAAATTTAAATCTTTGTTAATTTATCTACTAACCTCTAGGAGTTTTCAGTTAGACGTTTTAAATATTGAAGTAAAACATCTTTTAATAATTATCCCTAATGATGACTTTTGAAACTTCTTGTTGCATCTCCAAATTTTAGGTATTTTGTAAGACACCAATTTTGAGGTTATTGTTTTATAAACCATTTTAAGTGTTGACAAAATGATGGATTCCAGAAAAACGGGCCTAAAAGCAGGAGGAGCAGCAGAGGCGGAAAGACGGGTATTCAAAGAAGGAAGTGGTACATATGTGGTGAATGCCACAGAGAGGCCACAAAAGTGAATTTTGTAATAAAATACACATGATTCAGCCGTTAGAAAATCCTTAGTGTCCTTTACTGTAAGACCTCATGCAATGCCCTTAAGCTCTCTGTTCCTCAGATTCAAGAGTTGTTAAATGACTCTCAACTTCAAAGTTCTGTCTGTATTCCATGAGGTTAGCCGCCTACGGCGAGAATGATGGCAACACAAGCAGGGAGGGAAGGACACTGAAGAGGAGCTGGCACACACACGCTTCCATGTCGACGCGGCAAAGAGGACCAGGGTTCTTGGAGAAGTTGTGATTTCTGAGCGATCCTCTAGTTACGGTTTCTGTCAGGCCTGGCTGTCTTCTCATGCTGTCTCTTCTCAGAGCCCAGCCAGTTCCTATGGGCATCTCAAATTTGTGTCTTCACACTTGCGACTAGTCAAGTGCAGTGTGAGAAGGGACAAAAGTAGTAGGACAAGGAGTTCAATCCGTAGCTGACTGTGAACAGTCGAGTGAGATCACTCACTACCTTTGGACCAGCCTGTTCTATATTATTTTGTAAATAATCTTCTCTTTTTCTATTTTTCTTTGAATGTTTTATTCTTTACTATCCATTTTACATTTGTAGTTCAAAGGATGAAATGTATTAATAAATAAATACATATTTTTTCACATTAAATACTCCCTTTAAAATATCTTCTGTCTTTTTTTGGTATATTCATAGTGGGTAAAAATATCATATCTGATCTATCATTCAATAATAGGAAGTGGTAGGCTATATTCTCATATCATTCTGTAACGACAATCACGCCAAACTGTAGGAAACTGAGTAAGCTTAATATCCCTTCTTATCTTCTTTACACACATAGAACCACAATTTGATCAGAGTGTAAAAGAATCGCATAGTTTATCTATTTCAATCTCATTTTACTTAGAGTTAAGTAACCCCTAGTGAGAAATAACCTTTTCAATGGCACATATCAGTGACAGAAAACTCAGGGCTTGAAGTCATGCCATTTGTCTTTGCTCCCATGTGAGTGTGTGTGTATGTGTGTTTTCTTTCAGTTATTATAAAGAATAAATAAAAATAGTTTACCATTCTATTTTGTCAAGGGGGCAATTCCACTAACCCTCAGGACCATGGGATTGTTTTTTCCATATTCCAGGACTGAGGAAGATAAAAATTTTCCTCTTATATGGGTTGTTAGTTTCATGAATAGACATATGGTAAAGAAAGATCTTTAGAATGTAATTTTAGCATGTCATTTTTTTAATCTTTTGGAAAATAGTCAAGATATTAAAAATAAAAATTGAGTATACCCTGCTGATATTAGAGAAAAAATTATTAGTCACTGTTTACTATCCACATCAAGGTTTTCACCAGACAGCAATATATAAAGGTCAGTCAGTTTAAAGAGGATGAGCACGTCAGCCATTTGAGATCGCTGGTCTGAAGAATCAATTTGAAGCCTTCTCTGAATAATCCAAAAGTGATTTATTTCCTTTTAGCTGCTTTGCCAGTATTCTGAATTTTGACATATCAGTTTACTAATACTCAACAGACAACTTCAACAAATTTGATACGTATGCGGGCTGAGCTGTCAAATTACTGTGTGCGGGGGCTAGGAGTGCCATGCGTGTGCCACAGACCCTAGTAAAGACTTGGTGCAGAGCAACCCCTATGGTAGACAATCCTTTATATTAAGATTAAAGGAGTGAAAATATCGGTACCTGAGTGTTAGTGTGTGTATTCAGAAGCAAGAGAATGACAAGGAATTATCTAAACACCCTGATCAAATCACTCCAGAAACAGAGGCATGCCCAGTTCTGTTAGTCTTCATAATGTCTCTCTGCTCGGCCAGTTCTAAAGCAGTCACTCACCAACAGCCCCCAGGCGCAGTCTCTACGGAGGAGAAAGTTACTGCACAATTGTTTTCTTTTACCTTGAGAAAAATGAGGGCGCTGAAAAATGTTGGGTCTAAGAAATAATTCCCGTTCCCTGGTTGAGATATTAGGATCTTTACTACTGAATACAAAATCAAAGAGTCTAAAGTCAGCAAGGGTCAGTGGAAAACAAGGTGTCATGGGTCTCTATCCAGACGTACTGGAGGGAGGAAAGGCATCACACATAAGAAAACAAGAGATGTGCACTGAAGTCAGGATATGAAGCCAGAAGTCAGAGGGAGACTGGAGAGCACAAAATTTTTCAAAATAAAAGTGGTATGAAGTTAGCAGTGGAACCTGTAAGGAGAGAGAGAGAGAGAGAGAGAGAGAGAGAAAGAAGAGAGAGAGAGAGAGATGTCCAGTTAAAATAATTTGTGTCAATATACAAGAATCTAAGAAAAGAATGATAAGAGGTGAACATTTGTGACTCTCAGGTCTGGTGAGGTACTATTCACCCATTTCTCAATATTCACTAATTTGCTGCCTTAAGGAGATCATTCCAACAGATACTAATCTCTCTTCCAATACCTCCTGCTGTTTTCTTTTCCTTCACCTTCTTCTCTTTCATTTGTAGTTGAATTTATCTACCTAGCTCAGATTAGCTGTTTCTGCACCACTAATTCCCATATTATCTGAGTCCCCAAAGTTACCCAGGCTTCCCTTTTCTGTCACTGTTACTCTTATAGGGTCAGTTTTCTGTGAGGCAAGGACATTCCAGGTTCTTTCTACTTCCTTCATCCCACATGACACCACAGCTTATATAGCTGCATGCAAATAATATCAGTCTATCTTTATCTCTGTGTTTCATAAGAAACTTGATTAAGAATAAAGACTGAATTATCCTGTAAAGCAGCTGTCCCCAACCTTTTTGGCACCAGGGACTGGTTTCATGAAAGACAATTTTTCCACAGAAAAGGTTGAGGGTGGGGGATGATTTGGAGATGACTCAAGCACACTAACATTTATTGTACACTTTATTTTTATTATTACATTGTAAAATATAATGAAATAATTATACAACTCAACATAATGCAGAATCAGTGGGAGCCCTGAGCTTGTTTTCCTGCAACTAATGCTGCTGCTGATCTGGCAGGAGGCAGAGCTCAGGCGGTGATGTGAACGATGAGGAATGGCTGTAAATACAGATGAAGCCCCACTCACTCGCCTGCCATTCACCTCCGCTGTGTGGTCTGCTTCCTAACAAGCCATGGACAGTACCAGTCTGTGGACTGGGGGTTGGGGACTGCAGCTACAAAGGCAATATTTGCATTGCTAAAGGAGGTAAAAAATAGAAGTTCACAATATTTATTGGCCTATATCGGCCAAATGAAATCTTCTTAACAAGTAGGCATACCTGAAGCACTATTAAAATAATGCTTTTAATATTTGCACCATTAAGAGATTCTCATTGTTAAAGTATTATTAGTATATACAAAACACAGGATAGACATTTGTGAAATGAAAATTTGGGAACAAACTCATCTACTTCTATTTAGAAAATTCAGTTATGTCTCAAAACTGCACAGTTCTAGAGATACACACACGAATCATTGTGCTACAGCAAAAATTCTGGTCAGTTAATTACATCCTTTAAGGCTACAGTCTGAAGAGCACCACAGAGGCCTTATGCTGTTGCATTTATAGTCTCTAGAAGTTCTTGCTCTAGATCAGTAGTCAGCAAACATTTTATGTAAAGAGGCAGAGAGCAAATATTTTAGGCTTTGCAAGCCAAGAGGCAGAATCAAGAATATGAAGTCAGTACTTATATAACAAGAGGAAAAACAAATTTCCACAAAATTTTTATTGGTTACTTTCAAATTATAAGAAAAATAATTTAGTACATTTTTGAGGTACACATATCTAATAGTGAGAAGAATGGAATTTTTGCAGAAAGTAACATTTTGGTTAATTGTGCTTTGAAGTTAATATTTCTTGTCAGAATCAATTGCAAATGTTTGTCTGTTAAAGATCTGTAATGAGATTTTATGTATTTGATTTTTGAAAATGCCTTTCACATAGATTGTTACTTCCAAATGCTGACATAAACCCATAAGCATATGATTTTAATTTAGTTTGAATCTCTTCAAAGCAACTTATTGAATTCTATTAGATTCTTCTCTTAGTATTGGCCTTTAAGATGTTATTCCATCACAGATTAGCCATTTCCAATAAAAGCTTAGATGGAAGCTCATTAATTGCCCAATTAAATGGATTTTAAAATACAGAAGTTACCTTTGTAGTAGCATTGCTGGAAATATAGTCCAAACAATATATCTGGTGAAAATTTGTGCGAAAATGAAGATCTTGCTTTTTGTTTTATCTTTTTGACAACGCGTGTGATTCAAATATTAGTTGTAGCCAAACCTTATTACGGTATAAATTTAACATATGAGTTCTATTTTTCCTTCTAATTTTAGGTTGAATTAATTAAGAAACATTGTGGTATCTGTAGTAAAAGTTCTTTTTCCAAAACATGGTGTTTGATATGAGTGATTGAATTGTTCCTTCTAATTCAGAAAAAAATTTAATCTAATTCAGAAAAAAAAATATTTAGCATCCTGACTTAAAACACATGCATACACACACTAGAACTTTACCACTGCTAACCCATAAAATCCCTGTATGGGAAGACAAATCAGGATATTCAAATTTATTTTTAATAAAAAGTCACAGAACTGATGATGGTTAAGTACACCATAATAAACGAAGTTCGGCATTGCGACTGCTGGTTCAATGACACATGATAGATTCAAATATTTTCTATAAAGTACCTGCTAATGAACAATGAAATGAATAAACTTACATTATCACAAACTTATAAATTTGTCCAAATAATCCTCATTATGCTTTACACATATTTTTACCACCATCAGTTTTAGCACATCTTAGCAGATTCCACTTCAGGTTGTACTGAGTTAATGTTTAGTTGACTTTGAAAATATCCTTATCTGTATTTGTTCTAGGAAGACAATGTGTAGAGGTTAAGACTTTAGTCACTTCAAACTCAGCATTGTTCCCTCAAATAAACAGCAATAACTGAGCAGTATATGTAACCTCCATCAAGAGCCAAGGAAAACCACTCAAAATTGTTTGCTTTGTTTGTCCTCTCAGTATCATTCTTGAATATTTTTTAAATAATTACAGATTTACAGGAATTTTACAAGTAGTTCAGAGAGGTCTCGTGTACCCTTAACTCATTTTCCCCCAATGGTTACATCTTATAAAATTATAGTATAATATCAAAATCAGGAAATAAGCATTGATACGCAGTGTGAGTACAGTCGTATGCCTTTTTATTACATGTGTAGATAGGTATAACCACCTTTACAATCAAAACATAAAACAAGTCCATGACTATAATGTTCTTCCTCATGCTACCCCTTGATAGTCATAGCCATTCCCTTCCTCCTCACTGCCATCATCCTTAACTCCTAACTACTACTATGTTCCTTCTACAACTTTGTTATCTTGAGAATGTTATATTAAAGGAATCATACAGTGTATAATCATTGGCCATTGGCTTTTATCAATCAACATTGTGCTCTTGTAATCCACCCAAGTTGTTTTTGTGTTCAATAGTGTTTTCCTTTTTATTTCTAAGTACTATTCTAAGACATGAATATACCAATTTGTTTAACCAGTCCCTTCTTGAAAGACATTTGATCTGTTTCTGAATTATATTAATAGTTATTAAAAATCAACTTGGTATGAACATTCAAGTATACTTTATCTGATATTAATATAATCACTTCTGCTTTCTTTTCATTAATGTTTGAATCACATACATTTTTCTATCATTCTTACTTTCAACCTACCTATATAATAATTATGTTTACAATGAGTTTCTTGCAGACAGCATATAGTTTTTTTATTTTAAAATCCTCTCTGCCCATGTATTCCTCTAATTGACATATTTAGATCATTTACTTTTAATGTAGTTATTGATATATTATTAAGTCTATTTCATTTTTGTTTTCTGTCTGTTCTCTATTTCTTGCTTCTAAATTTTCTTTGTCCAGCTTTCCTGTGGGTTACATGAGCATTTTAGAATTCCAATTTGTTTTATCTGTAGTCTTTTAGTATATCTATTTGATTAGATTGTTAGTGGTTGATCAAGGTGTTACATTATATGTGCATACATTATCACAGACTATTAGTGTTAGCATTTTATTAGTTGGATAAATTATAGAAATCTTACTTCTCTTCAGGGCCATGTATCCTCCCCCATTCTACACAGATTGAGAAGTACATCATGAAATATTAACAATTTTTGCTTCAACCATCCAATATTTTAGAAAACTCAAAATAAGAAGAAAAGTCTATCATATTTGCCCATATTTGTATTCCTTTCCTTGTTCTGTCTTCTTTACTGATGTTTCAAGATTTCTTATTTTATCATTTTCTTTCAGTTTTAAGAACTTTCTTTTTTTTATTTCAGCATATTATGAGCTTACAAATTTATAGGTTATATATATTGCCTTTGCCCCACCCGAATCAGAGCCTCAAGTGTGTACATCCCCTAGATGGTGTGTACCACACCCATTAGGGGTAAATATAACCATCCCCTCCCCCCACCTGCCCAAGACCCGATGAATATTATACTATAAGTGCACATAAGTATTGATCAGTTAACACCAATTTGATGGTGAGTATATGTGTTGCTTGTCTTTCTACTCTTGTGATACTTCACTTAGGAGAATGGGCTCCAGCTCTACCCAGGATAATACAAGAGGTGCTAGATAACCTTTGTTTTTTTTTGTGGCAGTGTAGAACTCCATGGTATACATATACCACATTTTATTAATCCACTCATGTACTGATGGGCACTTGGGTTGTTTTCATATCTCTGCAATTTTAAGAACTTTCTTTGGCATTATATTGGGCTAAAGAAAATTTCTTTCCAGAAGAAAGAAATTCTTTTAGTTTACCTTAATCTCAAAATGCCTTTATATCCCTTCATTCCTGAAGGATATTTTCACTGACTATTGAATTCTGGGTGGACAGGGTTTTTTTTAATTCAGTATTTAAAATGTTATGCCACTTTCTTTTCTCTACCATAGTTTCTGATGAGACATCTGTTGTTGTTCCAATTGTTTTTCTGGTATAGGTAAGGTGGGATTTTTTTGGTCTCTACCTACATTCAATCTCTATTTATTTTATTTTATTTTTGTCTGTAGTTTTCAGAAGTTGAATTATGACAAGTCTTGGCATAATTTATTTGGGTTTATCCTGTTAATGTTTGCTCAGCCTCTTGAAGCTGTAAGTTAATGTCTTCTGCCAAATTTAGAAAAATTTCAGCCATTATTTATTCAAATACTTTTTAAGCCCATCATTTTTTTCTTCTTCTGGGATGCCAATGGCATGAATAACAGATCTTTTGTTATAGCTCCTCAGGCTCTGAGTCTCCCTTCATTATTTCAGTCTGTTTTATCTCTATATTCAGATTGTTTTATCTTCAAGTTCACAGATTTAATTTTCCATCATCTTCATGCTTCTGTTAAGGTCATCCAGTGGATGTTTTATTTTGGATATTGTATTTTTCAGTTCTTAAATTTGTATTTTATTCTTTTTTATATCTTCGGTTTATTTGCTGAAACTTTCTATTTTTTCATTTGTTACAAGTGTACTCATAATGGCTTATTTTTATAGCCATTATTTTATAGCTTTGACATTTTGGTGTTATTGTTAGCTTATTGTTTGTTTTCATTCAACTTGATATTTTTCTGTCTGTTAGATGTATGAAGAGTGATTTTCTATCATAACCTGCACATTTTGTGTGTTATATGACTCTGAATTTTGTTCAAGTTTTCTATTTTAGTATGCCTCAAATGACATCACACAACTAGGCAGAAGAGGCCATGACCCTCATTAATGCCAATTGGGGGTGGAAGTTCAGTTTGCTCACCCAGCCTCATTAACACTCTGAAGGAGGTGGACACTTTGTTCCTGCTGGTGGGGGCTCTGTTGACACCACAGTGCCTAGCAGAGTCAGAGCCACCACATTACTGCTCTCCATGTGGTCTCCACTGGCTTCGTGGTAAGGGAGGGGGTGCTGGCCTCTCTGCCACTGGCTGCAAATGAATGTTCCAGCTTCCCACTCTGCCTTCACTGACACCAACCTGGCAGAGGAAGGTGTGTGTTGTTACAGTGGACTCAAAGTAAATTTCTAGGGTTCTCACTCTGCATTTGCTGAATAGTAGAAATGCAGCCCCAGTTTTTTCTGTGGTGTTTGGCTGAAGTAGTGGAGTTATTGTCACTATACTTCTCATTTCCTAGTCCTTTGGCTATAAAGAACAGACTTTCCTTGGGCTATTTTTTTCTTTGCCGACTGGTGTCTTGGAATTTCTGGCTTCTCTAGTACCCAAATGGTTTTATATTAGGCAAAAATAAAACATAGTGGACTCACTACTATATAATTCCTTGGATTCCAAGATCTCCAGCCTATCCACCTTCTTCTACCCACATTTCAGAGTCTTTTGTATTTGTTTTATATATGACATATAGGGTTTTAGTCTGTAGTTATTATGAGGAGTAGAGAGAAGTGTGTCTCAATCTAGAAAATGCCTTGTTTACTTAATTAAGTGATAGATAATATTGATCTCAGTGTTTTCAACCCTTTGAACAACTGTTCTCTTCAAAAGACTAATAGATTTAAGTTTATTTTCTCTGGACATATTTCTTTGTCTGCTTCAATCAAACAAAATTTAAATAACTCACCATTGACAAATCAGTTCTCTTGCTTGGCTAAGAAATGAGCCACTCAGAAACTTACTTTGGTTGCAGCTTTATTTTCATGAAGAAATTCTGCTGTTATGATATATTCAATTTTACATTTTATAAATATTTTTACTTTTTGTGATTTGGCAATATTGTGATGAGTGCTTAGTCTGGTAATGTTGCTGTATATTGTATTCTTTTAGCACAGTACAGTGTCATTGCATAATACACATATGTTATTCAATAGCAAAATTATCCATACTCCACTGTGCATTAAAAATATTTTATTCAAAGTCTACTCTTTTCTTTTTCTTTTTTTTGACATGATTGTTGTTTCCTGATAATTAAAACTGATGTATAAAATAAAATGTTCGGTGCCACAATATTTATGCTTTTCAAAATGATGTTGAGTTTTAATGGCATCCCTACACTACACAGAGTTTTACTTCCAACTACTTAACTGTGCCATTGTAATGCAAAAGCAGTCATAGACCATACATAAAAGAATGAGTGTGGCTGAGTTCTGTAAATACTGAAATTTTAGTTTCATATAATTTTCACATATTATTTTCATTTAAAAAATAATTTAAAAATGCAAAACTCATTCTGAAATCACGGGCCTTCCAAAAATATATATCAGATTTGATTTGGCCCTTGAGCCATAGTTTGCCAATCCCTGCTCTAGATCATGTTTGGCTTCATGGGAAACAGCAAAGTGATGAGGTTTTCAGGAACATGACAGAAACTTCCTCACTGTCCACACTCAGAAATTCCATACAATCCATGGCAAAATCATTTCCTTACCTTGGCCTACCCTGAAATATTTAATTCCATACTGTGTCCCAAATGGCTGCTACAATCCATCCCCGTGGTATTTGAGAGTAATAGGATTTCTCAACACATCAATGAAGATCCAAATTTGGTCATATATCTACGTACAGTTCACTTTAAGTAGAGAATAAAACTTCTAATGTAGAAACAGCAACATGGTCATTCTGGATATTGCCATTGTGTTGCAAAAGCAGCCATAGACCATGCATAAAAGAATGAGTGTGGTTGAGTTCTATAGATATGGAAATTTGAAACTTACATTACTTTCACATATTAACAAACTTCTCTGGCTTTCTTTTTTTTCAGAACCACACTGCAAAATAAACAACGTAGATACAAACACCAAAGCCGCCCTTCTCCAATGCTTGGTGATATTCTTTATTATGTATGTGTTCAGAAAGGAATTTTACAAAAAAAGCGGTAAGTTAAAGTCATGATATCTTAAGGGAACTGTCTACTACTCTGATGGATTTTGACATGGTTCCTGAATGATAATAATAAAAGAGATGATGTAGGATTTCAGTTTCCTTTTAGAGAAGCAGAACTGAAGATAGGAGATATGACAGTGTCACTCTGTTATTTACTGCTTATTTTTGATGACAGCTCATTTATTTCATTCTGGGCAATGGACTTTGAGAGAGATTTTGACAAAATTCAATCCATAAAGTGTACAATTCCCAAAATTGTAAAGCTTCTGAAAACATTTTGTTAAAATTAGCATTATAAATAAATATGTTTAAAAAGCAAAAGCACAATATTTGAGGTATTTGTGAAACTTCTCAACTATTTTGATAACTTTCCATTCAGAGAAGATTTTCTCTCTTGGTCTCTTCTTTTTTCAAAGTTATTTGAGCTGTTAGGATTATAAGTAACTGTTTGAAGTTGTAAATAGTCATATTTGACCTCTCCATAAGAATGCATTTAGTGAACTGGACCATCTTCATATTAAATGTGCCTGCAAAAGAAGCAGTGAGTTCACTGCCACTGAAATCACTCAATCAAAATCTGTCATATAGAACTGCTTTTCTTATATTAGAGCATATGTTCCTAAATTAGATGCATGATTGGATTATATCTTATCATAAAGAATGGGCAAGTGTAAAAAAAGAAATCCTAAATTCTCAAGTAAGATTTATGGGGAAATGTTCAGAAAATTTTACCACACATTTTTTACAAGATGTTTAAGTTGCTTTGTAGAGAAAAGCATTTTATTTCCTTAGAAAAATATAATATGCAGCACCCACAAATTCAAAACCCTGAATTTGTAGAAATGTTCACAGAAATATATTGGGATTTTTCTTCATAGTTTCATAAAAGTTAAGAAGAAGAAATGATTATTGACAAATAAAATGCTATGAAATATATTTCATTAAGAAACACTGGGTTTCAATAAATACTGTTAAATAAAATCAAGCAAAATGTTTTAAAACTCAATTTAATGAATATATAGTCAAAGCAACAATACAAATGGATATTGGTACAAAACAGGAAGAAAAATTTGAACAAATAGCTTTTAAAGTTTCTAGTAATATCCTGAAATAATCATATAGTATCAGAATTCACCTAAAGCAGTAGCCACATAGCCAAATTTAAGGAATCCAAATGCCACATCTTTGTATGCACTTATTGCAAATATGTCGTTGATAATGGGAAAGTTGCTGTTCTATTCTCTTAGGCTGATAAGGGAGATGAACTTGGTTTTCTTTGTGTGGTTGTTACATGAGCCAATCATTAGAACTTTGGAATGGAGAATATTCACAGCTACAGAATTCCATACATTCTATGTGGTCAGAGCAACATGTAACAGCCAGCCTGCCCTATCCATGTGTTTCTATAGCAGTCCTTGCCACGTTTCATACATGCTAGACATGAAACAACTCAACTCCTCCAGTGACATTCTCCATGGAATGGATGTGTGCAGGGCCGGCTTCATGGACATGTGACATGTGGAGTTGCTCAGGACTCAATTCTGAGAATGGCCATATATGCTTGGTGTAATGCTCCTCTGTCGCTACATTAATATTTCTAATAATTTTCTGTTTGAACATGTGTTTCACAAGTGACGTCTAATGAGACATTGGAGCATGCACATGAGCAGAGGAAACGCCCCAGCTGGCAGAGCGTGCATGGAGTTGTTTCCAACAGCAGCTTGCACACAGCAGGCTCAGGCCTATGGGCACAACAGGTAGTGCACAGACACAGTAGTTGGCTCTGTGCGTGTAAAAGCGCCTGTGGCACTCCAACACCTGATGGGGCCCAAGCGGTGACCAGGTTTTGACCTGGGCGCCGGTTGGTAACAGCAGCAGTGGCAGCAACAGCAGTGGCAGCGGTGGCTGCAGTGGTGAGAAGGGGGTTCTCGTGGGCACGGCGGGAGGAGCAGTGGAGGAGAGTCTCGGTATATCTGTTTGCATGTAGACAGCCAATTGTTCAGGACAGAGTCTTCAGAATACCGCCTTGCCCCTATTTAATTGTCTTCCCACATTTGTGAAAATTAATTGATCTTAAGTGTAAAGATTTCTTTTTGGACTCTAAATTCTTACCTATTGACCTACTTACCTAACCACATTTCAATACCACACTCTTTTCAATACTGTGGCTTTCCAATTTGTTTTGAAACCAGGAAACGTAAGTCTTCCTGTTTTGATTCTTTTTTACAAAATTGTTTTTTAAGTATTTTAATGCCTTTGCATTTCCATATGCATTTTAGGATTGGCTTGAAAGTTTCTGTGAAAAAGAAATGCCTACTGAGATTTTGAAAGGAACTGAGTTGACTCTGTGGATCAGTTTGAGTTAAATTCTCCTTTTAGTATAATAATAGTGAGTCTTCCTATTCATAAACATGAACTGTTTCTCTTTCCTTAAATGTTCTTTGCTTGTCCCAGTTGTCCAAGCAATTTTTTTTTTTAGTTTTCAGTGTACATATCTTGCACTTTTTAAATATTTTTCCCAGGTATGTGATATTTTAATGCAATGGTGAGTGGAATTATTTCTTAGTTTTATGTTTAGCTATTCATTGATAATATATGGCAGTACTTAATTTTTATAATCTGATTTTATATCCTGTGACTTTGTTTAAATTGTTTATTAGTTCTACTCCTCCTAGACTTCTGTGGATTTTTAAATTACTTTTTTACAGTCACAGTGAGTCAACTGTGAATAAAAAGAGTTTACTTCTTTCAAATTGGAATGCCTTTCTGTTTTACTTGATTGTATTGTATAAGACCTCTTTTCAATGTTCAATATTGACGCTAAAAAGGCAGACTTCCTTTCCCTTTTCCTTGTCCTAGCCTGAAAGAATCCATTCTTTTGCCATTAGGTTATTTCAGTTGCAATGTATGTTAAAATCTGTTTAGGGGTGAAGTCAGCAAAATGGTGCATAGTAAGCTCCAAGCCCTTGTTCTCCCACAGAAACAAGTAAATCATAACATACTGACCAAAATAGCTTTGTGAAACTCTGTAAACCAGTTAAGGATCTGTAGTAACAAACTGACTAATCAACCAAAAAAAGTCACACACAAAATCGGAGGAAATTTCATAGTGTTTTTGCTTGCCCTGGTCTCTCCACCTCCCCTGTGTGACACAGCCAAGAAGGAGCTGCTCAATTTCTGGTTTATTTCTCAGGATGGAAGGAAAAGAATGGAACTTGTGTGCAATGCTCCGGCTTGTCTGAGAGCTGCTGGAGAGACTTAGAGCAATGATAGAAATGGTGGTGTTACCGAAAACTCAGGCACTTGTCCACAAGGCCAAATCAGAAGAATGAGGACAAGCAGTTTGGGGAGGAAAGAAAGAAACGTTTTTCTTACTTTACC
>VBSM01000361.1:2054904-2065340 GCA_008086735.1 Cheirogaleus medius | reverse complement strand
TATATTAAATATGAAATATATAAAAAGATGGATAATAAATATCAGCATAATGAGCTATCTTATCCATGCTGGTGGTAATATCAACTGTTGTAGCTACTCTGGAATGCAGTCTGGCAATTCTTGAAGTGGTTAAACATAGAATTATCACATGCTTTATCAATTCCACTCCTAAGTATATATCTAATAGAAATGAAAACTAATGCCCACATAAAAACTTTACACAAATGTTCATGGCAGCATTATTCATAATATGCAAAAAGTGGAAACAACCCAAATATCCATCTACTGATGAATAAATAGAATATAGCATATCTAAACAATAGAATAATATTTGGCAACAAAAATAAATGAAGTACTGATATCTGCTACAATATTGATGAACCTTAAAAACATTATGATTCATGAAGAAAGCCAATCATAAAGACCACTATATCATATGATTTCTTTTATATGCAATGTCCGGAACAGGCAAATCTGTAAAGGCAGATAGTAGACTAAGTGGTGCCAGTGGCTGGTGGGAGGGAGGAATGGGGGAGTGATTACTATTGGATATGGGGTTTCTTTTGGAGTTATGAAATATTCTAGAATTATTTAATAGGTAGTGGTGATGATCGCACAACCTTGTAAATACATTAAAAACTACTGACTTGTAAAAAATAAAACTAATACCAATTCTTCTCAAACTATTCCAAAAACTCAAAGGAGAGAGAATATTCTCAAATTCATTTTACAAGGCTAGAATTTCCCTGATACAAAAGCCAGACATGGCAGGAAAAGAAAACTACAGGCCAATATCCCTGATGAATAGAGATGCAAAAATCCTCAACAAAATACTGGCCAACTGAATAGATTGTGCCTTCTAGCGGTGTGCTTACATGGTGAAAGGGGCAAGGCAGCTCTTTAGGGCCACTTTTATAAGGGCACTAATCCCACTCATAAGGCTCTGCTTCTCAAAGGTCCTACCTCCTAACATCATTACATTGATGATTAGTTTTCAACATTTGGAATGACACAGCATTCAGACCATAGCAAATATATTTATAGACAGATAGATAGACAGACAGACAGATAGATACACACACACACAAGTATATATATTTGTTTATATATTTACACCTACAAGGGCTGTCTGGAAAGTATCCAGCCATGTAATATGAAAAATAGGGACATTAATTATATTATATATTATATTATATTATATTATATTATCAATGGCTGGATACTTTCCAGACAGCCCACGCACATTTGCAGATATAAATGTGTGTGTGTGTACATATATATACACACACATATATAGTCAGCCTTCCATATTCATGAGTTCTCCATCTGTAGATTCAACCAAATATAGATCAAAAAAATTGGGGGAAAAAAATAATACACATTTAAAAATACAGTAAAACAACTATATAGCATATACATTGTATTAGGTAGTATAAGTAATTTAGAGATGATTTAAAGTATATGGGAGGATATGCACAGGTTATATGCAAATATTACATCATTTTATATCACGGACTTGAGCATCTGAGGACTTTGGATTTTGGTATTCACGAGAAGTCCTGGAACCAATCCCCCATGGATACTGAGGAATGACTATGTATATGTACGCGTACTAATTTATTTGATAATCCCCTTGTTTTAGCCTGTTTAGTCTTTTCTAAGGACACTGCTTTCTAACGACATCCTGAAATACACATCAAGATGCCATCTTACTCTAAACAGAAAGTGTTAAAGGAGTCACACTGCAATTACTCTATAGCAGAAGCAGAGGTAATTATTTTGATCCCTGTATTAAGCATGTCTTTTACTTGCTGTATTTTGATCTTCTGACATCCACTTCTGACCCCAGAGGGCTAGACAATTATTAATACTAGAGATAAGCAATTTGCCCATAAGCATGCTCTGCAAATAAAAACCACTCAATCCAGGGTCGATAAGAAAACCACCTCCTATGTTGGGCTCTCACACACCAGAGCACTATGTACCTGCCCAAATCACCCCAGAGCAAGACAACAAAGAATAAGTCCATTTGCCCCCGAGCCTGCTGAAACTTTTCAAACTAGTCAATGTAAAGCCTTCTTACCCTGCCTCATCCATTCCTTCCCACGGAAACCACAATAAAGACTCTTGCCCACAGTTCCTCCGCTCCCTCTGACTCCTGACCAACCCCAGTGATGAGCCACGGGGCCTCCTATGGCATGGGGTGCCTTCTCCTCCTGGGGACTGTAAATAACAAGCCATCGTTCCTTTTATTTTTTCCCAGATTTACTCAGGTATGATTGACAAGTACAGAGTGTATATATTTATAGTACACAACATGATATATGTATGTATACTTTGTAAAAATATTGCCAATAAAGCCAATTAACATATCTATCACCTACATAGTTACCATTTTTGTTTGTCTATGTGGTGAGAACAGGGAATAATATGTTCTTAGCAAATTTTAAGTATACAATACATTATTATTATTAATGCTAACTATAGTCACTACACTATACTTTAGATACCCAGTACTTATTCATCTTATTAATATAACTGTAAGTTTGTGCCCTTTGACCAATATCTACCCTTTTGCCAACCCCGCAGCCACTGGGACTACCATTCTACTCTAATACTATGAGTTCAATTTTTTTTAGATTTGACATATAAATGAAATCATGCAATATTTGTCTATGTCTAGCTTATTTCACTGAGGTAGACATCTCTTTAACAAACTGATTTCATTTCTTTTGGATATATTCCCAGAGGTGGAATTGCTGAATTATATGATAGTTCTATTTTAAACTTATCAGAGAAATCACAATACTCTTTTCATAATGGCTATACAAAATTACATTCCCAACAAAAGTGTACAAGTGTTCCCTTTTATACATATCATCACCAATACTTAGTATCTTTTGACTTTTTGAATACATACTAGTGTGAGGCGGTATCTCATTATGGTTTACATTTGCATTTTCCTGATGATTAGTGATGTTGAACACCTTTTCACATTCTAGTTGGCCATTTGTATGCCTTCTTTGGAAAAATGTCTATTCATGTCTTTTGCCCATTTTTAATCAGGTTATTTGTTTTATTATTGAGTTATATGAATTCCTTATATATTTTGGATGTTAACCTTATATGAGATATATGATTTGCAAATATTTTTCCCATCTAGTGGGTTGGCTTTTTTGTTGTTGATTTTTTTTTACTGTGCAGAAACAGTTTTTGTTTTATGTGATCCCACTTCTTTATTTTTTCCTCCATTTCTATGCTTTTAGGGTGAGCTCAAAAAAAAAAAATCCAAAGACCAATGCCATGGAGCTTTCCCCCTGTTTTATAGGATATTTATAGTTTCAGGTCATACATCTAAGTCTTTAATCCATTTTTAGTTGATTTTTGTGTATGGTGCACAATAAGGACTGATTTTATTTTATTTCCTTGCATATTGATATTGAGTTTTCCCAGCACCATTTATTAAAGATACTCTCCTTTCTCTATTGTGCGTTATTAGCACCTTTGTTGAACATTAATTGATCATATATGTATGGATTAATTTCTGGGCTTTGTTTTCTATTCCATTGATCTATGTGTCTCATTTTATGCCAGTATCATACTGTTCTGATTATTATAGCTTTATAATATTTTTTGAAGGGAGGTAGTGTGATATCTCCAGTTTTGTTCTTATTCAAGATTGTTTTTGTTATTTGAGGTCTTTCATGGATCCACAGGAATTTCAGGACTTTTTTTCTATTTCAGTGAAAAAATGCCATCAAAATTTTGATAGATATTGCATTGAATCTTTAGACTACTTTTCTTAGTATGGACATTTTCACAATGGTAACTCTTCCAATCCATGAACATGGGATATCTCTCAATTTATTTTTGTCTTCTTCAATTTCTTTTGTCAATATTTTGTGAGCAGATCTTTCACCTCCTTGGTTAATTTATTCCTAAGTATTTTTTGTAGCTATTGTGAATGGGATTGTTTTCTAGATTTCATTTTAGTGAACATTCATTGCTCATGAATAGAAATGCTACTTACTTTTGTATGTTGATTTTATATCCTGTAACTTTACTGAATTTGTTTATTAGTTCCAATAGTTTTTTGTTGGAGTTTTGAAGGTTTTCTATTTATAAGGTCATATCATCTGCAAATAGATAATTTCACTTCTTCCTTTCTGATTGGATGACTTATTTCCTTGTCATGCCTAATTACTCTGACTGGGTCTTCCAGGAATATGTGGAAATATAGGAGGTAAAAGTGGGTATCCTTGTCTTCTTGTTCCTGATCATAAAGGAAATACTTTGTGATGTTAGTTATGGGCTTGTCACATATGGCCTTCATTATGTTAAAGTACCTTCCTTCTGTATCTAATTTGTTGAGAGTTTTACCATGAAAGGATGTTGAATTTTGCAAATGTTTTTTCTGCATCTATCGAGAAGGCCATATCATTATTTTCCCTTCATTTTCTATCACATTTATTGACTTGCATATCTTCAAACATCCTCATAACTCAGGAATAAATCCAAATTATCATAGTGTATTCCCTTTTAAAGAGTTGTTGAATTCATTTTGCTATGTGTCAGTTGAGAATTTTTGCTTCCATATGCATCATGAATATTGGACTGTAATTTTCTCTTCACGTAGTATCATTGTCTGGCTTTGATATCAGGCTAATGCTGGCCTGGTAAAATGATTTTAAAAGTATCCTTTCTCTTCAAGTTTTTGGAAGAGTTTTAAGAGGAGTGGTATTATTTCCTCATTAAATGTTTGGTATAATTCACCTATAAAGCTAAATGTTCCTGGACTTTTCCTTGATGGGAGATTTGTTTTAACTGACTCAATCTCCTTACTCATAAGGTCTAGTCAGATTTTCTACTTCTTTGGGTGATTCAGTCTTGCTAGATTGTATGTATTTAGAAATTTTTCAGTTTCTTCCAGGTTACCCAATTTGTTGGTGTATAATTGTTCACAGTAGTCTCTTATGATTCTTTGTATTTTGTGGTATCATTGGAAAAGTTTCCTATTTCATTTCTGATTCCATATATTGTAGTCATTTCTTTTTTTTGTAGTCTAACTAAAAGTTTGTCCATTTTGGTTATCTTTTAAAAAAACAATTTCTACTGTTGTTCATTTCTATTGTTTTTCTAGTCTCTATTTCATTTATTTCTGCCCTGAACCTTGTTATGTCCTTTAATACAACAATTTTGGCTTCATTTATTCTTATTTTTCTAGTTCCTTGATGTGTAATATTAGAAAGTTCACTTGAGAGCTTTCTTTTTTCTTCATGAAAATTGCCAAAAACTTCCGTCTTAGAAACACTTTAGCTGAACCCTATATGTTTTGGTATATTGCATTTCCATTTTCATTTGTCTTAATCCTTTTTGATTTCTTCTTTAACCCTTTGGTTGTTCAGCAGGGTGTTGTTTAATTTCCAAGAAATTTCCAGTTTTCCTCCCATTATGAATTCCTAGTATCATAACAATGTGATCAGAAAAGATACTTAATATGATTTCAATCTTCTTAAGTTTGTTTACTTTTGTTTTGTGGCTCATCATATGATCTATCCTGGAGAATATTCCAGGTGCACTTGAGAAGAATGTGTATTCTGCTGCTATTGGATGGAATGTTCTTCTCCTGCATGTCTGTTAGGTCCATTTGGTCTAAAATTTAGCTGAAACCCAACGTTTCCTTCCTTGTTAGCTTTCTGTGTGGATGCTCTATAAATTGTTGAAAAAGGGGTATTAAAGTCCCCTATTATTGTTGTCCTTTTCCCCTTTAGTTCTGTTAGTATTTGCTTTATACATTTACATGCTCTGATGTTGGGTGCATATATAGTTGTTATAGTCTCTTGAAGAATTGATCCTCTATTATCATATAATAACCTTTTTGCCTCTTGGTACAGTCTTTGACTTAATGTCTATTTTGTATAGTATAAACATTCCTGCTCTCTTTTGCTTTCCATTTGCATGGAATGTCTTTTTTTAGCCTTTCACTTTCATTCTTAGTGTGTTCTTAATGCTTGAGTCTATTCTAGGCTGAATATACTTGAGTATTGTTTTTGATATATTCAGCTACTCTATGTATTCTGATTAGCTAATTTAATCAATTTACATTCAAGGTAAATATTGATAAGTAAAGACTTACTATAGCCATTTTGTTAATTGTTTCCTGACTCTTTTGTAAGTCATTTGTTCCTTTCTTTCTCTCTTACTGTCTTCATTTGTGATTTGATGATTTTCTGTAGTGGGATGCTTTGATTTCTCTCTCTTTCCATTTTGTGTATCTACTATAGGTTTTGCTTTGTGGTTACCATGAGGCTTACATAAAACATCTTATAGTTTTAACAGTTATTTAAAGCTGTTAACAACTTAAAATAGATCACACACAAAAACTCTACACTTTTACTTCCCCAACATTTTATGTGTTGGGGGCTAAATTTACATATTTTCATATTATATATTCATTAACAAACTAATATAAGCATAGTTAATTTTAATTATTTATTTTTTATTTTTATTTTTTTGGTAGAGATGGGGTCTCATTATGTTGTGCAGGCTGGTCTAAAACTCCAAGGGTCAAGCAATCCTCTTGTCTCAGCTTCTCAAAGTTCTCAGATCCCAGGCATGAGCCACCCACCATGCCCAGCTTACAATTGTTTTTAATAGTTTGGGTTTTTAACTTTTATAGCAGCATTAAAAATGATTTACACACCACCATTAAAGTATTAGAGTATTCTGAATTGATTATATATTTTTTACCAGTGAGTAAAACTTTCATATGTTTTCATCTTACTAATTGTCAGTCTTTCATTTTTGGTAGAACTTTCTTTAGCATTTCTTGTAAGGCAGATGTCTTGCAGATGAACTCCCTCAGTTTTGTTTGTCTGAGAAAGTCTTATCTCTCCCTCATTTCTGAAACACAGTTTTGTGGGATAAAATATTCTTGGATGACACTTGTTTTCTTTCAACACATTGAATGTATCATCTCACTCTGTCCTGCCATGTAAAATGTCTTCCTTTGAAATGCTGATATCCTTTTTGATATTGTCTTGTATGTGATATGCTTCTTTTCTCTTGTATCATTCAAGATTTTCTCTTTATCTTTGATTATTGACAGTTTGTTATAATATCTTGGTGAAGTCTCCTTTGTGTTGAATATGATTGAAGAGTTTTGAGTTTCAGGTACCTAGAGATCCACATATCTCCCCCGATTTGGGGAGTTTTCAGCCATCATGTCTTTAAATAAGCATTTACCCTATTTTCTCTCTCTTTTCCATCAGAGATTCCCTTAATACAAAAGTTAGCTCTCTTGATGGTTTGCCTTAAGTTCTGTAGGTGTTCTTCGTTCCTTTTCATTGTTTGTCCTTTTTCTCTTCTGATTGGCTAATTTCAAATTACCTGTCTTCTTGTTCAGATACTTTTTCTGCTCAATCAAGTAAGTCTGCTGTAGACCTTCTCTATTGCATTTTTCATTTCATTCATTGTATTCCTTGGTATCAATAGTTCTGTTTGGTTCTTTTACATTATTTCTCTTTACTGAACTTCTCATTTTCTTCTTGAATTGTTTTTCTGATATCACTGAGTTGTTGATCTGCTTTCCCTTGTAGGTCATTTAGTTTCCTTAAAGCAAATTATTTTGAGTTTTTTGTCAGGCAACTTGTAGATTTATTTAGGCTAATCTCCATTTCTTTGGGGTCAGTCACTGGACGTTTATTATGTTTCCTTGGTGGTGTCATGTTTCTCTGATTCTTTGGGATCACTGTAGTCTTATGTAAGTATCTGCACATTTGAAGAAGCAGTTACCTTTGCCAAACATTATCAACTGGCATTGGTAAGGATAAAACCTTACTTGCAGTGGTTGGGTGCATGCTGGAGTATGCTGTGGCACTGGGTGTAGGGGCATTGGGTGCCTGCAGTGCTTCAGGCCTAGCAGGGCATGGTCTTTTGCTTGCTCAGGCAATTCTTGTCCACAATATTGGCAACTGCATGGTCCTTGGAGGCAAGTGCTATAGGAAGTCCACGTTGACTGCATGAGCTGTTGGAGTCCTCAGTGGTACCTCTGGTTCTAATGGCAGGGAATCTATCCAGGTAGTTGTGGGGCCGAGGATGGAGGTATGCACATGTTCAGCTACAGGGGCTGGGTGCAAGTATGTGTGTGGCAGCAAAGCTTGGCTTTAGGCATGTGCATGTTGGCAAGGGCCAGCGATGGGCATAAACATTATCATAGTGGTGGGAGCTGGCAGAGTGCATCCACATGGCTACAGGAGGCAGGGCTGGCAGTGTGCAGATGTATAAGGGCCAGCTGTGAAAGAGAGCATGGTGATGGGGTTGGCAAGAGGAGTCGGGGCCAGCTGCTTGTGCACACACAGCTGAAGGTACTGGGGCTGGCAATATTTATGTGCCCAGCTGCAAGGGCCAGCTGCAGGCACATGAGTGGTGGTTGGTGCCAGTGAAAGGATGGGGCAGCTGCATGCATGTACACAGAGCAGTGTCAGCCATGGGCACACACAGTGGGGGCCTGCAGCACAGGCCTAGGCTATTTGTGAGCATGTGCACAGTGGTAACACTGAGTCCCTGGGCTGGGACACCACAGCAACAGTGACTGGGAGCTCCAAGGAGAGGATAGAGAGAGGACTGTCACCTTAGGCACTTAGAGACCGTAAAAGCTAAAAACTGCAAGGCTTTTGGTGGCCAAATCCGCAAGAATCCACTGCTGGCTGTCAGTTCCTCAGCAGTAAAAGCTGCTGGGGTGCTCTGCAGAACAGACCACTGGGGTCCTCTATTGCAAACACTACAGGGTCCTTGGTGGTAAAAGCTGTGGGCTTGGTTGTGGCAGCCAGGAGAGTTTTGAGGTCCTCAGCAGACAAGGCTGCTGGAGTCCTGTGAAGATCAGGCCACTGGAGACTGTGTTGGTTCCTTCTACATGGCTGATACCAATAGCTCCATCCTTTTTATTTGTTCCTATCCATCTTTGGATATCTCAGCTATGCCAATCTCTCCAGTGATCTGGGTGGGGTAAAACTAAAGTGGGCCATTCCAAAAGTTTCCCTAAAGGCTTGGGAAGCTTCTTGTTCACTCTGTTCTCCTTTTCCCTGTGAGGGGAGCTCACGAGTTGGGGAGTTCTCTCAGGCGAGAAATGTCAAACTGGGGAATGGGATGATGCAGGCAAAATAAAGCCATTCTTCCTATTTTTCGTATCGTTATCCTAGGGACTTGTGCTCTACTGTGTTACTGCAGGTCTTTAAGTGGACTCCTGAGCTCTCCTAGAGCTATTTTTATCCACAGATAGTTGTTCAATTGTTGTTCTTCCTGGCGTGGATAAAGGCTGGGGTCTCCTACTCCATCATCTTGCTGAAGTCCACAAACTATCGTTTCAATGACAATCGTCTCTTTACCTTTTGACTTTACTGTACCTCAAATATTCTGTGAATACACTGTATTTTGAAACACTATAAATGTTCTACACCAAAGTCATCCACATGTCATAGTGCAGAATTCTCTAATATCAAGAATAACCATCTTAAGAATTTGAACAAATCCAAAGCTATTTCATGAAAAAGTGCATGGCCACAAATATAAGCTTTCCTAGTCCATCACAATGGGGTAGAGAAGTTTTCTTCATTTAAACAGAAAGTCAAGGTCATCCTTTGCCCAAAAAGTTGTTAATATTGCTGTCTATCAAGGATATTTAAATTATAGGGACATTCCCATCAATCAACAATATATGATATGTGTACTTTAGATACCAGTTAGCTATATTACCATTAAAATTTCTCATCTCATCCAAATGCCTGAATTAAAGGACAAGTATGACTTTAATCTATAGGCTTAATTATTAGTCCTAGGCAAACTACTTAGTCAAGGGGATGCTTGCAATTCATTACTCTACCTTTCCTAAACTTTAACCTCTATCAAGACAAATCCACTGAAAATTACATATCTGAACTCTTTACACACTATTTCTTTCTCCTTGATAGTAGCCTCAAATCCCTATTGTATGTGGTCAGGTTTTCTAAAATAGATCAAATGTCCCTCTGGAAGGTACAAAGAGCCCATAAGTAGTTTTTTTAGTACACACATTGTATTATATTGCCAATAATTAGATATTTAGCAAAAAGATATGTCAGGGCTCTCCAGAGAAATAGAATTAATAAGATATATATAGAAAAATGTAATTCAGGTAATAGTTAATATTGCAGTCTTGAGTCTGAAATCTACAGGCAGGCCAAGCAAATTGGAAACTCAAGCAGAGTTTCTATGGTGCAGCCTTGAGGCAGAAATCTCAGTCTTCACTTTTAAGACAAAGATTGAATGAGAACCTCCACAACTAACTGAATGAGGACCACCCACAGTACAGAGGGTAATCTGCTTTACTAAAATCAGACTTAAGATTTTTTTTCAGCATATTATGGGGGTACAAATGTTTAGGTTACATGTGTTGCCTT
>VBSM01000361.1:2035820-2054804 GCA_008086735.1 Cheirogaleus medius | reverse complement strand
AACAACTAGGCACCATAGCCTAGCCAAGTAGCACAAAATTAACTATCACAGAGAGTATTTTGTTTAGTTGGTTTAGTTTGGGTTTGCGTTTGGGTTTTGATGGGAATACAATAAAATTATCATATTTTTGAAATTAGAATTTACATTTACTCGACAATAAGAGAGCTGCAATTCAGAAATAAGGCTGAGGTACTAATCTGTTTTGTAAGATATTATTATGTAACCAAATTTGAATAATTTTATTACAGCATGCTAGTGACATAGTCAAAATTATACAATTAATCATTGTAATTGACTATTGGACTTGCAATGGTTATAATAACTGTAATATACCTTCAGAATGAATCTCTATCAATAGGCAAGTCTTAATAAAATTAAAATATAGAGTAAGTATTGAAATCCTGGTAATTTAAATTTATACATGTAAAATTTTTAAATGACTACTCCTTCATCAATCTAGACCATAAAAATAGGCCAAATAAGAATTTTACCATCAAGGTTCATTTAAAAAAACAAAGAAGTCCAGAGCTGCCCTAGACCTGACAGATCAAGCATCCTAAAACTAGAAGGCATCATTCTCCCCTTCCAGTGGCTGACTGCTCGCCCTAGAAAATACCACTATAGACCGTAGGCCTCCAAGACTGAAACAAAATGTGCCTTTGTGAATATAGTGTGTGCTTTGGAATCAGAAACTGTCATTTGTTGGCTGGGTGACTTCTGGTGTCTCTCTGCATCTAGAAGGATTTCACTATGAAGGTTATTGGGAATTAAATGAGTTTGTGCTTGTAAGGTCCTAATACAGAGCCTTGTAGCTAATAGACACTCAAGAAAGGTGTTTATTATTCTCCTTGTTCTCCACAATGGCTTATGAAATTTCATTCAATGGTTCACTTTTCCTAGCATCACAGACCTCTGCACTTCTCCTTGCTACCTGACTTCAACAACTTGGCTTCTTTGGTTCACCTTTAGTTATTTCAAAGCCACTCTTTTTATAATAAATATAGGAATTTTTTCCACTTTTAATCATCAAACATATACAAAGTGTCTATTCTTTGGAAGGTTCTCTGTCTCAAGAGTTACAAAGATGAGTGAGACGCAATTGCTGGCCTCAAAATCTCTGGAAATTAGAAATTATTCTAAAGCCCAGACAGAGTAAGTTCCTTTCTAATATCTTATATAAGTTAAGATCCTCCAAAGTATTCTTAACTCTTCCCAGCCTCTTGGACCTTCTCTTTCTTTCCTCTTGCCTCCCTGAAGTTCTAAGTCTTTGTTATGACATAGATTTCAGAACTTTCACAGGCCACACTCCCATAGTTTGCTCAGATCTGATCAACCTGAGCCACACAGTTTCTCAGCAACCCTCTGCATCTTTGTCTACAAGGGCCTCCATGACACTCAAGTTCATATTGCTCATAAACAGTGAGCCTGAGCTATTCACTTTATCTTGATCTCCCTCTGACAAAGAAACACAGATGACACGAAACCCACTGAAGACAATACCTGGAAAATGGCAGTCTTGGGTATGGACTGACTCCTTCTCTAAGGCTTCCTTCACTCTACTGGCTCAGGAGTCTTCTCTTAAGGACTTTAACACAGCTGCTTTACCTTGCTGCCTGCCTCCTTTTCAAATTCAATATCCTTTCTTTCATTCTTATTGATCCTCCGGGAGCCTGGGAGAAACAGCTCACAGTTAGTTCATTTCTAGAGTAATAGTATTGATTTCTCCTTTTGTTTCTAGAGTTTGAACTGATAAAAAAAATAACCACTTTCCATAGAACTAGGAAACTTTCTTAGCCCATTATCTCCCTCCCTATAGTACCATTCACTCTATGATCCATCTCAACTCTGAGAAATGGGGACTTACGCTTATTTTCCTCATAAATGGGGTAAATCATCTTCTAACTGCTCTACAGCCAGAGCACTTCAGACACCATTCAAAGGGAGTGCTACTGTCCAGAAGCTTAATAGGAGTACACCGCCTAGTTGTCCCTCCCTCCCCCAACCGTTATTTCACATTAGTCAAAAAGTTCTGACTCACATGATAGAGTCCAGACTATTTACTCCTCATTTTAGTGGTGCATTAGGAGCAAATCTCCAATGGTTGATTCGGCAGGAGAATTTTCTCACATGACCAAACACCTAAAAGACTCAGTAGATATGTGCCTAATCTGCCCTGATTGGAGGTGTGTGTGTTATTACATCTTGAAGTGAATTCACCTATTCCTTTTTTGAAGTAGCTTTAATCTTGGTGTAATCTATTAACCTATGGAATTCAACATTTTTCAACATTTTCCCTGTCACAGGCAGATTTATGGTTGATTTATTCCTTCTTTGTTCCTCACTCTCTTCTCTCTCTCTCTCTCTCTCTCTCTTTATTTTCGTATCCTTCATAGCCATCATTCTTCATAACCATAGGATGCTGTCTAAGATTTTTCTCTCCTATGACTGCAAGACTCTGTCTTACATCAATTGAATGCAAATCAATGACACATAAACAAACACAGGTTAGTCAGTCCTAGCATGCTTTATCAACCACAGTAACAAACTTCACAAATATTCATCTTATCACGAGGGGTTTAGTGAATGATAACTGAAAGGTCCTCGGTGATAAAAAATTTCTGTCCTCTGCTACAACTTTCACATGACCACCTTTGCTCAGCAGCCTTTAGTCAGAGGCCTCCAAAGCTTTTTAATTGCTCATCCATGTAAAAATTTTTGAGCATATATTCTCTATATATTTATATTTATAAATGTTATAAATGTACAACTATACTAAATGTATGTTTTAAAACAGAAAATCTTAACATTTTAAAAGCATGAGACAAAATTATACAAAAATAGAAGTTCTAATATTTCTTCTCATACCCCAGTGGATTGCTCTGCAGACTACTGCTCCTCTCTAACCTTCCCCTGCCTGGGTAGTATGACATTCAATTAAGGAGGACATCTGTCAGATTGCCCACTCTAAACCAAGGTACTCAGCATCTGAGGTTCTTAGTATATGACCAAAAGAACCAATATAATAGCTAAGAAATAGGCAAGGGAAGAAATCTGGGGACAGTAATATAAAGAATATAAGGGAATAAAGGAGCTGAAGTAGCAGGAAAGGGAAAGAAAAAAATGTCTATCTGGTGGACAGTAAGAGGTGAGCAGAAATTGTCTCTGATAATGACCTGCTCTAAATAAGCATGCCTACAGGTGAATTTGTATTTCAGAAATAACTTTGGCTGTCATCCTGACTCTACTGGGACTTGCCATTCTGGCTATTTTGTTAACAAGATGGACACGACGCAAGCAAAGTGGTGAGTATTAATGAGTCAAAATGAAGATCTCCTGTTAAAGTCAGAGGGAGGGATTCCAAGAGTCAGTCTGAGCTCATCTCTACTTACCAGATAACTAGAGACTTTGCCAATATTTGGGGAATCTGTTTCAATACATGAGTTAAAGAATCTATGACCTATTAGTGATTCCCCTACAATTTTAAATTCCCAAAGCTTTATCAATGATGTCAACAAAAACAATCACAGAGTTTAACAAAAGTTATAAGAATACTTTTTAAAAAATTTGCCTGAGCTCCAAGGGAAATTATCTGAGTTAAAAAGAAATGGAAGTGAGAAGACAGTATGCTAATACATACCAATATCTGATGTTATCTGGAAAGATTTGAGGACTTTTAGAGACTTAATATGGAGAGATGATAAGAAGAGACAAATACAAAGTAGTACTTGTCAATGAAACAGAGATGGAAATCAAAAGAGCAAAGACCTATTTCTATGTCATGGTTCCTTTTTCCAGGATTTTTCCATTTCTCTCCCACTACCTTCTAATCAGCTATATTCCCTCCCTATTTTGCATCCTCAATGTCTGTGAGCCCTCAAAGAATAGAGATTGTAAAAAGATAGATCAGGGCTGGCTAAAGATGCTGAAAAGGAGTGAGAATCAGTAATGCATTTTATCAGGAGGACCACCCAGGGAGCAAAGAAGCACAGCTCAGAGTGAGGAAAGTTGGCTCAGGGGAAGAATATCTCTCACAAGTAGCTAACAGAAACATTTTTCTTAATTCTTCCACAGAAATTTATGTCTCCAGATATAGTTCAGAACAAAGTAAGTACTCAAACCCAGGAGAAAAAGAAATATAGTATTTATGAAATTTTCATAAATCAGGAATGAAATCTATCTTGTTTATCACTGTTTCTAGCACTTTGCATCGTGCATCATTGCATGAACTGAACTTCTAAGTTACTGTAAGAAATCAACTAGGGATTTCTGAGCAGTGTTGAATGCAAAACTGGAGTAGGGCAGAATGAATTAATAGTAGGTAGGCCTGCATAATTCTGAGGTACTCTTCAGATGTTTTCCGTGGTCTGAGAGCAGCAACGGAGATACCAAGCCATAGAAAGAGCAGACTCTTTAGGTACCGGAGTAGATGGTTCAGCAGGTCAAAATCTGCTAGTGAAAAGGGCCTCTGTAAGGTGGCTGGGCAAAAAGTCTAAAGTAGCCTGGAATGGGAGTAAACATAGCTAATGTGATTATTATTGAAAAGAAGAGTACCAACCTCAAATGTGAAGAGGTGAAGCAGACTTTCCATGGAAAGATCTGGAGAGATGCCAAAGGTGCTAAGAAGATAGCCCGGGACTGGTAAGGGGAAAAAAACAGGAGCTAGGTGCTCAAGTATCAAGAGGTAAAAGCAACTTTGAAGCTCCCTTTGATTATCATTTAGCTTGGCTCATGTTGTGAAACTAGCAACTGGCACTGCCACTTACCATCATCTGCTCCTGTTACTTATGAACAGTCCCTCATTCCTGCAAAGTACAGCAATGCACATCATTATTCACTATCAGGAGTTCATGTTTACATTAGCTCTCGGAGTCTTAAATAAAGCCCCACTAATAATCAAGAAGCAAAATCGTGAGCTCTCTCTTCCTTTTTTCTCTAGGTGCTGGACTTCTGGACTGTGAGGATGGTAGAGGTAAATAGATTAGGAACTACTAGAGAAGTAACGGAGGAACGTATTCTTTAGAGAGCAGGACCTATTGTGCCAGCACATCTTTTGTTGTCATAACATCCAAATGCCTATCAATCTCTCTTTCTCCCTCTCTCTCTCTTTCTCTCTCAATAAATAAATAAATTATACACACACACACACACACACACACATGAATTGTGTATTTTTCTGGTAAAAGGTAAACAATTCCCTTTCCTAAGACCATTAAAAGAATTCAAGTTCCTATTTACCCCAAGAGCTTAGAAAGCTTAAGGAACCTCTCTGAAACAATTTCCTGAATGTTTAAAGTGCAGATAAAATACATAATTCACAGGCTTTCATGAAGATTCAATGGAATAGTATACAGAAAAAGACTCTTTGAAAGCTATACAATACAATATATGAGGTAAATAAAACATCTCCATTCTCGCAGATGAAATTTCTAGTGTCAAAAGATTGAGACTTAACTCAAGTACACCTACCTAAGGAAGGAGTTGGATATCAAACCCAGGTTTTGAAATTTGATGGTTATGATGAGAAGCCAATGTACTGTCTACTTCTCTTCAGGGACACACACATACTACCGATCTCAGTGTACTGCAGCTATCCTTAACCTTCACACTCCAACACTCAATGTTCTCTCTCAATATCCACTCACCAGGGCTGCCTATGGATGTGCTGTCTCTCTGACTAGTTCTATCTCCAGAACTCAATAACAGCCACTAGAACTCCTCCTTGCTAGAGGCCACTAAAGTTGTCCATATTAGGCCCACCAACCAGGTTGGCCTATATAACTATAAGGTTATGAAGTTGTGGATGTGTGAACGATCACACACACACACACACATATGAAAATGCACACACACACATGCTACAAGCATATGGATTCCAAAGAATTGAGAAAAGAAGAGGAGGGAACTTGGTCACTCTGCTTGCTGTCCATGTGCCATACTAGGACTCCTGGTCCATTCTTCTCCTTCTTGCTTAGTTCATCTGTAATGAACATGAGTTCATTACAGCAAAGGGCCATAGCTTCCCCTCTTTGTTTTCTGAGATGGAACCCAAAGAAAATGGGAATATTTGGAAAAAAGTAACAAATCTCTTAGTAGTTGGATTGAGACTAATGATGAACTCATTTCTTAAGACACTGTTGGTAAAGTTAATCTGTTTTTTCTTTTCCTAAAAGATTTTTCCTCTCAGAGATCTAAAAGAGGAAGAGATTAACAGATTTTCGTCTAATAAGAAAATAAGGTAGACATACTTGTCAAGGTAGAATCTCATTATGTTTTCATCTTCTCTTTTAGGATTACAATATGCATATTCAACAGAAAGTGGTAAATAAATTAGATATTTATTGGATTGTTAAGAAATTAATATAGAAATCTGGTTATGTGAAATTAATAATCTTATATTTTTTCTTTGATCCTCTAGACAGTTCATACAATGACCAAGGTAAGTATATTTAAAGATTATAGTAAAATTAAAGGATAATCAATGTGTTTTCCTGCCATAACATAAAAGGCTGTGAAACCTACTAAGGTTAAAAAAAAAGAAATCAAAGCAGTGTATAAAACATTCTGAGAGTGGTAACTATGTGACGTGGATAAATAAATTAATTAGCTTAATAGTGGTAATCATTTCAAGATGTAAATGTGTATCAAATTATCACACTATACACCTTAAATATATGCAAGTTTTAGCCGTCAATTATATCTCAATAAAGATAAAGAAAAAGGGAAACAATATTCTAAGAAGTGTTTGCAAATGTTCACCATCACACTATGAAGTGCCATTTTCCCTAATGCTATGCAATTCCTCTCCTATACATCTTCTAATCAGTTAGCAAAAATAACTGGAGAAAGTAACATCAGCAAGAAGGTAGAACAAGAACTTTCTTTACTGTCATCCCACACAGAAGTTCCAATTTAGACAATTATCCACAGATGAGAGTACCTCTGTGGAAGTCCAAGAATCCACCAGAGAAGTTTCAGCATAAATTTGGGTTATAAAATCCTAGAATAGATGTATTGACAAGGATAAGAAGAATACTTTCATTTTACCTACCTCACCCCTTCCCCAAGGTGGCACAACTCAATGCCAAGAGAGGCCCTTTTGGCCTACAATTTTTCCCACAGGAAAAAGTGAAAGGATAGTGACTGAGTGCCCAACTCCTCCAGCCATGCAGGATGCTGCCTAAGACCCACTTCTTTCTCACCCCTCCAAAATACTGAGGCGATTACCATGGTTGAGTGATTGGGAGAGGCTGGGAGCAGGAAAAAGAGACTGCAGAATCCACTAACCACTCCATCAGGAAGCCTGCCCACAAGCCACTTGAGAGGCCTTACCCCCACCTGACCCACAGACACTCTAAATGTTCCACACAACTCACTTCCCCATCCAGGCTGGCTCCCCAAGTGTACCCCATGGACAACAAGTGAAAACATCACACAAAAACTGTCAGTTTGACTTTGCAGGATTGAGAAAAGCCACACAAACTTGATAATTCCAGGGCACCACCCTAGGGAAAACAAATGGGAGTCTCTCAGGACCTAGACTGGCTCCGCAGGATCAAGAGAAGGCATACAATCTTAAGAAATCCCACACAAGAGGGAAGAAGAGCTATGGAACAGGTGAGTTCGTAGAAAAGCTGTGAGAGAGACTCAGATCCCCAGCTAGGCTGTTTGGTGAAGGCATTTATCTCCCAAAGACAGACAACAAATAGTGGAGGGAATGACTGACTCTTCAAATGTGAAAGAGCAATGCAATATTTCAAGGACATAATAGTCAGGGAAACATGACACTACTAAAAGAACACAATGATAATCTGATAACTACCCACCCAAAAATGGAGGTTTGCCTAAAAACAAATCTACAAATTGCCTGATAAATAATTCAAAATAATTGCTTTAAGAAAGCTCAGTGAGATGCAAGAGAACACAGATAAACAGTTTAATGAAATCAGAAAAACAATACAAGAACAAAAGTAAGAAGTTCAACAAAGACAGAATTTTTAAAAAGAGCCAAACAGAAATTTTGGAGCTGAAGAACACAATGACTAAACAACAACAATAAAAAAAATGGAATAGAGAGCTTCAACAAGACAATGGATCAAGCAAAAGAAGGAATAAGAGAAATTGAAGACAGATCATTTCAAATTACCCAGGCAAAGAACAATAACAAAAATAACAATGAAAAGGAATGAAAAACACCTACAGGATTTAAGGAACACCATCAAATGAGCTAACTTTTGCATTAAGGGAATCACTGAAGGAAAAGAGAGAAAAAATAAGGTAAATGCTTATTTAAAGACATAATGGTTGAAAATTACCTGAATCTGGGGAGAGATATGGACATCTAGGTACTTGAAATTCAAAGCTCTCCAATTATATTCAACCCAAGGAAGACTTCACCAACACATTATATTAAACTGTCAATAATTAAAGATAAACAGAGGCTCTTGAAAGAAGCAAGAGAAAAGAAGCGTGTCACATACAAGGAAATGTCAAAAAGGATATCAGCATTTCTAAGCAGCTATTTCACAGTCTAGAACACAGTGCCATGATATATTCAATGTGTTGAAAGAAAACAATTAATATTAAGAATACTATCTTTCAGAAATGAGGGAGAAAGACTTTCTCAGACAAACAAAAGCTGAGGGAGTTGATCACCAATAGATCTTCCCACAATAAATGCTAAAGAAAGATTTTCTAGTGCAAAAGAAAGGCTGATAATTAGATGAAAACATATGAAAATATAAAACTCACTGGTAAAGGTAAATATTAATA
This sequence comes from Cheirogaleus medius, assembly GCA_008086735.1. Classification (NCBI taxonomy): domain Eukaryota; kingdom Metazoa; phylum Chordata; class Mammalia; order Primates; family Cheirogaleidae; genus Cheirogaleus; species Cheirogaleus medius. The sequence goes on along the minus strand of VBSM01000361.1, from coordinate 2,046,035 downwards.
TATCATCAATTTAGAATATACTAATACTGTAATGATGGTATGTAAATCATTTAATGTTAGTATAAAAATTGAAAGACATAAGTATTAAGAATAACTATAGCTATAATTATTTGTTAATGCATATACAATATAAAAATAGGTAAATTTGGCCCCCAACACATAAAATGTCAGGGGAGTAAAAGTGTAGAGTTTTTGTGTGTAATGTATTCTAAGTTTTTAGCGGCTTAAAATAGACTGTTGAAACTATAAGATATTTTATGTAAGCTTTATGGTAACCACAAAGCAAAAAACTATAGTAGATACACAAAACGGAAAGACAAAGAAATCAAAGCATACCACTATAGAAAATAATCAAACCACAAAGAAAGACATTAAGAGAGGAAGAAAGGAACAAGGCTCTAGAAAACAGCCAGGAAACAATTAGCAAAATGGCTATAAGTCTTTATCTATCAAAACTTACCTTGAGTATAAATGGATTAAATTCTCCAATCAAAAGACAGAGTTGGAGGCAAGATGGCATATGAGAAACACCTCCACCCAGAGCGTCTCTGCAAAAAGGAGAAATTTTAGATGAAAGAGAAAAAAACAAATAGGCAGACAAACATAGATCACATGAGGGTCAGAAGGAAGGCTGCCTGAACCTACAGGAGATTCCAAGGGAAGAGGTTGTGGAGCAGAACTGGAAAGAGAAAGGCATTGCAGGCATTAAGCTCTGAGAGGCTTGGAGACCAGCAAAAAGGGTAGGTGAAGTGGTTAAATTTCCCCTTCCTTGCATCTTTGACTGTTGGTAAGCTCCCAAGCTGCTGGAGAGACCTGCTGATACCAGCCCAGAGAATGCTGCCATCAGTGAACAGACACAGCCTCTTGTGGACAGGGCACCAGGCTCCCAGCTCCCACAGGGCACTTCCCACCCTGCAGACCCCAGCCAATCAGCAGACGCCATATTGCTTCGTTTTTGCCTTCCCTTCCCATACCCGTGTCTGCTGAAAGAGACAATTTAGCCACAACTGGGAGGCATACACAGTGAATAGGACCTTTCCTTTGGGGACCCTGCAGTGGACTGAGGGTTGCTCAGACTATGAGAGCTCCCTAACCACCAGCCCTTCCTGGTGCTACTTGTCCAGTGATTCCAAAAGAGCAGGACAAACCCCAAGGTGGAGAGACATTGATCCAGCTTGGGCACCCTGTGGATGACTAGGGACCAGCATTCTTCTCCCTGACCTGGACAGGGGTTGAACCCTGGAGCCCAGGGCACAATCCAGCAGGCTAGATCCCATACACCCAGGTCTTTATCACATTGCCCCTGGGCACAGAAGGGATATTTGTGAATTAGTCTACTGAGGTATGTGTGCCTTCAGGGGCAGATCAGGTGAGTCCTAGCTGCAGTGTGCTCAAGTGGCACCTCTCCTCCCATGGGAGGGCTGCACTCCCAGCTTAGAGGCCATGATCCTGGGCAAGAAACCTCCCCCAACATCACAGCTGAGGCAGAGCTCAACTGGCTTGAGGTCCTCCCTTCCAGCAGAGACCCAGAAGAAACCACAAAATAGGGAAGGGTGGAAAGGAGCAAGGCCTGCTCTAGACTGCCAGACTGTGAGTCTCAGACAGCCTCACCTCCACATGCACACTTTGGTTGAGGAGGGCCACTTTAGCCCTTCCCAGGAAGTTTTGCCTAGAGGTGTGGGACAGACCTCTGACCTCTACTAAAAGCATTTCTGGAGCTAGAGGGTAGTTTCACCTGATCCAGCCCTACCCAGCCTCACTGCCCCACTTGCCCATGCTGAGGTGAAGAATAAGGACACACCTGGAAGTCCCAGGGCCCTACCCATCACCTGAAGCACTACAGTGCCTCTCCAGAGGAATGAGAGCTGGTTACAGAACCCAAAAACAACATTGCACCTTGCTCTTCCTGGCAAGTGCCACCTACTGACAGTGAGGTAAATTTGCACGTCCTTTTAATGCATGTACTGACTCATCACACAGGGTGTGGTCGATTCTCAGCCACAAGCACCACCTACTGGCTTAGAGACTAAACTGGGCATGTCATTATCTAAATGAAAATCCAAAGGTAAGAAGCAACAGCTGCTCCAGATGGAAAGGAATCAGAGAAAGAACTCCAGAAGTATGAATAAGCAATCTGAAAGGGTACCCACAAAAGAGAACACCAGCTCCTTAGCAATGGATACCAACCAAATTTGGAACACTGAAATGACAGAAGAATTTTGAACACGGATTGTAAGAAAACTCAATGAAATGCAAGAGAAAATGGATACCCAACACAAAGAAACCACAAAAAAAAAAAGGACATGGAAGAAAAATTTACCAAATAAATTGAAATATTAAAGAAAAATCAAACAGAACGTCTGACAATGAAAAATTTAATCAAGGAATTACAAAAGACAGTGGAAAGCCTCAGAAATAGGCTAGATCAAGCAGAAGAAAGAATCTCTGGGATTGAAGATAACACATTCAATTAAACAAGTCAGTCACAGAGATAGAGCAGAGAAATAAGATAAAAAAGCAAAGCCTACAAAAAAATGTGGGATTATGTGAAGAACGCTAATATAAGAATCATAGGCATACTTGAGAGTGAAGAAGAAAATACACTAGTGAAGGATAAACCATTTGAGAATGTAATGAAGGAAAATTTCCCAGGCCTTGCTAGAAATCTAGATATCCAGATAAAAGAAGCTGAAAGGACCTGGGAGATTCATGACAAACAGGAAGACATCATGACACATGGCCATCAGACTGGCCAAAATAAACAAAAAAGAAGCCCTCCTACAAGCCATAAGGCAACACAGCAAGTAACCTAAAAAGGAAAAGCCATCAGACTAATGGCAGACTTCTCAACTGAGACCTTAGAAGCAAGAAGAGACTGGGGCCCCATTCTCATTCTTCTCAAACAGAATAAAATTGTGTATCTTGCAAAACAAATTATGTGAAGGAGAAATAAAGACCTTTTCAGACAAGCAAAGACTCAAAGAATTCATCAAGACAAGATCTGTTCTACAGGAAGTATTCAAAACAGCCTTATACACAGATTAGCACAATGGACATTAACCAGTGTAAAATTATCCAAAGCCTAAAGGTCAAAGGACAGATACTTCAATGACTCAAGAGAGTAAACAAAGCAACAATGCTCAACTCAATAGTATGAACAGAAATCTGCCCCACTTATCAATTCTGTCAATAAATGTGAATGGCTTGAACTGGCCACTAAAGAGACATAGGATGACTGAATGGATAAATATGCACAAACCAAGTATCTGCTGTCTTCAGGAAACATATCTAACCCACAAGGATGCATTTAGACTCAAGGTGAAGGGATAGAAAACAATATTCCATCCAAATGGAAACCAAAAGAAAGTTGGAGTACCAGTTGTGGTTTCAGATAACTTAGTCTTAAAACCAACAAAAGTAATGAAAGGCAAAGATGATCACTATATAATGATGAAGGGTACAATTCAACAAGAGGACATAACAATCCTAAATCTTTGTGCAACTAACTAAGGTGCAACCAGATTCATAAAGCAAATCCTACTTGATCTAAAGAAAATGATAAACAGCATCACCATAATAGCTGGGGACTTCAACACTCTTCTGACAGGACAGAACAGATCTTCCAAAGAGAAAATAAACAATGGATGTAAACAGAACTCTAGAACAAATGGGTTTGACCTACATTTACAGAACATTCTACCCCAAAACCACTGAACCTATGTTTTTCTCATCATATCATGGGACATTCTGTAAGACTGACCATATCCTAGGCCACAAAACATGTCTCAAGAAATTTTTAAAAAATAGAAATTATACCACGGATCTTCTCAAACCACAGTGTAATAAAATTAGAAATCAACTCCAACAGAAACTCTCATCTCCACACAAAGTCATGGAAACTAAACAACCTTCTCCAGAATAATTATTGAGTTAAGGAGGAAATTAAGATGGAAATCAAAAGATTCTTTGAACTAAATGATAAAGGAGACACAAGTTATCAAAATCTGTAGGACACAGCTTAAGGAGTCCTGAGAGGAAAATTTATAGCCATAAATGCCTACATCCAAAAGAGAGAAAGATCACAAATCAACAATCTAAAGAATCATCTCAAAGAACTGGAAAAGGATGAGCAAACCAACCCCAAACCCCACACAAGAAAAGAAATAACAAAGATCAAAGCAGAACTAGATGAAATCAATAACAAAAAGCTATATGGAAAACTGATAAAAAAAAAATTTTGTACTTTAAAAAATTAAACAAAATTGACACACCTCTTCCAGTTTAACCAGAAACAGAAAAGGAAGGACTCTAATAAGCTCAATAAGAAGTGAAAAAGGAGAAATTACAACTGATGCCACAGAAATACAAAATATCATCCATGAATTCTATAAAAATTTCTATGAATATAAACTTGAAAATGTGGAGGAAATGGGAAAATTCTTAGAAACACACAGCCTCCCTAGGCTCAATCAGGGAGAAATGGAACTGCTGAACACACCAATATCAAGTACCGAAATTGAAGCAGCAATAAAAAACCTTCCTATAAAAAAAGTCCTGGACCACATGGTTTCACACCAGAATTTTACCAGACCTACAAAGAACTGGTGGCTATCCTGCAGAAATTATTCGTTGTGGAATAATAATGGAGAAGGAGGGAATCCTCCTCAACACGTTCTATGAAGCCAACATCACCCTGATACCAAAACCAGGAAAGGACACAACAAAAAAAGAAAACTACAGACCAATATCCCTTATGAATATAGATGCAAAAATTCTCAATAAAATCCTAGCAAACTGAATTCAGGTGCTTATCAAAAAGAATCCATCATGACCAAGTGGGCTTCATCCCAGAGATGCACATTCAACATATACGAATCTATAAATGTAAAACATCACATATATAGAAGCAAAAGCAAAAACTGTATGATCTCTCAATAGACACAGAAAAAGCATTCAACAAAATTTAGCACCCTTTTATGATAAGAATGCTTAAAAATAGATGGGACTTACCTAAAAATGATAAAAGCCATATATACAAAACCCACAGCCAACATCATACTGAATGGGGAAAAATTGAATGCATTCCCACTTAAAACTGAAACCAGACAAATTTGCCCTCTATCACCACTTCTAGTCAACATAGTGCTGGAAGTCCAGACAAGGACTAGGCAGACCAACCAGACCAATCAGATAAGAAAATCAAGGGCATCCAAATGGGGGCAAAATTGGTTAAACTATCATTCTTTGCTGACAATATGATCTTATATCTATAAAACCCCAAAGATTCTGCCATGAGACTATTGGAATTGATAAACAAATTCAGCAAAGTCTCAGATTACACAATCAATGTACACAGATCAGTAGCATTCCTACATGCCAACATCAGTCAAACAGAGAACCAAATCAAAAACTCAATATCCTTCACAATAGCAACAAAGAAAATAAAATATATAGGAATACATTTAACTAAGAAGAATTCTACAAGGAGAATTATGAAACATTGAAGGAGGAAAGAGCAGAGGACATAAACAGGTGGAAAACCATACCATGCTCATGGATCAGCAGAATCAACATTATCAAAATGTCTATATTACCCAAAGTGATCTACAGATTCAATGCAATCCCTATTAAAATACCAACATTATTTTTCACAGATCTAGAAAAAATAATACTATGCTTCGTATGGAACAAGATAAGACCTGTATAGCAAAAACAAACTTAAGCAAAAGAACAAATTGTGAGGCATGAATTTATCAAACTTCAAACTATACTACAAGAGTATAGTAACCAAAACAGCATGGTGATGGCACAAGAACAGAGACATAGACCAATGGAACAGAACTGAGAATCCAGATATAAAGCCATCCTCATATAGCTATCTAATCTTTGACAAAGCAGACAAAACCATACACTGGGGAAAAGAATCCTTATTCAACAAAGGGTGCTGGGAAAACTGGATAGCCACAGGTAGAAGACTGAAACAGGATCCGCACCTTTCACCTCTCACAAAAATCAACTCACAGTGGATAACAGATTTAAACTTAAGGTGTGAAACTATAAGAATTCTAGAAGAAAATGTTGGAAAAACTCTTACAGACATTGGCCTAGGCAAAGAATTTATGAAGAAGACCCCAAAGGCAATCACAGCAACAACAAAAATAAATAAATGGGACCTGATCAAATTAAAAAGCTTCTGCACAGCCAAGGAAACTATCATGAGAGCAAACAGAAAACCTACAAAATGGGAAAAAATTTTTGCATGCTACACATCTGATAAAGGGGCTGATAACTCGAATCTATATAGAAGTCAGGAAAATCAACAACAAAAAAAACAAACAACCCCATTAAAAAGTGAGCAAAGGACATGAACAGAATCTTTTCAAAAGAAGATAGATTAATGGCCAACAAACATATGAACAAATGCTCAACATCTCTAATCATCAAGGAAATGCAAATCAAAACCACAATGAGATATCACTCAACTTCAGTGAGAATGGCTTTTATCAAGAAGTCCCAAAACAACAAATGTTGGTGTGGATTCTGAGAGATAGGAACATTCATACACGGCTGGTGAGACTGCAAACTAATACAACCTCTCTGGAAAGTAATATGCAGTTACCTCAAAGAGCTAGAAGTAGAGCTACCATTTGGTCCCATTACTGGGTATCTACCCGAAGGAAAAAAAGACATTCTATAAAAAAGACATCAGCACTAGAATGTTTGTAGCAGCACAATTCACAATTGCAAAGATGTAGAAACAATCCAAGTGCTCATCAATACATGAGTGTACTAATAAAATGTTGTATATGTATATCTTGGAGTAGTACTCAACCACAAAAAACAATGGTGATCTAGCACCTCTTGTATTATCCTGGATAGAGCACAAGCCCATTCTACTAAGTGCAGTATCCCAAGAATGGAAAAACAAGCACCAAATGTACTCACCATCAAATTATTATCAACTGATCAACACTTATGTGCACATATAGTAGTAACATTCACTGGGTGTCAGGCAGATGGGAGGGGCAGGAGGAAATGCTTATATTCACACCTAATGGGTGCACTGTGCACCATCTGAGGGATGGACACCCTTGAAGCTCTGACTCAGGTGGGGCAAAGGCAATACAGGTAACCTAAACATTTGTACCCCCATAATATGCTGATATTTAAAAAAAGACATAGAGTGGAGAATGGATAGAGAAAAATAATACTCAGGTATATGCTGCCTACAAGGGACTCACTTCAGCTTTAAGGACATGTATAGAATGAAAGTGAAGGGATAGAAAGAGACATTCCATGCAAATGGAAAACAAAACAGTAAGAATGGCTATCCTTATATTATAGAAAATAGACATTAAATCAAAAACTGTACCAAGACACAGAAAGGCCATTACATAATGATAAGTGGTCTATACATCAAGAGAATAGAATAATTATATATGAACCCAACATGAGAGTACATATATATATAAAGCAAATATTATCAGAATTAAAGAGGGAAAAGGGTAACAATACAATAATAATAAGGACTTCCATACCTGTTTTCAATAATAAATAAATCATCCACAAAGAAAATTAATAAGAAAGGAAACATTAGGCTTCAACTTATTTACAGAGCAAATGAACCTAATAAACATACAGCAGCAGAACATTCCATACAACAGCAGCAGAATACACATTCTTCTCAAGTGCATCTAGAATGTTCTGAGCATAGATCATATGATAGACCACAAAGCAAGTCTCAACAAAATTAAGAAGATTGAAATCATATGAAGTATCTTTTCTGACTACAATGTTATTAAACTAAAAATCAGTAACAGGAGGAAAACTGGAAAATTCACAAATTTGTGAAAATTAAACAACACCCTCCTGAACAACCAAAGGATCAAAGGACACTAGAAAGTATCCTGAACCAATGAAAATGAAAACATAACAAAACTTATAGGATGCTGCTAAAGCAGTTTTAAGAGGGAAGTTTATAGCAAAAATAATTGCATGAAGGAAAAAGAAGGATCTTAATTAATTAACATACTAGCGTTATACCTCAAGGAACTAGAAATAGAAGAACAAACCTAGCCCAAGGTTAGTGGATGGAAGGAAATAACAAAGGTCAGAGAAGAAATAAACAAAATAGAGACTGGAAAAACAATAGAGGCAATCAATTACACTGAATTTTTTTAAAGATAAGCAAAATGGACAAACCTTTAGCTAGACTTGAAAAAAAGAGAGGACTGATATAAATAGAATCAGAAATGACAGAAAAGACTAAAGTCTGATGAAAAGACTAAAAGACTGATGCCACATAAATACAAAAGATCGTAGCAGACAACTATGAACAATTATACACCAACAAATTAGATAGCCTAGAAAAAATTGGTAAATTCCTAGACACATACAACCTCCTAGGACCGAATAATAAAGAAACATAAAATTTGGACAGACTTATAACTAATAAAGAGATTAAGTGAGTAATAAAAAAATCTCCCATCAAAGAAAAGTCCACAACCACATGGCTTCACAGGTAAATTCTACCAAACAATTAATGAAGAATTAATACCAATTCTTCTCAAACTCTTCAAATAACTGAAGAAGATGGACACTTCCAAATTCATTTTACCAGGCCAACACTAGCCTGATACCAAAGCCAGTCTACATGGAAAGAAAATTACAGTCCAATATCCTTGATAAATATAGATGCAAAAATCTTCAATTAAATACTACCAAACTGAGTTCAACAACACAGTAAGATGATCATGAACCATAATCCCTGGGATGCAAAAATGGTTCAACCTATACAAATCAATAAATGGGATAGAAAACGAAGGGGCAAACTATTATCATCTTGATGGATGCATAAAAACTATTTGCAAAATTCAACAGCCTTTCATAATGAAAAATCTCAGCAATTAGGTATAGAGAGAAAGTACCTAAACATAATGAAGACCATATACAACAAGCCTAACGCTAACATCCTATTCAGTAGTGAAAAATGAAAGCTTTTCTTCTATGATAAGGAACAAGGCAAGTATGCCCACTCTAACTACTTCTATTCAACATACTACTAGAAGTCCTATCCAGAGCAATTAGGCAGAAGAAAGAAATAAAAGTCTTCCAAATCAGAAAGAAAGAAGTAAATTATCTTTTGGGAGATGATATGATCTTATATATGAAGGCTGTCCATAAAGTATCCAGCCATGCAATATTTTATTATTAGAGAAAACGCTAAAGATTCCAACAAAAAAAACTGTTAGAATAAATAAACAAATTCAGTAAAGCTGCAGGGTATGAAATCAACATACAAGAATGAGGAGCATTTCTATACACTAACAGTGAATTGTCCAAAACAAAATCAAGAAAACAATTCCATTTACAATGGCTACAAAAAATTACTTATGAATAAATTTAACCAAGGAAGTGAAAAACATGCTCACTGAAAACAATAAAATGTTGATGAATGAAATTGAAGATGACACAAACAAATAGAAAGAAAGACATCCTGTGTTCAATGATTGGAGGAATTATCATTCTGAAAATATCCATACTAAACAATGTGATCTAAAGTTTCAATGAAATCCCTATCAAAATTCTGATGGTGTTTTTCACTGAAGTAGAAAAACAAATCCAGAAATTCATATAGAACCACAAAAGACCTCAAATAGCCAAGACAATCTTGAGCAAGAAGAACAAAGCTGGAGACATCACACTACCTCACTTCAAAATATACAACAAAGCTATAGTAATCAAAATAGTACCAAAGGAACAAAATGGAAATTCCAGAAATAAATCTGCATATGTACAATCAACTAATGTTTAACAAAGGTAACAAGAATACACATAGGGAAAGAATAGTATCTTCGATAAATGGCATTGGGGAAACTGGATATCCATATACAAAAATAAAAAAGAAATTAGCCCTTATACACCATACACAAAAATAAACTCAAGATGAATGAAAAACTTAAATATAAGACTTTAACTGTAAATCTCTTATAAGAAAACAGGGAAAGCTCCATGATGTTGGTCTTTGCAATTATTTTTTGTATAAGACACCAAAAACACAGCAATGAGAACAAAAATAAATAAGTGGAACCTCATCAAACAAAAAAGTTTCTGCACAGCACAAGAAACAATCAACAAAATAGAAAGCCAACCCACAGAATGGGAGAAAATATTTGCAAACCATATATCCAATAAGTGGTTAATATTTGTCTGAGT